>JBBMRE010000133.1:0-407500 GCA_037974335.1 Prionace glauca
TCAGTGTCTCCGAGTCTCAGTGTCTCAAAGCCTCAGTGTCTCTGTGCCTCTGTGTCTCAGAAACTCAGAATCTCAGTGTCTCTGTGTCTCAGTGTCTCAAAGTCTCAGTGTCTCTATCTCTGTGTCTCTGTGTCTCTGTGTCTCAGTGTATCAGTGTCTCAGAGTCTCAGTGTTTCTTTGTCTCTTTGTCTGAGTGTCTCTGTGCCTCAGTGTCCCCGTGTCTCAGTGTCTCAGTGTCTCTGTGTCTCAGTGTCTCAGTGTCACAGTGTCTCAGTGTCTCAGTGTCTCAGACTGTCAGTGTCTCTGTGTCCCAGTATCTCTGTGTCTCAGTGTCTCACAGTCTCTTTGTCTCTGTGTCTTAGTGTCTCAGAGAATCAGTGCCTCGGTGTCTCTCTGTCTGAGAGTCTCTGCCTCAGTGTCACAGTGTCTCAATGTCTCAGAGTCTCAGTGTCTCAGTGTCTCAGTGTCCCTGTGCCTCAGTGTCTCAGTGTCTCAGTTTCTCGGTGTCTCAGGGTCTCAAAGTCTCAGTGTCTCTGTGTCTCTCTGTCTCAGTGTCTCAGTGTCACTGTGTCTCTGTGTCTCAGTGTCTTTGTGCCTCTGTGTCTCAGAGTCTCAGAGTCTCTGTGCGTTAGTTTCTCAGGGTCTCAGAGTCTCAGTGTCCCAAAGTCACAGTGTCTCAGTGTCTCCGAGTCTCAGTGTCTCTGTGTCTCAGTGTCTCAAAGCCTCAGTGTCTCTGTGCCTCTGTGTCTCAGAGTCTCTGTGTCACAGTGTCTCAGTGTCTCAGAGTTTAAGTGTCTCTATGTCTCTGTGTCTCAGTGTCTCTGTGCCTCAGTGTCTCAGAGTCTCAGTGTCTATGTGTATCTGTGTCTCAGTGCCTCAGTGTCTCAGTGTTTCAGTGTCTCTGTGCCTCAGTCTCTCAGTGTCTTACTGTCTCAGTGTCTCTGTGTCACAGTGTCTCTGTGTCTCAGCGTCTCAGAGTCTCAGTGTCTCTGTGTCTCAGTGTCTCTGTGCCTCAGTGTCTCTGTATCTCTGTGCCTCATTGTCTCTGTGTCTCTGTGTTACTGTGTCTCAGTGTCTCAGAGTCTCAGAGTCTCAATCTCTCAGAGTCTCTGTGTCTTGGTGCCTCAGTGTCTCAGTTTCTCTGTGTCTGAGTGTCTCTGTGCCTCAATGTCGCAGTGTCTCAGTGTCTCAGATTATCAGTGTCTCTCTGTCTCAGTGATTCTCGATCTCTGTGCCTCAGTGTCTCAGAGTCTCAATGTATCAGTGTCTCAGACACTCAGAGTCTCTGGGTCTCACTATATCTGTGTCTCAGTGTCTCTGTGCCTCAGTGTCTCAGAATCTCAGTGTCTCTGTGCCTCAGTGTCTCAGAGTCTCAATGTATCAATGTCTCAGAGACTCAGTGTCTCTGTGTCTCAGAGTCTCAGTGTCTCTGTGCCTCTGTGTCTCAGTGCCTCAGTGTCTCAGTGTTTCTGTGTCTCTGTGTCTCAGTGTATCAATGTCTCAGAGTCTCAGTGTCTCAGTGTATCAATGTCTCAGTCACTCAGTGTCTCAGTTTCTCTGTGCCTCAGTGTCTCAATGTCTCAGTGTCACAGTGTCTCAGTGTCTCTGTGCCTCAGTCTATCAGACTCTCAGTGTGTCAGTGTCTCTGTGTCTCAGAGACTCAGTGTATCTGTGCCTCAGTGTCTTAATATCTCAAAGTCTCAGTGTCTCAGTGTCTCTGTGTCTCAGTGTCTCAGTTTCTCTGTGCCTCAGTGTCTCAATGTCTCAGAGTCTCAGTGTCTCAGTGTATCAATGTCTCAGACACTCAGTGTCTCAGTTTCTCTGTGCCTCAGTGTCTCAATGTCTCAGTGTCACAGTGTCTCAGTGTTTCTGTGCCTCAATGTCTTTGTGTCTCAGTGTCTCAGTGTCTCAGTGTCTCTGTGTCCCAGTGTCTCTGTGTCTCAGTGTCTCATGTCTCAGAGTCTCAGTGTCTCTGTCTCTGTGATTCAGTTTATCAGTGTCTCTGAGACTCAGTGTCTAACTGTCTGAGTGTCTCTGTGCCTCAGTATCACAGTGTCTCAGTGTCTCAGATTTTCAGTGTCTCAGTGTCTCAGAGTCTCAATGTCACAGTGTCTCTGTATCGCAGGGTCTCTGTGCCTCAGTGTCTCTGTGTCTCAGTATCTCTGTGTCTCAGTGTCTCTGTGCCTCAGTGTCTCCGAGTCTCAGTGTCTCTGTGTCTCAGTGTCTCAGTGTCTCAGTATCTCTGTGTCTCAGTGTCTCAAAGTTTTGTGTCTCAGTGTCTCTGTGTCTCAGTATCTCAGAGTCTCAGTGTATCTGTGCCTCAGTGTCACAGTGTCTCAGTGTCTCTGTGCCTCAATGTCTTTGTGTCTCAGTGTCTCAGTGTCTCAGAGTCTCAGTGTCTCTGTGTCCCAGTGTCTCTGTGTCTCAGTGTCTCATGTCTCAGAGTCTCAGTGTCTCTGTCTCTGTGATTCAGTTTATCAGTGTCTCTGAGACTCAGTGTCTAACTGTCTGAGTGTCTCTGTGCCTCAGTATCACAGTGTCTCAGTATCTCAGATTTTCAGTGTCTCAGTGTCTCAGAGTCTCAATGTCACAGTGTCTCTGTATCGCAGGGTCTCTGTGCCTCAGTGTCTCTGTGTCTCAGTATCTCTGTGTCTCAGTGTCTCAGTGTCTCAGTGTCTCAGTGTCTCAGTGACGCAGTGTCACAGTGTCTCAGTGTCTCAGTGTCTCAGTGTCTCAGTGACGCAGTGTCTCAGAGTCACAGTGTCTCTGTGTCTCAGTGCATCAGTGTCTCAGAGATTCAGTGTATCTGTGCCTCTCTGTCTCAGTGTCTCTGTGTCCCAGTATCTCAGTGTCTCAGAGTTTCAGTGAGTCTGTGTCTCAGGGTTTCTGTGTCTCAGTGTCTCAGAGTCACAGTGTCTCTGTGTCTCAGTGCATCAGTGTCTCAGAGATTCAGTGTATCTGTGCCTCTCTGTCTCAGTGTCTCTGTGTCCCAGTGTCTCAGTGTCTCAGTGTCTCAGAGTTTCAAGTGAGTCTGTGTCTCTGTGTCACTGTGTCTCAGAGTCTATGTGTCTCTGTGTCACAGTTTCTCAGAGTTTCAGTGTCTCCATGTCTCTGTGTCTCAGGGTCACTGTGCCTCAGTGTCTCTGTGTCTCCAAGTCTCAGTGTCTCTGTGTCTCAGTGTATCAGTGTCTCTGAGAATCAGTGTCTCTTTGTCTCTGTGTCTGAGTGTCTCTGTGCCTCAGTGTCACAGGGTCTCAGTGTCTCAGAGAGTCAGTGTCTCTGTGTCTCTCTGTCTCAGTGTCTCTGTGTCCCAGTGTCTCAGAGTTTCAGTTAGTCTGTGTCTCTGTGTCTCTGTGTCTCAGAGTCTCTGTGTCACAGTGTCTCAGTGTCTCAGAGTTTAAGTGTCTCTATGTCTCTGTGTCTCAGTGTCTCTGTGCCTCAGTGTCTCAGAGTCTCAGTGTCTATGTGTATCTGTGTCTCAGTGCCTCAGTGTCTCAGTGTTTCAGTGTCTCTGTGCCTCAGTCTCTCAGTGTCTTACTGTCTCAGTGTCTCTGTGTCACAGTGTCTCTGTGTCTCAGCGTCTCAGAGTCTCAGTGTCTCTGTGTCTCAGTGTCTTTGTGCCTCAGTGTCTCTGTAGCTCTGTGCCTCATTGTCTCTGTGTCTCTGTGTTACTGTGTCTCAGTGTCTCAGAGTCTCAGAGTCTCAATCTCTCAGAGTCTCTGTGTCTTGGTGCCTCAGTGTCTCAGTTTCTCTGTGTCTGAGTGTCTCTGTGCCTCAATGTCGCAGTGTCTCAGTGTCTCAGATTATCAGTGTCTCTCTGTCTCAGTGATTCTCGATCTCTGTGCCTCAGTGTCTCAGAGTCTCAATGTATCAGTGTCTCAGACACTCAGAGTCTCTGGGTCTCAGTATCTCTGTGTCTCAGTGTCTCTGTGCCTCAGTGTCTCAGAATCTCAGTGTCTCTGTGCCTCAGTGTCTCAGAGTCTCAATGTATCAATGTCTCAGAGACTCAGTGTCTCTGTGTCTCAGAGTCTCAGTGTCTCTGTGCCTCTGTGTCTCAGTGCCTCAGTGTCTCAGTGTTTCTGTGTCTCTGTGTCTCAGTGTATCAATGTCTCAGAGTCTCAGTGTCTCAGTGTATCAATGTCTCAGACACTCAGTGTCTCAGTTTCTCTGTGCCTCAGTGTCTCAATGTCTCAGTGTCACAGTGTCTCAGTGTCTCTGTGCCTCAGTCTATCAGACTCTCAGTGTGTCAGTGTCTCTGTGTCTCAGAGACTCAGTGTATCTGTGCCTCAGTGTCTTAATATCTCAAAGTCTCAGTGTCTCAGTGTCTCTGTGTCTCAGTGTCTCAGTTTCTCTGTGCCTCAGTGTCTCAATGTCTCAGAGTCTCAGTGTCTCAGTGTATCAATGTCTCAGACACTCAGTGTCTCAGTTTCTCTGTGCCTCAGTGTCTCAATGTCTCAGTGTCACAGTGTCTCAGTGTCTCTGTGCCTCAATGTCTTTGTGTCTCAGTGTCTCAGTGTCTCAGAGTCTCAGTGTCTCTGTGTCCCAGTGTCTCTGTGTCTCAGTGTCTCATGTCTCAGAGTCTCAGTGTCTCTGTCTCTGTGATTCAGTTTATCAGTGTCTCTGAGACTCAGTGTCTAACTGTCTGAGTGTCTCTGTGCCTCAGTATCACAGTGTCTCAGTGTCTCAGATTTTCAGTGTCTCAGTGTCTCAGAGTCTCAATGTCACAGTGTCTCTGTATCGCAGGGTCTCTGTGCCTCAGTGTCTCTGTGTCTCAGTATCTCTGTGTCTCAGTGTCTCAATGTCACAGTGTCTCTGTATCGCAGGGTCTCTGTGCCTCAGTGTCTCTGTGTCTCAGTATCTCTGTGTCTCAGTGTCTCTGTGCCTCAGTGTCTCCGAGTCTCAGTGTCTCTGTGTCTCAGTGTCTCAGTGTCTCAGTGTATCTGTGTCTCAGTGTCTCAGAATCTCTGTGTCTCAGTGTCTCTGTGTCTCAGTGTCTCTGTGTCTCAGTATCTCTGTGTCTCAGTGTCTCAAAATTTTGTGTCTCAGTGTCTCTGTGTCTCAGTATCTCAGAGTCTCAGTGTATCTGTGTCTCAGTGTCTCAGAATCTCTGTGTCTCAGTGTCTCTGTGTCTCAGTGTCTCAACGTTTTGTGTCTCAGTCTCTCTGTGTCTCAGTATCTCAGAGTCTCAGTGTCTCCGTGTCCCATTGTCTCAGTGTCTCAGAGTCTCAGTGTCTCAGTCTCTCTGTGTTTAAGTTTCTCAGTGTCTCTGTGTCTAAGTGTCTCTGAGTCACAGTGTCTCAGAGTCTCTGTGTCTGTGTCTCTGTGCCTCAGTGTCTCTGTGTCTCTGTGTCTCTGTGCCTCAGTGTCTCAGTTTATCTGTGCATCAGTGTTTCAGTTTATCTGTGTCTCAGAGTCTCAATGTCTCTGTGTCTCAGTTTCTCTGTACCTTAGTGACTCAGTTTCTCAGGGTATCTGCGTCTCAGAGTACCTTTGTCTCTGGTCTCAGTGTCTCTGCATTTCGGTTTCTCTGTGCCTCAGTGTCTCTGTGTCTCTGTGTCTCAAAGTCACAGTGTCTCTGTGTCTCGGTGTATCAGTGTCTCAGAGATTCAGTGTCTCTGTGTTTCCCTGTCTTAGTGTCTCTGTGTCCGAGTGTCTCAGTGTCTCAGAGTTTCAGTGAGTCTGTGTCTCTGTGTCTCAGAGTTTCTGTGACACAGTGTCTCAGTGTCTCAGAGTTTCAGTGTCTCTATGTCTCTGTGTCTCAGTGTCTCTGTGCCTCAGTGTCTCAGAGTCTCAGTGTATCTGTGTATCTGTGTCTCAGTGCCTCAGTGTCTCAGTGTTTCTGTGTCTCTGTGTCGCAGTGTCTCAGAGTCTCACTGTCTCTGTGACTCAGTGTCTCAGTGTCTTTGTGTCCCAGTATCTCTGAGTCTCAGTGTCTCTGTGTCTCAGCGTCTCCGTGTCTCTGTGTCTCTTTGTCTCAGTGTCTCAGAGTCTCAGTGTCTCAGGCTATCAAGACTCTCAGTGTCTCTGTGTCTCTGTTTCTCAGTGTCCCTGTGTCTCTGTGTCTCAGTGTATCTGTGTCTCAGTGTCTCTGTGCCTCTGTGTCTCAGAGTCTCAGTGTCTCTGTGTCTCAGTGTATCAGTGTCTCTGTGCCTCTGTGCCTCAGTGTCTCAGGGTCTCAGTGTCTCAGTCTATCAAGACTCTCAGAGTCTGTGTCTCAGTATCTCTGTGTCTCAGTGTCTCTGTGCCTCAGTGTCTCAGAATCTCAGTGTCTCTGTGTCTCAGTGTCTCTATGTCTCAGTGTCTCAAGGTTATGTGTCTCTGTGTCTCAGTATCTCAGAGTCTCAGTGTCTCCGTGTCCCATTGTCTCAGTGTCTCAGAGTCTCAGTGTCTCAGTCTCTCTGTGTTTAAGTGTATCAGTGTCTCTGTGTTTAAGTGTCTCTGAGTCACAGTGTCTCAGTGTCTCTGTGTCCCAGTGTCTCAGTGTCTCAGAGTTTCAGTGAGTCTGTGTCTCTGTGTCTCAGAGTCTCTGTGTCTCAGTGTCTCAGTGTCTTAATATCTCAAAGTCTCAGTGTCTTAGTGTCTCTGTGTCTCAGTGTCTCAGTTTCTCTGTGTCTCAGTGTCTCAATGTCTCAGAGTCTCAGTGTCTCAGTGTATCAATGTCTCAGACACTCAGTGTCACATTGCCTCTGTGTTGAGTGTCTCTGTGCCTCAGTGTCACAGTGTCTCAGTGTCTCTGTGCCTCAATGTCTTTGTGTCTCAGTGTCTCAGTGCCTCAGAGTCTCAGTGTCTCTGTGTCCCAGTGTCTCTGTGTCTCAGTGTCTCATGTCTCAGAGTCTCAGTGTCTCTGTCTCTGTGATTCAGTTTATCAGTGTCTCTGAGACTCAGTGTCTAACTGTCTGAGTGTCTCTGTGCCTCAGTATCACAGTGTCTCAGTGTCTCAGATTTTCAGTGTCTCAGTGTCTCAATGTCACAGTGTCTCTGTATCGCAGGGTCTCTGTGCCTCAGTGTCTCTGTGTCTCTGTATCTCTGTGTCTCAGTGTCTCTGTGCCTCAGTGTCACAGTGTCTCAGTGTCTCAGTGTCTCAGTGACGCAGTGTCTCAGAGTCACAGTGTCTCTGTGTCTCAGTGCATCAGTGTCTCAGAGATTCAGTGTATCTGTGCCTCTCTGTCTCAGTGTCTCTGTGTCCCAGTATCTCAGTGTCTCAGAGTTTCAGTGAGTCTGTGTCTCAGGGTCTCTGTGTCTCAGTGTCTCAGAGTTTCAGTGAGTCTGTGTCTCAGTGTCTCTGTGTCTCAGTGTCTCAGTGTCTCAGAGTCACAGTGTCTCTGTGTCTCAGTGTATCAGTGTCTCAGAGATTCAGTGTCACATTGTCTCTGTGTCTCTGTGTCTCTGTGTCTCTGTGTCTCAGTGTCTCAGAGTCTCAATGTCTCAGTGTCTCTGTGTCCCAGTGTCTCATTGTCTCAGAGTTTCAGTGAGTCTGTGTCTCTGTGTCTCAGTGTCTCTGTGCCTCAGTGTCACAGGATCTCAGTGTCTCAGTGTTTCTGTGTCTCAGTGTCTCAGAGGCACAATGTCTCTGTGTCTCAGTGTATCAGTGTCTCAGAGATTCAGTGTCTCTGTGTCTCTCTGTCTCAGAGTCACAGTGTCTCTGTGTCTCAGTGTATCAGTGTCTCAGAGATTCAGGGTCACATTGTCTCTGTGTCTCTGTGTCTCTGTGTCTCTGTGTCTCAGAGTCTCAATGTCTCAGTGTCTTTGTGTCCCAGTGTCTCAGTGTCTCAGAGTTTCAGTGAGTCTGTGTCTCTGTGTCTCAGAGTTTCTGTGACACAGTGTCTCAGTGTCTCAGAGTTTCAGTGTCTCTATGTCTCTGTATCTCATTGTCTCTGTGCCTCAGTGTCTCAGAGTCTCAGTGTATATGTGTATCTGTGCCTCGGTGTCTCAGTGTTTTCGTGTCTCTGTGCCTCAGTCTCTCAGTGTCTTACTGTCTCAATGTCTCAGTGTCTTTGTGTCCCATTGTCTCAGTGTCTCAGAGTCTCAGTGTCTCAGTCTCTCTGTGTTTAAATGTATCAGTGTCTCTGTGTTTAAGTGTCTCTGAGTCACAGTGTCTCAGTGTCTCTGTGTCCCAGTGTCTCAGTGTCTCAGAGTTTCAGTGAGTCTGTGTCTCTGTGTCTCTGTGTCTCAGAGTCTCTGGGTCTCAGTGTCTCAATGTCTTAATATCTCAAAGTCTCAGTGTCTTAGTGTCTCTGTGTCTCAGTGTCTCAGTTTCTCTGTGTCTCAGTGTCTCAATGTCTCAGAGTCTCAGTGTCTCAGTTTATCAATGTCTCAGACACTCAGTGTCACATTGCCTCTGTGTTGAGTGTCTCTGTGCCTCAGTGTCACAGTGTCTCAGTGTCTCTGTGCCTCAATATCTTTGTGTCTCAGTGTCTCAGTGTCTCAGAGTCTCAGTGTCTCTGTGTCCCAGTGTCTCTGTGTCTCAGTGTCTCATGTCTCAGAGTCTCAGTGTCTCTGTCTCTGTGATTCAGTTTATCAGTGTCTCTGAGACTCAGTGTCTAACTGTCTGAGTGTCTCTGTGCCTCAGTATCACAGTGTCTCAGTGTCTCAGATTTTCAGTGTCTCAGTGTCTCAATGTCACAGTGTCTCTGTATCGCAGGGTCTCTGTGCCTCAGTGTCTCTGTGTCTCAGTATCTCTGTGTCTCAGTGTCTCTGTGCCTCAGTGTCACAGTGTCTCAGTGTCTCAGTGTCTCAGTGACGCAGTGTCTCAGAGTCACAGTGTCTCTGTGTCTCAGTGCATCAGTGTCTCAGAGATTCAGTGTATCTGTGCCTCTCCGTCTCAGTGTCTCTGTGTCCCAGTATCTCAGTGTCTCAGAGTTTCAGTGAGTCTGTGTCTCAGGGTCTCTGTGTCTCAGTGTCTCAGAGTTTCAGTGAGTCTGTGTCTCAGTGTCTCTGTGTCTCAGTGTCTCAGTGTCTCAGTGTCTCAGAGTCACAGTGTCTCTGTGTCTCAGTGTATCAGTGTCTCAGAGATTCAGTGTCACATTGTCTCTGTGTCTCTGTGTCTCTGTGTCTCGGTGTCTCAGAGTCTCAATGTCTCAGTGTCTCTGTGTCCCAGTGTCTCATTGTCTCAGAGTTTCAGTGAGTCTGTGTCTCTGTGTCTCAGTGTCTCTGTGCCTCAGTGTCACAGGATCTCAGTGTCTCAGTGTTTCTGTGTCTCAGTGTCTCAGAGGCACAATGTCTCTGTGTCTCAGTGTATCAGTGTCTCAGAGATTCAGTGTCTCTGTGTCTCTCTGTCTCAGAGTCACAGTGTCTCTGTGTCTCAGTGTATCAGTGTCTCAGAGATTCAGGGTCACATTGTCTCTGTGTCTCTGTGTCTCTGTGTCTCAGAGTCTCAATGTCTCAGTGTCTTTGTGTCCCAGTGTCTCAGTGTCTCAGAGTTTCAGTGAGTCTGTGTCTCTGTGTCTCAGAGTTTCTGTGACACAGTGTCTCAGTGTCTCAGAGTTTCAGTGTCTCTATGTCTCTGTATCTCATTGTCTCTGTGCCTCAGTGTCTCAGAGTCTCAGTGTATATGTGTATCTGTGTCTCGGTGTCTCAGTGTTTTCGTGTCTCTGTGCCTCAGTCTCTCAGTGTCTTACTGTCTCAATGTCTCAGTGTCTTTGTGTCCCATTGTCTCAGTGTCTCAGAGTCTCAGTGTCTCAGTCTCTCTGTGTTTAAGTGTATCAGTGTCTCTGTGTTTAAGTGTCTCTGAGTCACAGTGTCTCAGTGTCTCTGTGTCCCAGTGTCTCAGTGTCTCAGAGTTTCAGTGAGTCTGTGTCTCTGTGTCTCTGTGTCTCAGAGTCTCTGTGTCTCAGTGTCTCAGTGTCTTAATATCTCAAAGTCTCAGTGTCTTAGTGTCTCTGTGTCTCAGTGTCTCAGTTTCTCTGTGTCTCAGTGTCTCAATGTCTCAGAGTCTCAGTGTCTCAGTGTATCAATGTCTCAGACACTCAGTGTCACATTGCCTCTGTGTTGAGTGTCTCTGTGCCTCAGTGTCACAGTGTCTCAGTGTCTCTGTGCCTCAATGTCTTTGTGTCTCAGTGTCTCAGTGTCTCAGAGTCTCAGTGTCTCTGTGTCCCAGTGTCTCTGTGTCTCAGTGTCTCATGTCTCAGAGTCTCAGTGTCTCTGTCTCTGTGATTCAGTTTATCAGTGTCTCTGAGACTCAGTGTCTAACTGTCTGAGTGTCTCTGTGCCTCAGTATCACAGTGTCTCAGTGTCTCAGATTTTCAGTGTCTCAGTGTCTCAATGTCACAGTGTCTCTGTATCGCAGGGTCTCTGTGCCTCAGTGTCTCTGTGTCTCAGTATCTCTGTGTCTCAGTGTCTCTGTGCCTCAGTGTCACAGTGTCTCAGTGTCTCAGTGTCTCAGTGACGCAGTGTCTCAGAGTCACAGTGTCTCTGTGTCTCAGTGCATCAGTGTCTCAGAGATTCAGTGTATCTGTGCCTCTCTGTCTCAGTGTCTCTGTGTCCAAGTATCTCAGTGTCTCAGAGTTTCAGTGAGTCTGTGTCTCAGGGTCTCTGTGTCTCAGTGTCTCAGAGTTTCAGTGAGTCTGTGTCTCAGTGTCTCTGTGTCTCAGTGTCTCAGTGTCTCAGAGTCACAGTGTCTCTGTGTCTCAGTGTATCAGTGTCTCAGAGATTCAGTGTCACATTGTCTCTGTGTCTCTGTGTCTCTGTGTCTCAGTGTCTCAGAGTCTCAATGTCTCAGTGTCTCTGTTTCCCAGTGTCTCATTGTCTCAGAGTTTCAGTGAGTCTGTGTCTCTGTGTCTCAGTGTCTCTGTGCCTCAGTGTCACAGGATCTCAGTGTCTCAGTGTTTCTGTGTCTCAGTGTCTCAGAGGCACAATGTCTCTGTGTCTCAGTGTATCAGTGTCTCAGAGATTCAGTGTCTCTGTGTCTCTCTGTCTCAGAGTCACAGTGTCTCTGTGTCTCAGTGTATCAGTGTCTCAGAGATTCAGGGTCACATTGTCTCTGTGTCTCTGTGTCTCTGTGTCTCTGTGTCTCAGTGTCTCAGAGTCTCAATGTCTCAGTGTCTTTGTGTCCCAGTGTCTCAGTGTCTCAGAGTTTCAGTGAGTCTGTGTCTCTGTGTCTCAGAGTTTCTGTGACACAGTGTCTCAGTGTCTCAGAGTTTCAGTGTCTCTATGTCTCTGTATCTCATTGTCTCTGTGCCTCAGTGTCTCAGAGTCTCAGTGTATATGTGTATCTGTGTCTCGGTGTCTCAGTGTTTTCGTGTCTCTGTGCCTCAGTCTCTCAGTGTCTTACTGTCTCAATGTCTCAGTGTCTTTGTGTCCCAGTGTCTCAGTGTCTCAGAGTTTCAGTGAGTCTGTGTCTCTGTGTCTCAGTGTATTAGAGTCTCAGAGTCTCAGTGTCTCTGTGTCTGTGTGTCTCAGTGTCTCTGTGCCTCAGTGTCTCAGTGTCTCAGTGTCTCAGTTTCTCAGAGTCTCAGTGTCGCTGTGTCTCTGCGTCTCAGCGTCACAGTGCCTCAGTGTCTCAGATTATCAGTGTCTCTGTGCCTTAGGGTTTCATTGTCTCAGTGTATCAGAGTGTCAGTGTCTCAGTGTCTCTGTCTCTCAGTGTCTCAATGTCTCTTAGTCACAGTGTCTCTGTGTCTCTGTGTCTCAGTGGTGCAGTGTCTCAGAGTCTCAGTGTCTTTGTGTCTCTGTGTCTTAATGTCTCTGTGTCTCAGTGTCTCCGTGTCTCTGTATCTCAGAGTCTCAGAGTCTCAGTGTCTCAGTGTTTCTCTGCCTCAGTGTCGCTATGTCTCATTGTTTCTGTGCCTCTGTATCTCAGAAACTCAGTGTCACAGTGTCTCTGTGTCTCTGTGTCTTAGTGTCTCTGTGTCTCAGAGTCTCAGTGTCTCAGTGTATCAGTGTCTCTGTGTCTTAGTGTCTCTGTGTCTCAGTGTCTCAGAGTCTCAGTGTCACATTATCTCTGTGTCTCTGTTTCTCTGTGTCTCAGAGTCTCAATGTCTCAGTGTCTCAGAGTATCAGTGTCTCAGAGTCTCAGTGTCTCTGTGTCTTAGTGTCTCTGTGTCTCTGTGTCTCAGTGTCTCTGTGTCTTAGTGTCTCTGTGTCTCTGTGTCTCAGTGTCTCTGTATCCCAGTGTCTCAGAGTCTCAGTGTCTCTGTGTCCCTGTGTTTCTGTGTCTCAGTGTTTCTGTGTCTCAGTGTCTCAGTGTCACAGTGCCTCAGTGTCTCAGTGTCTCTGGGTCTCAGTGTATCAGACTGTCAGTGTCTCTGTGTCCCAGTATCTCTGTGTCACAGTGTCTCACAGTCTCTTTGTCTCTGTGTCTTAGTGTCTCAGAGAATCAGTGCCTCGTTGTCTCTCTGTCTGAGAGTCTCTGTGCCTCAGTGTCACAGTGTCTCAATGTCTCAGAGTCTCAGTGTCTCAGTGTCCCTGTGCCTCAGTGTCTCAGTGTCTCAGTGTCTCAGTGTCTCAGTGTCCCTGTGCCTCAGTGTCTCAGTGTCTCAGTGTCTCAGATTCTCAGTGCCTCTTTGTCTCAGTATCTCAGAGTCTCAGTGTCTCAGAGTCTCAGTGTCTCTGTGTCTCTGTATCTCAGTGTCTCTGTCTCTGTGTTTCTGTGTCTCAGTGTCTCAGTGTTTCAGAGTCTCAGTGTCTCAGAGTCTCAGTCTCTCTGTGCCTTAGTGTCTCTGTATCTCAGTGCTTCAGAGTCTCAGAGTCTCTGTGCCTTAGTGTCTCTGTGTCTTTGTGTATCAGAGTCTCAGTGTCACAGTGTCTCTGTGCCTCAGTGTCTCAGTATCTCAGTGTCTCAGTGTCCCAGAGTCTCAGTGTCTCTGTGTCTCAGTGACTCTGAGTCTCAGGGTCTCTGTGTCTCTGAGTCACTTTGTGTCTGTGTCTCTGTGTCTCAGTGGTGCAGTGTCACAGTGTCACCGTGTTTCTCTGTCACAGAGTCTCAGAGTCTGTGTCTCTCTGTCTCAGTGTCTCTGTGTCTAATTGTTGTTGTGTCACTGTATCTCAGTGTCTCTGTGTCTTAGTGTCTCTGTGTCTCAGTGTCTCAATGTCTCCGTGTCTCTGTATCTCAGAGTCTCAGTGTCTCAGTGCCTCAGTGTCGCTATGTCTCAGTGTCTCTGTGCCTCTGTATCTCAGAATCTCAGTATCACAGTGTCACTGTGTCTTAGTGTCTCTGTGTCTCAGAGTCTCAGTGTGTCAGTGTATCAGTGTCTCTGTGTCTTAGTGTCTCTGTGTCTCAGTGTTTCAGAGTCTCAGTGTCTCATTATCTCTGTGTCTCTGTTTCTCTGTGTCTCAGAGTCTCAATGTCTCAGTGTCTCAGAGTATCTGTGTCTCAGAGTCTCAGTGTCTCTGTGTCTTAGTGTCTCTGTGTCTCAGTGTCTCAGTGTCTCTGTGTCTCAGTGTCTCAGAGTCTCTGTGTCTCTGTGTCCCTGTGTTTCTGTGTCTCAGTGTCTTTGTGTCTTAGTGTCTCTGTGTCTTTGTGTCTCAGAGTCTCAGTGTCACAGTGTCTCTGTGCCGCAGTGTCTCTGTGTCTCAGAGTCTCAGTGTCTCAGTGTCTCAGAGTCTCAGTGTCTCAGTGTCTCAGAGTCTCAGAGTGTCAGTGTCTCTGTGTCTCAGTGTCTCAGTGCGTCTGTGTCTCAGAGGCTCTGTGTCTCTGTGTCTCAGTGTCTCTGTGTCTCAGAGTCTCAGTGTCTCAGTGCCTCAGTGTCTCTGCGCTTCAGTGTCTCTGTGTCTCAGAGTCTCAGTCTCTCTGTGCCTGAGTGTCTCAGTATCTCAGTGTTTCAGTGTCTCAGTCTTTCAGAGTCTCAGTGTCACAGTGTCTCTCTGTCTCAGTGTCTCAGTGTCTCAGTGTATCGGTGTCTCAGTGTCTCAGTGACTCTGTGCCTCAGTGTCACAGTGTCACAGTGTCTCAATGTCTCAGAGTCTCAGTGTCTCTGTGCCTCAGAGTCTCAGTGTCTCAGTGTCTCAGAGTCTCAGTGTCTCCGTGTCTCAGAGTCTCAAAGTCTCAGTGTCTCTGTGTCTCTGTGTCTCTGTCTCAGTGTCACTGTGTCTCTGTGTCTCAGTGTCTTTGTGCCTCTGTGTCTCAGAGTCTCAGAGTCTCTGTGCGTTAGTGTCTCAGAGTCTCAGTGTCCCAAAGACTCAGTGTCTCAGTGTCTCCGATTCTCAGTGTCTCTGTGTCTCAGTGTCTCAAAGTCTCAGTGTCTCTGTCTCTGTGTCTCTGTGTCTCAGTGTATCAGTGTCTCAGAGACTCAGTGTCTCTTTGTCTCTGTGTCTGAGTGTCTCTGTGCCTCAGTGTCACCGTGTCTCAGTGTCTCTGTGTCTCAGTGTCTCAGACTGTCAGTGTCTCTGTGTCCCAGTATCTCTGTGTCTCAGTGTCTCACAGTCTCTTTGTCTCTGTGTCTTAGTGTCTCAGAGAATCAGTGCCTCGGTGTCTCTCTGTCTGAGAGTCTCTGCCTCAGTGTCACAGTGTCTCAATGTCTCAGAGTCTCAGTGTCTCAGTGTCTCAGTGTCCCTGTGCCTCAGTGTCTCAGTGTCTCAGTTTCTCGGTGTCTCAGGGTCTCAAAGTCTCAGTGTCTCTGTGTCTCTCTGTCTCAGTGTCTCAGTGTCACTGTGTCTCTGTGTCTCAGTGTCTTTGTGCCTCTGTGTCTCAGAGTCTCAGAGTCTCTGTGCGTTAGTTTCTCAGGGTCTCAGAGTCTCAGTGTCCCAAAGTCACAGTGTCTCAGTGTCTCCGAGTCTCAGTGTCTCTGTGTCTCAGTGTCTCTAAGCCTCAGTGTCTCTGTGCCTCTGTGTCTCAGAGTCTCTGTGTCACAGTGTCTCAGTGTCTCAGAGTTTAAGTGTCTCTATGTCTCTGTGTCTCAGTGTCTCTGTGCCTCAGTGTCTCAGAGTCTCAGTGTCTATGTGTATCTGTGTCTCAGTGCCTCAGTGTCTCAGTGTTTCAGTGTCTCTGTGCCTCAGTCTCTCAGTGTCTTACTGTCTCAGTGTCTCTGTGTCACAGTGTCTCTGTGTCTCAGCGTCTCAGAGTCTCAGTGTCTCTGTGTCTCAGTGTCTCTGTGCCTCAGTGTCTCTGTATCTCTGTGCCTCATTGTCTCTGTGTCTCTGTGTTACTGTGTCTCAGTGTCTCAGAGTCTCAGAGTCTCAATCTCTCAGAGTCTCTGTGTCTTGGTGCCTCAGTGTCTCAGTTTCTCTGTGTCTGAGTGTCTCTGTGCCTCAATGTCGCAGTGTCTCAGTGTCTCAGATTATCAGTGTCTCTCTGTCTCAGTGATTCTCGATCTCTGTGCCTCAGTGTCTCAGAGTCTCAATGTATCAGTGTCTCAGACACTCAGAGTCTCTGGGTCTCACTATATCTGTGTCTCAGTGTCTCTGTGCCTCAGTGTCTCAGAATCTCAGTGTCTCTGTGCCTCAGTGTCTCAGAGTCTCAATGTATCAATGTCTCAGAGTCTCAGTGTCTCCGTGTCCCATTGTCTCAGTGTCTCAGAGTCTCAGTGTCTCAGTCTCTCTGTGTTTAAGTGTATCAGTGTCTCTGTGTTTAAGTGCCTCTGAGTCACAGTGTCTCAGTGTCTCTGTGTCCCAGTGTCTCAGTGTCTCAGAGTTTCAGTGAGTCTGTGTCTCTGTGTCTCTGTGTCTCAGAGTCTCTGTGTCTCAGTGTCTCAGTGTCTTAATATCTCAAAGTCTCAGTGTCTTAGTGTCTCTGTGTCTCAGTGTCTCAGTTTCTCTGTGTCTCAGTGTCTCAATGTCTCAGAGTCTCAGTGTCTCAGTGTATCAATGTCTCAGACACTCAGTGTCACATTGCCTCTGTGTTGAGTGTCTCTGTGCCTCAGTGTCACAGTGTCTCAGTGTCTCTGTGCCTCAATGTCTTTGTGTCTCAGTGTCTCAGTGCCTCAGAGTCTCAGTGTCTCTGTGTCCCAGTGTCTCTGTGTCTCAGTGTCTCATGTCTCAGAGTCTCAGTGTCTCTGTCTCTGTGATTCAGTTTATCAGTGTCTCTGAGACTCAGTGTCTAACTGTCTGAGTGTCTCTGTGCCTCAGTATCACAGTGTCTCAGTGTCTCAGATTTTCAGTGTCTCAGTGTCTCAATGTCACAGTGTCTCTGTATCGCAGGGTCTCTGTGCCTCAGTGTCTCTGTGTCTCTGTATCTCTGTGTCTCAGTGTCTCTGTGCCTCAGTGTCACAGTGTCTCAGTGTCTCAGTGACGCAGTGTCTCAGAGTCACAGTGTCTCTGTGTCTCAGTGCATCAGTGTCTCAGAGATTCAGTGTATCTGTGCCTCTCTGTCTCAGTGTCTCTGTGTCCCAGTATCTCAGTGTCTCAGAGTTTCAGTGAGTCTGTGTCTCAGGGTCTCTGTGTCTCAGTGTCTCAGAGTTTCAGTGAGTCTGTGTCTCAGTGTCTCTGTGTCTCAGTGTCTCAGTGTCTCAGAGTCACAGTGTCTCTGTGTCTCAGTGTATCAGTGTCTCAGAGATTCAGTGTCACATTGTCTCTGTGTCTCTGTGTCTCAGTGTCTCAGAGTCTCAATGTCTCAGTGTCTCTGTGTCCCAGTGTCTCATTGTCTCAGAGTTTCAGTGAGTCTGTGTCTCTGTGTCTCAGTGTCTCTGTGCCTCAGTGTCACAGGATCTCAGTGTCTCAGTGTTTCTGTGTCTCAGTGTCTCAGAGGCACAATGTCTCTGTGTCTCAGTGTATCAGTGTCTCAGAGATTCAGTGTCTCTGTGTCTCTCTGTCTCAGAGTCACAGTGTCTCTGTGTCTCAGTGTATCAGTGTCTCAGAGATTCAGGGTCACATTGTCTCTGTGTCTCTGTGTCTCAGAGTCTCAATGTCTCAGTGTCTTTGTGTCCCAGTGTCTCAGTGTCTCAGAGTTTCAGTGAGTCTGTGTCTCTGTGTCTCAGAGTTTCTGTGACACAGTGTCTCAGTGTCTCAGAGTTTCAGTGTCTCTATGTCTCTGTATCTCATTGTCTCTGTGCCTCAGTGTCTCAGAGTCTCAGTGTATATGTGTATCTGTGTCTCGGTGTCTCAGTGTTTTCGTGTCTCTGTGCCTCAGTCTCTCAGTGTCTTACTGTCTCAATGTCTCAGTGTCTTTGTGTCCCATTGTCTCAGTGTCTCAGAGTCTCAGTGTCTCAGTCTCTCTGTGTTTAAATGTATCAGTGTCTCTGTGTTTAAGTGTCTCTGAGTCACAGTGTCTCAGTGTCTCTGTGTCCCAGTGTCTCAGTGTCTCAGAGTTTCAGTGAGTCTGTGTCTCTGTGTCTCTGTGTCTCAGAGTCTCTGTGTCTCAGTGTCTCAATGTCTTAATATCTCAAAGTCTCAGTGTCTTAGTGTCTCTGTGTCTCAGTGTCTCAGTTTCTCTGTGTCTCAGTGTCTCAATGTCTCAGAGTCTCAGTGTCTCAGTGTATCAATGTCTCAGACACTCAGTGTCACATTGCCTCTGTGTTGAGTGTCTCTGTGCCTCAGTGTCACAGTGTCTCAGTGTCTCTGTGCCTCAATGTCTTTGTGTCTCAGTGTCTCAGTGTCTCAGAGTCTCAGTGTCTCTGTCTCTGTGATTCAGTTTATCAGTGTCTCTGAGACTCAGTGTCTAACTGTCTGAGTGTCTCTGTGCCTCAGTATCACAGTGTCTCAGTGTCTCAGATTTTCAGTGTCTCAGTGTCTCAATGTCACAGTGTCTCTGTATCGCAGGGTCTCTGTGCCTCAGTGTCTCTGTGTCTCAGTATCTCTGTGTCTCAGTGTCTCTGTGCCTCAGTGTCACAGTGTCTCAGTGTCTCAGTGTCTCAGTGACGCAGTGTCTCAGAGTCACAGTGTCTCTGTGTCTCAGTGCATCAGTGTCTCAGAGATTCAGTGTATCTGTGCCTCTCTGTCTCAGTGTCTCTGTGTCCAAGTATCTCAGTGTCTCAGAGTTTCAGTGAGTCTGTGTCTCAGGGTCTCTGTGTCTCAGTGTCTCAGAGTTTCAGTGAGTCTGTGTCTCAGTGTCTCTGTGTCTCAGTGTCTCAGTGTCTCAGAGTCACAGTGTCTCTGTGTCTCAGTGTATCAGTGTCTCAGAGATTCAGTGTCACATTGTCTCTGTGTCTCTGTGTCTCTGTGTCTCAGTGTCTCAGAGTCTCAATGTCTCAGTGTCTCTGTGTCCCAGTGTCTCATTGTCTCAGAGTTTCAGTGAGTCTGTGTCTCTGTGTCTCAGTGTCTCTGTGCCTCAGTGTCACAGGATCTCAGTGTCTCAGTGTTTCTGTGTCTCAGTGTCTCAGAGGCACAATGTCTCTGTGTCTCAGTGTATCAGTGTATCAGAGATTCAGTGTCTCTGTGTCTCTCTGTCTCAGAGTCACAGTGTCTCTGTGTCTCAGTGTATCAGTGTCTCAGAGATTCAGGGTCACATTGTCTCTGTGTCTCTGTGTCTCTGTGTCTCAGAGTCTCAATGTCTCAGTGTCTTTGTGTCCCAGTGTCTCAGTGTCTCAGAGTTTCAGTGAGTCTGTGTCTCTGTGTCTCAGAGTTTCTGTGACACAGTGTCTCAGTGTCTCAGAGTTTCAGTGTCTCTATGTCTCTGTATCTCATTGTCTCTGTGCCTCAGTGTCTCAGAGTCTCAGTGTACATGTGTATCTGTGTCTCGGTGTCTCAGTGTTTTCGTGTCTCTGTGCCTCAGTCTCTCAGTGTCTTACTGTCTCAATGTCTCAGTGTCTTTGTGTCCCAGTGTCTCAGTGTCTCAGAGTTTCAGTGAGTCTGTGTCTCTGTGTCTCTGTGTCTCAGAGTCTCTGTGTCACAGTGTCTCTGTGTCTCAGTGTCTCTGTGCCTCTGTGCCTCAGTGTGTCTGTATCTCTGTGCCTCATTGTCTCTGTGTCTCTGTGTTACTGTGTCTCAGTGTCTCAGAGTCTCAGAGACTCAATCTCTCAGGGTCTCTGTGTCTTGGTGCCTCAGTGTCTCAGTTTCTCTGTGTCTGAGTGACTCTGTGCCTCAATGTCACAGTGTCACAGTGTCTAAGTGATTCTCGACACTCTGTGCCTCAGTGTCTCAGAGTCTCAATGTATCAGTGTCTCAGAGACTCAGTGTCTCTGTGTCTCAGTATCTCTGTGTCTCAGTGTCTCTGTGCCTCAGTGTCTCAGAATCTTAGTGTCTCTGTGTCTCAATGTCTCTGTGCCTCAGTGTCTCAGAGTCTCAAAGTGTCAGTGTCTCAGAGACTCAGTATCTCTGTGTCTCAGTATCTCTGTGTCTCAGTGTCTCAATGACGCTGTGCCTCAGTGTCTCAGAGTCTCAATGTATCAGTGTCTCAGAGACTCCGTGTCTCTGTGTCGTATCTCTGTGTCTCAGTGTCTCTGTGCCTCAGTGTCTCCAAGTCTCAGTGTCTCTGCGTCTCAGTGTCTCAGTGTCTCAGTATCTCTGTGTCTCAGTGTCTCAAAGTTTTGTGTCTCAGTGTCTCTATGTCTCGGTATCTCAGAGTCTCAGTGTATCTGTGTCTCAGTGTCTCAGAATCTCTGTGTCTCAGTGTCTCTGTGTCTCAGTGTCTCAACGTTTTGTGTCTCAGTGTCTCTGTGTCTCAGTATCTCAGAGTCTCAGGGTCTCCATGTCCCATTGTCTCAGTGTCTCAGAGTCTCAGTGTCTCAGTCTCTCTGTGTTTAAGTTTCTCAGTGTCTCTGTGTCTAAGTGTCTCTGAGTCACAGTGTCTCAGAGTCTCTGTGTCTGTGTCTCTGTGCCTCAGTGTCTCTGTGTCTCTGTGTCTCTGTGCCTCAGTGTCTCAGCGTATCTGTGCATCAGTGTTTCAGTTTATCTGTGTCTCAGAGTCTCAATGTCTCTGTGTCTCAGTTTCTCTGTACCTTAGTGACTCAGTTTCTCAGGGTATCTGCGTCTCAGAGTACCTTTGTCTCTGGTCTCAGTGTCTCTGCATTTCGGTTTCTCTGTGCCTCAGTGTCTCTGTGTCTCAAAGTCACAGTGTCTCTGTGTCTCAGTGTATCAGTGTCTCAGAGATTCAGTGTCTCTGTGTTTCCCTGTCTTAGTGTCTCTGTGTCCGAGTGTCTCAGTGTCTCAGAGTTTCAGTGAGTCTGCGTCTCTGTGTCTCAGAGTTTCTGTGACACAGTGCCTCAGTGTCTCAGAGTTTCAGTGTCTCTATGTCCCTGTGTCTCAGTGTCTCTGTGCCTCAGTGTCTCAGTGTCTTTGTGTCCCAGTATCTCTGAGTCTCAGTGTCTCTGTGTCTCAGCGTCTCCGTGTCTCTATGTCTCTTTGTCTCAGTGTCTCAGAGTCTCAGTGTCTCAGGCTATCAAGACTCTCAGTGTCTCTGTGTCTCTGTTTCTCAGTGTCCCTGTGTCTCTGTGTCTCAGTGTATCTGTGTCTCAGTGTCTCTGTGCCTCTGTGTCTCAGAGTCTCAGTGTCTCTGTGTCTCAGTGTCTCAGGGTCTCAGTGTCTCAGTCTATCAAGACTCTCAGTGTCTGTGTCTCAGTATCTCTGTGTCTCAGTGTCTCTGTGCCTCAGTGTCTCAGAATCTCAGTGTCTCTGTGTCTGAGTTTCTCTGTGCCTCAGTCTCTCTGTATCTCAGTGCCTCAGTGTCTCTGTGTCTCAGTGTCTCAAGGTTATGTGTCTCTGTGTCTCAGTATCTCAGAGTCTCAGTGTCTCCGTGTCCCATTGTCTCAGTGTCTCAGAGTCTCAGTGTCTCAGTCTCTCTGTGTTTAAGTGTATCAGTGTCTCTGTGTTTAAGTGTCTCTGAGTCACAGTGTCTCAGTGTCTCTGTGTCTCTGTGTCCCAGTGTCTCAGTGTCTCAGAGTTTCAGTGAGTCTGTGTCTCAGTGTCTCTGTGTCTCTGTGTCTCAGAGTCTCTGTGTTTCAGTGTCTCAGTGTCTCAGTGTCTTAATATCTCAAAGTCTCAGTGTCTCTGTGTCTCAGTGTCTCAGTTTCTCTGTGTCTCAGTGTCTCAATGTCTCAGAGTCTCATTGTATCAATGTCTCAGACACTCAGTGTCACATTGCCTCTGTGTTGAGTGTCTCTGTGCCTCAGTGTCACAGTGTCTCAGTGTCTCTGTGCCTCAATGTCTTTGTGTCTCAGTGTCTCAGTGTCTCAGAGTCTCAGTGTCTCTGTGTCCCAGTGTCTATGTGTCTCAGTGTCTCATGTCTCAGAGTCTCAGTGTCTCTGTCTCTGTGATTCAGTTTATCAGTGTCTCTGAGACTCAGTGTCTAACTGTCTGAGTGTCTCTGTGCCTCAGTATCACAGTGTCTCAGTGTCTCAGATTTTCAGTGTCTCAGTGTCTCAGAGTCTCAATGTCACAGTGTCTCTGTATCGCAGGGTCTCTGTGCCTCAGTGTCTCTGTGTCTCAGTATCTCTGTGTCCCAGTATCTCAGTGTCTCAGAGTTTCAGTGAGTCTGTGTCTCAGGGTCTCTGTGTCTCAGAGTCTCTGTGTCTCAGTGTCTCAGTGTTTCAGTGAGTCTGTGTCTCAGTGTCTCTGTGTCTCAGTGCCTCAGTGTCTCAGAGTCACAGTGTCTCTGTGTCTCAGTGTATCAGTGTCTCAGAGATTCAGTGTCACATTGTCTCTGTGTCTCTGTGTCTCAGTGTCTCAGAGTCTCAATGTCTCAGTGTCTCTGTGTCCCAGTGTCTCATTGTCTCAGAGTTTCAGTGAGTCTGTGTCTCTGTGTCTCAGTGTCTCTGTGCCTCAGTGTCACAGGATCTCAGTGTCTCAGTGTCTCTGTGTCTCAGTGTCTCAGAGTCACAGTGTCTCTGTGTCTCAGTGTATCAGTGTCTCAGAGATTCAGGGTCACATTTTCTCTGTGTCTCTGTGTCTCTGTGTCTCAGTGTCTCAGAGTCTCAATGTCTCAGTGTATTTGTGTCCCAGTTTCTCAGAGTTTCAGTGAGTCTGTGTCTCTGTGTCTCAGAGTCTCTGTGTCACAGTGTCTCAGTGTCTCAGAGTTTCAGTGTCTCTGTGCCTCAGTGTCACAGGATCTCAGTGTCTCAGTGTCTCTGTGTCTCAGTGTCTCAGAGGCACAATGTCTCTGTGTCTCAGTGTATCAGTGTCTCAGAGATTCAGTGTCTCTGTGTCTCTCTGTCTCAGTGACTCTGTGTCTCAGTGTCTCTGTGCCTCAGTGTCACAGGATCTCAGTGTCTCAGTGTCTCTGTGTCTCAGTGTCTCAGAGTCACAGTGTCTCTGTGTCTCAGTGTATCAGTGTCTCAGAGATTCAGGGTCACATTGTCTCTGTGTCTCTGTGTCTCAGTGTCTCAGAGTCTCAATGTCTCAGTGTCTTTGTGTCCCAGTGTCTCAGTGTCTCAGAGTTTCAGTGAGTCTGTGTCTCTGTGTCTCAGAGTCTCTGTGTCACAGTGTCTCAGAGTTTCAGTGTCTCTATGTCTCTGTATCTCATTGTCTCTGTGCCTCAGTGTCTCAGAGTCTCAGTGTCTATGTGTATCTGTGTCTCAGTGCCTCAGTGTCTCAGTGTTTTAGTGTCTCTGTGCCTCAGTCTCTCAGTGTCTTCCTGTCTCAATGTCTCAGTGTCTTTGTGTCCCAGTGTCTCAGTGTCTCAGAGTTTCAGTGAGTCTGTGTCTCTGTGTCTGTGTGTCTCAGAGTCTCTGTGTCACAGTGTCTCTGTGTCTCAGTGTCTCTGTGCCTCTGTGCCTCAGTGTGTCTGTATCTCTGTGCCTCATTGTCTCTGTGTCTCTGTGTTACTGTGTCTCAGTGTCTCAGAGTCTCAGAGACTCAATCTCTCAGGGTCTCTGTGTCTTGGTGCCTCAGTGTCTCAGTTTCTCTGTGTCTGAGTGACTCTGTGCCTCAATGTCACTGTGTCACAGTGTCTAAGTGATTCTCGATCTCTGTGCCTCAGTGTCTCAGAGTCTCAATGTATCAGTGTCTCAGAGACTCAGTGTCTCTGTGTCTCAGTATCTCTGTGTCTCAGTGTCTCTGTGTTTCAGTATCTCTGTGTCTCAGGGTCTCTGTGCCTCAGTGTCTCAGAATCTTAGTGTCTCTGTGTCTCAATGTCTCTGTGCCTCAGTCTCTCAGAGTCTCAAAGTGTCAGTGTCTCAGAGACTCAGTATCTCTGTGTCTCAGTATCTCTGTGTCTCAGTGTCTCAATGACTCTGTGCCTCAGTGTCTCAGAGTCTCAATGTATCAGTGTCTCAGAGACTCCGTGTCTCTGTGTCGTATCTCTGTGTCTCAGTGTCTCAGTGCCTCAGTGTCTCCGAGTCTCAGTGTCTCTGTGTCTCAGTGTCTCAGTGTCTCAGTATCTCTGTGTCTCAGTGTCTCAAAGTTTTGTGTCTCAGTGTCTCTATGTCTCAGTATCTCAGAGTCTCAGTGTATCTGTGTCTCAGTGTCTCAGAATCTCTGTGTCTCAGTGTCGCTGTGTCTCAGTGTCTCAACGTTTTGTGTCTCAGTGTCTCTGTGTCTCAGTATCTCAGAGTCTCAGTGTCTCCGTGTCCCATTGTCTCAGTGTCTCAGAGTTTCAGTGAGTCTGTGTCTCTGTGTCTCTGTGTCTCAGAGTCTCTGTGTCACAGTGTCTCAGTGTCTCAGAGTTTCAGTGTCTCTATGTCTCTGTATCTCATTGTCTCTGTGCCTCAGTGACTCAGAGTCTCAGTGTCTATGTGTATCTGTGTCTCAGTGTCTCAGTGTTTTAGTGTCTCTGTGCCTCAGTCTCTCAGTGACTTACTGTCTCAATGTCTCAGTGTCTTTGTGTCCCAGTGTCTCAGTGTCTCAGAGTTTCAGTGAGTCTGTGTCTCTGTGTCTCTGTGTCTCAGAGTCTCTGTGTCACAGTGTCTCTGTGTCTCAGTGTCTCTGTGCCTCTGTGCCTCAGTGTGTCTGTATCTCTGTGCCTCATTGTCTCTGAGTCTCTGTGTTACTGTGTCTCAGTGTCTCAGAGTCTCAGAGACTCAATCTCTCAGGGTCTCTGTGTCTTGGTGCCTCAGTGTCTCAGTTTCTCTGTGTCTGAGTGACTCTGTGCCTCAATGTCACAGTGTCACAGTGTCTAAGTGATTCTCGATCTCTGTGCCTCAGTGTCTCAGAGTCTCAATGTATCAGTGTCTCAGAGACTCAGTGTCTCTGTGTCTCAGTATCTCTGTGTCTCAGTGTCTCTGTGCCTCAGTGTCTCAGAATCTTAGTGTCTCTGTGTCTCAATGTCTCTGTGCCTCAGTGTCTCAGAGTCTCAAAGTGTCAGTGTCTCAGAGACTCAGTATCTCTGTGTCTCAGTATCTCTGTGTCTCTGTGTCTCAGTGTCTCTGTGCCTCAGTGTCTCCGAGTCTCAGTGTCTCTGTGTCTCAGTGTCTCAGTGTCTCAGTATCTCTGTGTCTCAGTGTCTCAAAGTTTTGTGTCTCAGTGTCTCTATGTCTCAGTATCTCAGAGTCTCAGTGTATCTGTGTCTCAGTGTCTCAGAATCTCAGTGTCTCAGTGTCTCTGTGTCTCAGTGTCTCAACGTTTTGTGTCTCAGTGTCTCTGTGTCTCAGTATCTCAGAGTCTCAGTGTCTCCGTGTCCCATTGTCTCAGTGTCTCAGAGTCTCATTGTCTCAGTCTCTCTGTGTTTAAGTTTCTCAGTGTCTCTGTGTCTAAGTGTCTCTGAGTCACAGTGTCTCAGAGTCTCTGTGTCTGTGTCTCTGTGCCTCAGTGTCTCTGTGTCTCTGTGCCTCAGTTTATCTGTGCATCAGTGTTTCAGTTTATCTGTGTCTCAGAGTCTCAATGTCTCTGTGTCTCAGTTTCTCTGTACCTTAGTGACTCAGTTTCTCAGGGTATCTGCGTCTCAGAGTACCTTTGTCTCTGGTCTCAGTGTCTCTGCATTTCGGTTTCTCTGTGCCTCAGTGTCTCAGTGTCTCTGTGTCTCAAAGTCACAGTGTCTCTGTGTCTCAGTGTATCAGTGTCTCAGAGATTCAGTGTCTCTGTGTTTCCCTGTCTTAGTGTCTCTGTGTCCGAGTGTCTCAGTGTCTCAGAGCTTCAGTGAGTCTGTGTCTCTGTGTCTCAGAGTTTCTGTGACACAGTGTCTCAGTGTCTCAGAGTTTCAGTGTCTCTATGTCTCAGAGTCTCAGTGTATCTGTGTATCTGTGTCTCAGTGCCTCAGTGTCTCAGTGTTTCTGTGTCTCTGTGTCGCAGTGTCTCAGAGTCTCACTGTCTCTGTGACTCAGTGTCTCAGTGTCTTTGTGTCCCAGTATCTCTGAGTCTCAGTGTCTCTGTGTCTCAGCGTCTCCGTGTCTCTTTGTCTCAGTGTCTCAGAGTCTCAGTGTCTCAGGCTATCAAGACTCTCAGTGTCTCTGTGTCTCTGTTTCTCAGTGTCCCTGTGTCTCTGTGTCTCAGTGTATCTGTGTCTCAGTGTCTCTGTGCCTCTGTGTTTCAGAGTCTCAGTGTCTCTGTGTCTCAGTGTATCAGTGTCTCTGTGCCTCTGTGCCTCAGTGTCTCAGGGTCTCAGTGTCTCAGTCTATCAAGACTCTCAGAGTCTGCGTCTCAGTATCTCTGTGTCTCAGTGTCTCTGTGCCTCAGTGTCTCAGAATCTCAGTGTCTCTGTGTCTCAGTGTCTCTATGTCTCAGTGTCTCAAGGTTATGTGTCTCTGTGTCTCAGTATCTCAGAGTCTCAGTGTCTCCGTGTCCCATTGTCTCAGTGTCTCAGTGTCTCAGAGTTTCAGTGAGTCTGTGTCTCTGTGTCTCTGTGTCTCAGAGTCTCTGTGTCTCAGTGTCTCAGTGTCTTAATATCTCAAAGTCTCAGTGTCTTAGTGTCTCTGTGTCTCAGTGTCTCAGTTTCTCTGTGTCTCAGTGTCTCAATGTCTCAGAGTCTCAGTGTCTCAGTGTATCAATGTCTCAGACACTCAGTGTCACATTGCCTCTGTGTTGAGTGTCTCTGTGCCTCAGTGTCACAGTGTCTCAGTGTCTCTGTGCCTCAATGTCTTTGTGTCTCAGTGTCTCAGTGTCTCAGAGTCTCAGTGTCTCTGTGTCCCAGTGTCTCTGTGTCTCAGTGTCTCATGTCTCAGAGTCTCAGTGTCTCTGTCTCTATGATTCAGTTTATCAGTGTCTCTGAGACTCAGTGTCTAACTGTCTGAGTGTCTCTGTGCCTCAGTATCACAGTGTCTCAGTGTCTCAGATTTTCAGTGTCTCAGTGTCTCAGAGTCTCAATGTCACAGTGTCTCTGTATCGCAGGGTCTCTGTGCCTCAGTGTCTCTGTGTCTCAGTATCTCTGTGTCTCAGTGTCTCTGTGCCTCGTTGTCACAGTGTCTCAGTGTCTCAGTGACGCAGTGTCTCAGAGTCACAGTGTCTCTGTGTCTCAGTGCATCAGTGTCTCAGAGATTCAGTGTATCTGTCTGTCTCAGTGTCTCTGTGTCCCAGTATCTCAGTGTCTCAGAGTTTCAGTGAGTCTGTGTCTCAGGGTCTCTGTGTCTCAGTGTCTCAGAGTTTCAGTGAGTCTGTGTCTCAGTGTCTCTGTGTCTCAGTGTCTCAGTGTCTCAGAGTCACAGTGTCTCTGTGTCTCAGTGTATCAGTGTCTCAGAGATTCAGTGTCACATTGTCTCTGTGTCTCTGTGTCTCTGTGTCTCAGTGTCTCAGAGTCTCAATGTCTCAGTGTCTCTGTGTCCCAGTGTCTCATTGTCTCAGAGTTTCAGTGAGTCTGTGTCTCTGTGTCTCAGTGTCTCTGTGCCTCAGTGTCACAGGATCTCAGTGTCTCAGTGTTTCTGTGTCTCAGTGTCTCAGAGGCACAATGTCTCTGTGTCTCAGTGTATCAGTGTCTCAGAGATTCAGTGTCTCTGTGTCTCTCTGTCTCAGAGTCACAGTGTCTCTGTGTCTCAGTGTATCAGTGTCTCAGAGATTCAGGGTCACATTGTCTCTGTGTCTCTGTGTCTCAGAGTCTCAATGTCTCAGTGTCTTTGTGTCCCAGTGTCTTACTGTCTCTGTGTCTCTGTGTCACAGTGTCTCTGTGTCTCAGTGTCTCTGTGCCTCTGTGCCTCAGTGTGTCTGTATCTCTGTGCCTCATTGTCTCTGTGTCTCTGTGTTACTGTGTCTCAGAGTCTCAATCTCTCAGGGTCTCTGTGTCTTGGTGCCTCAGTGTCTCAGTTTCTCTGTGTCTGAGTGACTCTGTGCCTCAATGTCACAGTGTCACAATGTCTAAGTGATTCTCGATCTCTGTGCCTCAGTGTCTCAGAGTCTCAATGTATCAGTGTCTCAGAGACTCAGTGTCTCTGTGTCTCAGTATCTCTGTGTCTCAGTGTCTCTGTGCCTCAGTGTCTCAGAAACTTAGTGTCTCTGTGTCTCAATGTCTCTGTGCCTCAGTGTCTCAGAGTCTCAGATTATCAGTGTCTCTGTGTCTCAGTGTATCATTATCTCAGAGCCTCAGCGTCTCCATGTCTCTGTGTCTGAGTGACTCTGCGTCTCTGTGTCTCTGTGCTTCAGTGTCACATTGCCTTATTGTCTCAGAGTCTCAGTGTCCCTGTGTCTTTGTGCCTCAGTGTCTCAGTGTCTCAGTGTCTCAAAGTATTGTGTCTCAGTGTCTCAGAGTTTCAGTGTCTCTATGTCTCTGTGTCTCAGTGCTTCAGTGTCTCAGTGTCTATTTGTCTCTGTGCCTCAGTGTCTCTGTGCCTCAGTGTCTCAGTGTCTCGGCGTCTCAGAGTCTCTGTGTCTCTGTGTATCAGATTCTCAGCGTCTCAGAGTCTCTGTGTCTCTGTGTCTCTCTGTCTCAGTGTCTCTGTGTCCCAGTGTCTCAGTGTCTCAATGTTTCAGTGAGTCTGTGTCTCTGTGTCTCTGTGTCTCTGTGTCTCAGAGTCTCTGTGTCACAGTGTCTCAGTGTCTCAGAGTTTCAGTGTCTGTATGTCTCAGTGTCTCTGTGCCTCAGTGTCTCAGAGTCTCAGTGCCTCTGTGTCTCTGTGTCACAGTGTCTCTGTGTCTCACCGTCTCAGATTCTCAGTGTCTCTGTGTCTCAGTGTCTCTGTGCCTCTGTGCCTCAGAGTCTCTGTGCCTCATTGTCTCTGTGTCTCTGTGTTACTGTGTCTCAGTGTCTCAGACTGTCAGAGTCTCAATCTCTCAGAGTCTCTGTGTCTTGGTGCCTCAGTGTCACAGTTTCTCTGTGTCTGAGTGTCTCTGTGCCTCAATGTCACAATGTCTCAGATTATCAGTGTCTCTCTGTCTCAGTGATTCTCGATCTCTGTGCCTCAGTGTCTCAGAGTCTCAATGTATCAGTGTCTCAGAGACTCAGTGTCTCTGTGTCTCAGTATCTCTCTGTCTCAGTGTCTCAATGACTCTGTGCCTCAGTGTCTTAGAGTCTCAATGTATCAGTGTCTCAGAGACTCCGTGTCTCTGTGTCTCAGTATCTCTGTGTCTCAGTGTCTCTGTGCCTCAGTGTCTCCGAGTCTCAGTGTCTCAGTGTCTCTGTGTCTCAGTGTCTCAGTGTCTCAGTATCTCTGTGTCTCAGTGTCTCAAAGTTTTGTGTCTCAGTGTCTCTATGTCTCAGTATCTCAGAGTCTCATTGTCTCCGTGTCCCATTGTCTCAGTGTCTCAGAGTCTCAGTGTCTCAGTCTCTCTGCGTTTAAGTGTCTCAGTTTCTCTGTGTCTAAGTGTCTCTGAGTCACAGTGTCTCAGAGTCTCTGTGCCTCTGTGTCTCTGTGCCTCAGTGTCTCTGTGTCTCTGTGTCTCTGTGCCTCAGTGTCTCAGTTTATCTGTGCATCAGTGTTTCAGTTTATCTGTGTCTCAGAGTCTCAATGTCTCTGTGTCTCAGTTTCTCTGTACCTTAGTGACTCAGTTTCTCAGGGTATCTGCGTCTCAGAGTACCTTTGTCTCTGGTCTCAGTGTCTCTGCATTTCGGTTTCTCTGTGCCTCAGTGTCTCAGTGTCTCTGTGTCTCAAAGTCACAGTGTCTCTGTGTCTCAGTGTATCAGTGTCTCAGAGATTCAGTGTCTCTGTGTTTCCCTGTGTTAGTGTCTCTGTGTCCGAGTGTCTCAGTGTCTCAGAGTTTCAGTGTCTCTATGTCTCTGTGTCTCAGTGTCTCTGTGCCTCAGTGTCTCAGAGTCTCTGTGTATCTGTGTATCTGTGTCTCAGTGCCTCAGTGTCTCAGTGTTTCTGTGTCTCTGTGTTGCAGTGTCTCAGAGTCTCACTGTCTCTGTGACTCAGTGTCTCAGTGTCTTTGTGTCCCAGTATCTCTGAGTCTCAGTGTCTCTGTGTCTCAGCGTCTCCGTGTCTCTATGTCTCTTTGTCTCAGTGTCTCTGAGTCTCAGTGTCTCAGGCTATCAAGACTCTCAGTGTCTCTGTGTCTCTGTTTCTCAGTGTCCCTGTGTCTCTGTGTCTCAGAGTCTCAGTGTCTCTGTGTCTCAGTGTATCAGTGTCTCCGTGCCTCTGTGCCTCAGTGTCTCAGGGTCTCAGTGTCTCAGTCTATCAAGACTCTCAGTGTCTCTGTGTCTCAGTATCTCTGTGTCTCAGTGTCACTGTGCCTCAGTGTCTCAGAATCTCAGTGTCTCTGTGTCTGAGTTTCTCTGTGCCTCAGTCTCTCTGTATCTCAGTGCCTCAGTGTCTCTATGTCTCAGTGTCTCAGTGTCTCAGAGTCTCAGTGTCTCCGTGTCTCTGTGTCTCTATGTCTCAGTGTCTCTGTGCCTCATTGTCACAGTGTCTCAGTGTCTCAGATTATCAGTGTCTCTGTGTCGCAGTGTCTCAGTGTTTTTCTATCTCTGTGTCTCAGTGTCTCAGAAAATCAGTGTCTCTTTGTCTCTGTGTCTGAGTTTCTCTGTGCCTCAGTGTCATAGTGTCACAGTGTCTCTGTGTCTCACTGTCTCAGTGTCTCTATGTCTCAGTGTATCAGCATCTCAGAGAATCAGTGACTCAGTGTCTGAGTGTCTCAGTGTTTCTCTATCTCTGTGCCTCAGTGTCTCAGTGTCTAGAGTCTCAGTGTCTCTGTGTCTCAGTGTATCAGTGTCTCAGAGACTCGGTGTCTCTGTTTCTCTGTGTCTCAGTGTCTCTGTGCCTAAGTGTCACAGTGTCTCAGTGTCTCAGATTATCAGTGTATCAGTGTCTCAGAGACTCAGCGTCTCCGTGTCTCTGTGTCTGAGTGACTCTGTGTCTCAGTGTCTCTGTGCCTCAGTGTCTCAGTGCCTTAGTGTGTCAGTGTCCCTGTGTCTCTGCGTCTCAGTGTCTCTGTGTCTCAGTGTCTCTGTGCCTCTGTGTCTCAGAGTCTCAGCATCTCAGTGTCTCTGTGTCTCAGTGTCTCAGAGTCTCAGTGTCTCTGTGTCTCAGTGCATCAGTGTCTCAGAGTCTCTGTGTCTCTGTGTCTCAGTGTCTCTGTGCCTCAGTGTCTCATTGCCTTAGTTTCTCAGCGAGTCAGTGTCTCTGTGTCTCAGTGTCTCAAAGTCTCAGCGTCTCAGTGTCTCTGTGTCTCAGTGTCTCAGAGACTCAGTGTCTCTGTGTCTCAGTGTCTCAGTGTCCCAGTGTCGCTGTGTCTCAGTGTATCAGCATCTCAGACAATCAGTGTCTCAGTGTCTGAGTGTCTCTGTGCCTCTATGGCACAGTGTCTCAGTGTCTTTGTGTCTCAATGTATCAGAGTCTCAGAGGCTCAGTGTCTCTGAATCTCTGTGTCTCAGTGTCTCAGATTATCAGTGTCTCTGTGTCTCAGTTTATCATTATCTCAGAGCCTCAGCGTCTCCGTGTCTCTGTGTCTGAGTGACTCTGTGTCTTTGTGTCTCTGTGCTTCAGTGTCACATTGCCTTATTGTCTCAGAGTCTCAGTGTCCCTGTGTCTCTGTGTCTCAGTGTCACTGTGTCTCAGTGTATCAGTGTCTCTTTGCCTTTGCGCCTCAGTGTCTCTGTATCTCTGTGCCTCATTGTCTCTGTGTCTCTGTGTTACTGTGTCTCAGTGTCTCAGAGTCTCAGAGTCTCAATCTCTCAGAATCTCTGAGTCTTGGTGCCTCAGTGTCTCAGTTTCTCTGTGTCTGAGTGTCTCTGTGCCCCAATGTCACTTTGTCTCAGAGTCTCAGATTATCAGTGTCTCTCTGTCTCAGACATTCTCTATCTCTGTGCCTCAGTGTCTCAGAGTCTCAATGTATCAGTGTCTCACAGGCTCACTGTCTCTGTGTCTCAGTATCTCTGTGTCTCAGTGTCTCTGTGCCTCAGTGTCTCAGAATCTCAGTGTCTCTGTGTCTAAGTTTCTCTGTGCCTCTGTGTCTCAGTGCCCCAGTGTCTCTGTGTCTCTGTGCCTCAGTGTCTCAGTTTATCTGTGCATCAGTGTTTCAGTTTATCTGTGTCTCAGAGTCTCAATGTCTCTGTGTCTCAGTTTCTCTGTACCTTAGTGACTCAGTTTCTCAGGGTATCTGCGTCTCAAAGTACCTTTGTCTCTGGTCTCAGTGTCTCTGCATTTCGGTTTCTCTGTGCCTCAGTGTCTCTGTGTCTCAGAGTCACAGTGTCTCTGTGTCTCAGTGTATCACTGTCTCAGAGATTCAGTGTCTCTGTGTTTCCCTGTCTTAGTGTCTCTGTGTCTGAGTGTCTCAGTGTCTCAGAGTTTCAGTGAGTCTGTGTCTCTGTGTCTCAGTGTCTCTGTGCCTCAGAGTCTCACTGTCTCTGTGACTCAGTGTCTCAGTGTCTTTGTGTCCCAATATCTCTGAGTCTCAGTGTCTCTGTGTCTCAGAGTCTCCGTGTCTCTATGTCTCTTTGTCTCAGTGTCTCAGAGTCTCAGTGTCTCAGGCTATCAAGACTCTCAGTGTCTCTGTGTCTCTGTTTCTCAGTGTCCCTGTGTCTCTGTGTCTCAGTGTATCTGTGTCTCAGTGTCTCTGTGCCTCAGTGTCTCAGGGTCTCAGTGTCTCAGTCTATCAAGACTCTCAGTGTCTCAGTATCTCTGTGTCTCAGTGTCTCTGTGCCTCAGTGTCTCAGAATCTCAGAGTCTCTGTGTCTGAGTTTCTCTGTGCCTCAGTCTCTCTGTATCTCAGTGCCTCAGTGTCTCTGTGTCTCAGTGTCTCAGAGTCTCAGAGTCTCAGTGTCTCCGTGTCTCTGTGTCTCAGTGTCTCAGTGTCTCAGTGTCTCAGTGTTCCTCTATCTCTGCGCCTCAGTGTCTCAGTGTCTCTACGTCTCAGTGTCTCTGTGTCTCACTGTCTCAGTGTCTCACAGTCTCAGTGTGTCTGTGTCTCAGTGCCTCTGTGTCTCAGTGTCTCAGTGTCTCTGTGTCTCAGTGTATCAGCATCTCAGAGAATCAGTGTCTCTGTGTCTGAGTGTCTCTGTGCCTCAATGGCATAGTGACTCAGTGTCTGAGTGTCTCAGTGTTTCTCTATCTCTGTGCCTCAGTGTGTCAGTGTCTCAGTGTCTCAGTGTCTCAGTGTATCAGTGTATCAGTGTCTCAGAGACTCGGTGTCTCTGTTTCTCTGTGTCTTAGTGTCTCTGTGCCTAAGTGGCACAGTGTCTCAGTGTCTCAGATTATCAGTGTATCAGTATCTCAGAGACTCAGCGTCTCCGTGTCTCTGTGTCTGAGTGACTCTGTGACTCTGTGTCTCAGTGTTTCTGTGCCTCAGTGTCTCAGTGCCTTAGTGTGTCAGTGTCCCTGTGTCTCTGCGTCTCAATATCTCTGTGTCTCAGTGTCTCTGTGCCTCTGTGTCTCAGTGTCTCAGAGTCTCAGTGTCTCTGTGTCTCAGTGCATCAGTGTCTCAGAGTCTCTGTGTCTCTGTGTCTCAGTGTCTCTGTGCCTCAGTGTCTCATTGCCTTAGTTTCTCAGCGAGTCAGTGTCTCTGTGTCTCAGTGTCTCATAGTCTCAGCGTCTCAGTGTCTCTGTGTCTCAGTGTCTCAGAGACTCAGTGTCTCTGTGTCTCAGTGTCTCAGTGTCCCAGTGTCGCTGTGTCTCAGTGTATCAGCATCTCAGACAATCAGTGTCTCAGTGTCTGAGTGTCTCTGTGCCTCTATGGCACAGTGTCTCAGTGTCTTTGTGTCTCAATGTATCAGAGTCTCAGAGGCTCAGTGTCTCTGAATCTCTGTGTCTCAGTGTCTCAGATTATCAGTGTCTCTGTGTCTCAGTGTCTGAGTGACTCTGTGTCTTTGTGTCTCTGTGCTTCAGTGTCACATTGCCTTATTGTCTCAGAGTCTCAGTGTCCCTGTGTCTCTGTGTCTCAGTGTCACTGTGTCTCAGTGTATCAGTGTCTCTGTGCCTCTGTGTCGCAGAGTCTCAGTGTCTCTGTGTCTCAGTGTATCAGTGTCTCTTTGCCTTTGCGCCTCAGTGTCTCTGTATCTCTGTGCCTCATTTTCTCTGTGTCTCTGTGTTACTGTGTCGCAGTGTCTCAGAGTCTCAGAGTCTCAATCTCTCAGAATCTCTGAGTCTTGGTGCCTCAGTGTCTCAGTTTCTCTGTGTCTGAGTGTCTCTGTGCCACAATGTCACTTTGTCTCAGAGTCTCAGATTATCAGTGTCTCTCTGTCTCAGAGATTCTCTATCTCTGTGCCTCAGTGTCTCAGAGTCTCAATGTATCAGTGTCTCACAGACTCAGTGTCTCTGTGTCTCAGTATCTCTGTGTCTCAGTGTCTCTGTGCCTCAGTGTCTCAGAATCTCAGTGTCTCTGTGTGTGAGTTTCTCTGTGCCTCTGTGTCTCAGTGCCTCAGTGTCTCTGTGTCTCAGTGTCTCAGAGTCTCAGAGTCTCAGTGTCTCTGTGTCTCAGTATCTCTGTGTCTCAGTGTCTCTGTGCCTCAGTGTCTCAGAATCTCAGTGTCTCTGTGTGTGAGTTTCTCTGTGTCTCCGTGTCTCAGTGTCTCAGTGTCTCAGTGTTCCTCTATCTCTGCGCCTCAGTGTCTCAGTGTCTCTATGTCTCAGTATCTCTGTGCCTCATTATCACAGTGTCTCAGTGTCTCAGATTATCAGTGTCTCTGTGTCTCAGTGTCTCAGTGTTTTCTATCTCTGTGTCTCAGTGTCTCAGAAAATCAGTGTCTCTTTGTCTCTGTGTCTGAGTTTCTCTGTGGCTCAGTGTCATAGTGTCACAGTGTCTCTGTGTCTCACTGTCTCAGTGTCTCAGCGTCTCAGAGTCTCAGTGTCTCTGTGTCTCAGTGTCTCAAAGTCTTTGTGTACAGTGTCTCAGAGTCTCAGTGTGTCTGTGTCTCAGTGCCTCTGTGTCTCAGTGTCTCAGTGTCTCTGTGTCTCTGTGTCTCAGTGTATCAGCATCTCAGAGAATCAGTGTCTCTGTGTCTGAGTGTCTCTGTGCCTCAATGCCATAGTGTCTCAGTGACTCAGTGTCTCAGTGTCTCAGTGTTTCTCTATCTCTGTGCCTCAGTGTCTCAGTGTCTAGAGTCTCAGTGTCTCTGTGTCTCAGTGAATCAGTGTCTCAGAGACTCGGTGTCTCTGTTTCTCTGATTCTCAGTGTCTCAAAGTCTCAGCGTCTCAGTGTCTCTGTGTCTCAGTGTCGCAAAGTCTCAGCGTCTCAGTGTCTCTGTGTCTCAGTGACTCAGAGTCTCAGTGTCTCTGTGTCTCTGTGTTTCAGGGTAGCAGTGTCGCAGAGACTCAGTGTCTCTTTGTCTCTTTGTCTCTGTGTCTCAGTGTCTCAGGGTCTGAAAGTTTTTGTGTCTCAGTCTCTCAGTTTCTCTATGTCCCAGTGTCTCTGAGTCTCAGTGTCTCAGTATCTCTGTGTCTCAGTGTCTCAGTGTCTCTGTGTCCCAGTATCTCTGAGTCTCAGTGTCTCAGCGTCTCCGTGTCTCTGTGTCTCAGTGTCTCAGTATCTCTGTGTCTCAGTGTCTCAGAGTCTCACTGTCTCTGTGACTCAGTGTCTCAGTATCTCTGTATCCCAGTATCTCTGAGTCTCAGTGATCTGTGTCTCAGCGTCTCCGTGGCTCTATGTGTCTTTGTCTCAGTGTCTCAGAGTCTCAGTGTCTCAGTCTATCAAGACTCTCAGTGTCTCTGTGTCTCTGTTTCTCTGTGTCTCAGTGTCTCTGTGTCTTTGTGTCTCAGAGGCTCAGTGTCTCAGTGCCTCTGTGTCTCAGAGGCTCAGTGTCTCTGTGTCTCAGGGTCTCAGGGTCTCAGCGTCTCCGTGTCTCTGTGTCTCTTTGTCTCAGTGTCTCAGTGTCTCTGTGTCTCAGTGTCTCAGTGTCTCAGTGTCTCAGTGTCTCAGTATCTCAGTGTCTCAGTGTCTCAGAGTCTCACTGTCTCTGTGACTCAGTGTCTCAGTATCTCTGTGTCCCAGTATCTCTGAGTCTCAGTGTCTCAGCGTCTCCGTGGCTCTATGTGTCTTTGTCTCAGTGTCTCAGAGTCTCAGTGTCTCAGTCTATGAAGACTCTCAGTGTCTCAGTGTTTCTGTGTCTTTGTGTCTCAGAGGCTCAGTGTCTCAGTGTCTCTGTGTCTCAGAGGCTCAGTGTCTCTGTGTCTCAGGGTCTCTGTGTCTCTGTGTCTCAGTGTCTCTGTGTCTCTGTGTCTCAGACTCTCAGTGTCCCAGTGTCTCTGTGTCTCTGTGTCTCAGAGGCTGAGTGTCTCTGTGCCTCAGTGTCTCAGTTTATCTGTGCATCAGTTTTTCAGTTTATCTGTGTCTCAGAGTCTCAATGTCTCTGTGTCTCAGTTTCTCTGTACCTTAGTGACTCAGTTTCTCAGGGTATCTGCGTCTCAGAGTACCTTTGTCTCTGGTCTCAGTGTCTCTGCATTTCGGTTTCTCTGTGCCTCAGTGTCTCAGTGTCTCTGTGTCTCAGTGTCTCAGTGTCTCAGTGTCTCAGTGTCTCAGTGTCTCAGTGTCTCAGTATCTCTGTGTCTCAGTGTCTCAGAGTCTCACTGTCTCTGTGACTCAGTGTCTCAGTATCTCTGTATCCCAGTATCTCTGAGTCTCAGTGTATCTGTGTCTCAGCGTCTCCGTGGCTCTATATGTCTTTGTCTCAGTGTCTCAGAGTCTCAGTGTCTCAGTCTATCAAGACTCTCAGTGTCTCTGTTTCTCTGTGTCTCAGTGTCTCTGTGTCTTTGTGTCTCAGAGGCTCAGTGTCTCAGTGCCTCTGTGTCTCAGAGGCTCAGTGTCTCTGTGTCTCAGGGTCTCAGGGTCTCAGGGTCTCAGGGTCTCTGTGTCTCTGTGTCTCAGTGTCTCTGTGTCTCAGACTCTCAGTGTCCTAGTGTCTCTGTGTCTCTGTGTCTCAGAGGCTGAGTGTCTCTGTGCCTCAGTGTCTCAGCGTATCTGTGCATCAGTGTTTCAGTTTATCTGTGTCTCAGAGTCTCAATGTCTCTGTGTCTCAGTTTCTCTGTACCTTAGTGACTCAGTTTCTCAGGGTATCTGCGTCTCAGAGTACCTTTGTCTCTGGTCTCAGTGTCTCTGCATTTCGGTTTCTCTGTGCCTCAGTGTCTCAGTGTATCAGTGTCTCAGAGATTCAGTGTCTCTGTGTTTCTCTGTCTTAGAGACACTGTGTCCGAGTGTCTCAGTGTTTCAGAGTTTCAGTGAGTCTGTGTCTCTGTGTCTCAGAGTTTCTGTGTCACAGTGTCTCAGTGTCTCAGAGTTTCAGTGTCTCTATGTCTCTGTGTCTCAGTGTCTCTGTGCCTCATGTCTCCGAGTCTCAGTGTATCTGTGTATCTGTGTCTCAGTGCCTCAGTGTCTCAGTGTTTCTCTGTCTCTGTGTCACAGGGTCTCAGAGTCTCACTGTCTCTGTGACTCAGTGTCTCAGTGTCTTTGTGTCCCAGTATCTCTGAGTCTCAGTGTCTCTGTGTCTCAGCGTCTCCGTGTCTCTATGTCTCTTTGTCTCAGTGTCTCAGAGTCTCAGTGTCTCAGGCTATCAAGACTCTCTGTGTCTCTGTGTCTCTGTTTCTCAGTGTCCCTGTGCCTCTGTGTCGCAGAGTCTCAGTGTCTCTGTGTCTCAGTGTATCAGTGTCTCTTTGCCTTTGCGCCTCAGTGTCTCAGTATCTCTGTGCCTCATTTTCTCTGTGTCTCTGTGTTACTGTGTCGCAGTGTCTCAGAGTCTCAATCTCTCAGAATCTCTGAGTCTTGGTGCCTCAGTGTCTCAGTTTCTCTGTGTCTGAGTGTCTCTGTGCCACAATGTCACTTTGTCTCAGTGTCTCAGATTATCAGTGTCTCTCTGTCTCAGAGATTCTCTATCTCTGTGCCTCAGTGTCTCAGAGTCTCAATGTATCAGTGTCTCACAGACTCAGTGTCTCTGTGTCTCAGTATCTCTGTGTCACAGTGTCTCTGTGTCTCAGTGTCTCAGAATCTCAGTGTCTCTGTGTCTGAGTTTCTCTGTGCCTCTGTGTCTCAGTGCCTCTGTGTCTCAGTATCTCTGTGTCTCAGTGTCTCTGTGCCTCAGTGTCTCTGTGTCTCAGTGTCTCAGAGTCTCAGAGTCTCAGTGTCACCGTGTCTCAGTGTCTCAGTGTTCCTCTATCTCTGCGCCTCAGTGTCTCAGTGTCTCTATGTCTCAGTATCTCTGTGCCTCATTAACACAGTGTCTCAGTGTCTCAGTGCCTCAGTGTCTCTGTGTCTCAGTGTCTCAGTGTTTTTCTATCTCTGTGTCTCAGTGTCTCAGAAAATCAGTGTCTCTTTGTCTCTGTGTCTGAGTTTCTCTGTGGGTCAGTGTCATAGTGTCACAGTGTCTCAGTGTCTCAGAGTCTCAGTGTCTCTGTGTCTCAGTGTCTCAAAGTCTTTGTGTACAGTGTCTCAGAGTCTCAGTGTGTCTGTGTCTCAGTGCCTCTGTGTCTCAGTGTCTCTGTGTCTCAGTGTATCAGCATCTCAGAGAATCAGTGTCTCTGTGTCTGAGTGTCTCTGCGCCTCAATGGCATAGTGTCTCAGTGACTCAGTGTCTCAGTGTCTCAGTGTTTCTCTATCTCTGTGCCTCAGTGTCTCAGTGTCTAGAGTCTCAGTGTCTCTGTGTCTCAGTGAATCAGTGTCTCAGAGACTCGGTGTCACTGTTTCTCTGATTCTCAGTGTCTCAAAGTCTCAGCGTCTCAGTGTCTCTGTGTCTCAGTGTCGCAAAGTCTCAGCGTCTCAGTGTCTCTGTGTCTCAGTGACTCAGAGTCTCAGTGTCTCTGTGTCTCTGTGTTTCAGGGTAGCAGTGTCGCAGAGACTCAGTGTCTCTTTGTCTCTTTGTCTCTGTGTCTCAGTGTCTCAGTGTCTCAGGTTCTGAAAGTTTTTGTGTCTCAGTCTCTCAGTTTCTCTATGTCCCAGTGTCTCTGAGTCTCAGTGTCTCAGTGTCTCAGTGTCTCAGTGTCTCTGTGTCTCAGTGTCTCAGTGTCTCAGTGTCTCAGTATCTCAGTGTCTCAGTGTCTCAGAGTCTCACTGTCTCTGTGACTCAGTGTCTCAGTATCTCTGTGTCCCAGTTTCTCTGAGTCTCAGTGTCTCAGCGTCTCCGTGGCTCTATGTGTCTTTGTCTCAGTGTCTCATAGTCTCAGTGTCTCAGTCTATGAAGACTCTCAGTGTCTCAGTGTCTCTGTGTCTTTGTGTCTCAGAGGCTCAGTGTCTCTGTGTCTCAGGGTTTCTGTGTCTCTGTGTCTCAGTGTCTCAGTGTCTCTGTGTCTCAGAGGCTCAGTGTCTCTGTGTCTCAGGGTTTCTGTGTCTCTGTGTCTCAGTGTCTCTGTGTCTCTGTGTCTCAGAGGCTGAGTGTCTCTGTGCCTCAGTGTCTCAGTTTATCTGTGCATCAGTGTTTCAGTTTATCTGTGTCTCAGAGTCTCAATGTCTCTGTGTCTCAGTTTCTCTGTACCTTAGTGACTCAGTTTCTCAGGGTATCTGCGTCTCAGAGTACCTTTGTCTCTGGTCTCAGTGTCTCTGCATTTCGGTTTCTATGTGCCTCAGTGTCTCAGTGTCTCTGTGTCTCAGTGTCTCAGTGTCTCAGTATCTCTGTGTCTCAGTATCTCAGAGTCTCACTGTCTCTGTGACTCAGTGTCTCAGTATCTCTGTATCCCAGTATCTCTGAGTCTCAGTGTATCTGTGTCTCAGCGTCTCCGTGGCTCTATGTGTCTTTGTCTCAGTGTCTCAGAGTCTCAGTGTCTCAGTCTATCAAGACTCTCAGTGTCTCTGTGTCTCTGTTTATCTGTGTCTCAGTGTCTCTGTGTCTTTGTGTCTCAGAGGCTCAGTGTCTCAGTGCCTCTGTGTCTCAGAGGCTCAGTGTCTCTGTGTCTCAGGGTCTCTGTGTCTCTGTGTCTCAGTGTCTCTGTGTCTCAGACTCTCAGTGTCCTAGTGTCTCTGTGTCTCTGTGTCTCAGAGGCTGAGTGTTTCTGTGCCTCAGTGTCTCAGCGTATCTGTGCATCAGTGTTTCAGTTTATCTGTGTCTCAGAGTCTCAATGCCTCTGTGTCTCAGTTTCTCTGTACCTTAGTGACTCAGTTTCTCAGGGTATCTGCGTCTCAGAGTACCTTTGTCTCTGGTCTCAGTGTCTCTGTGTCTCAGTGTATCAGTGTCTCAGAGATTCAGTGTCTCTGTGTTTCTCTGTCTTAGTGACTCTGTGTCCGAGTGTCTCAGTGTCTCAGAGTTTCAGTGAGTCTGTGTCTCTGTGTCTCAGAGTTTCTGTGTCACAGTGTCTCAGTGTCTCAGAGTTTCAGTGTCTCTATGTCTCTGTGTCTCAGTGTCTCTGTGCCTCAGTGTCTCCGAGTCTCAGTGTATCTGTGTCTCAGTGCCTCAGTGTCTCAGTGTTTCTCTGTCTCTGTGTCGCAGGGTCTCAGAGTCTCACTGTCTCTGTGACTCAGTGTCTCAGTGTCTTTGTGTCCCAGTATCTCTGAGTCTCAGTGTCTCTGTGTCTCAGCGTCTCCGTGTCTCTATGTCTCCTTGTCTCAGTGTCTCAGAGTCTCAGTGTCTCAGGCTATCAAGACTCTCTGTGTCTCTGTGTCTCTGTTTCTCAGTGTCCCTGTGCCTCTGTGTCGCAGAGTCTCAGTGTCTCTGTGTCTCAGTGTATCAGTGTCTCTTTGCCTTTGCGCCTCAGTGTCTCAGTATCTCTGTGCCTCATTTTCTCTGTGTCTCTGTGTTACTGTGTCGCAGTGTCTCAGAGTCTCAATCTCTCAGAATCTCTGAGTCTTGGTGCCTCAGTGTCTCAGTTTCTCTGTGTCTGAGTGTCTCTGTGCCACAATGTCACTTTGTCTCAGAGTCTCAGATTATCAGTGTCTCTCTGTCTCAGAGATTCTCTATCTCTGTGCCTCAGTGTCTCAGAGTCTCAATGTATCAGTGTCTCACAGACTCAGTGTCTCTGTGTCTCAGTATCTCTGTGTCTCAGTGTCTCTGTGCCTCAGTGTCTCAGAATCTCAGTGTCTCTGTGTCTGAGTTTCTCTGTGCCTCTGTGTCTCAGTGCCTCAGTGTCTCTGTGTCTCAGTGTCTCAGAGTCTCAGAGTCTCAGTGTCACCGTGTCTCAGATTATTAGTGTCTCTGTGTCTCAGTGTATCATTATCTCAGAGCCTCAGCGTCTCCGTGTCTCTGTGTCTGAGTGACACTGTATCTCTGTGTCTCAGTGTCACATTGCCCTATTGTCTCAGAGTCTCAGTGTCCCTGTGTCTCTGTGTCTCAGTGTCTCAGAGTCTCAGTGTCTCTGTGTCTCAGTGTATCAGTGTCTCTTTGCCTTTGCGCCTCAGTGTCTCTGTATCTCTGTGCCTCATTGTCTCTGTGTCTCTGTGTTACTGTGTCTCAGTGTCTCAGAGTCTCAGAGTCTCAATCTCTCAGAATCTCTGAGCCTTGGTGCCTCAGTGTCTCAGTTTCTCTGTGTCTGAGTGTCCCTGTGCCTCAATGTCACAGTGTCTCAGAATCTCAGATTATCAGTGTCTCTCTGTCTCAGAGATTCTCTATCTCTGTGCCTCAGTGTCTCAGAGTCTCAATGTATCAGTGTCTCACAGACTCAGTGTCTCTGTGCCTCAGTGTCTCTGTGTCTGACTTTCTCTGTGCCTCAGTTTCATAGTGTCACAGTGACTCTGTTTCTCACTGTCTCAGTGTCTCAGTGTCTCAGAGTCTCAGTGTCTCTGTGTCTCAAAGTCTTTGTGTACAGTGTCTCAGAGTTTCAGTGTCTGTGTCTCAGTGCCTCTGTATCTCAGTGTCTCACTGTCTCAGTGTCTCAGTGTCTCAGTGTCTCGGTGTCTCAGTGTCACCGTGTCTCAGTGTCTCAGTGTCTCTGTGTCTCTATGTCTCAGTATCTCTGTGCCTCATTATCACAGTGTCTCAGTGTCTCAGTGTCTCAGTGTCTCTGTGTCTCAGTGTCTCAGTGTTTTTCTATCTCTGTGTCTCAGTGTCTCAGAAAATCAGTGTCTCTTTGTCTCTGTGTCTGAGGTTCTCTGTGGGTCAGTGTCATAGTGTCACAGTGTCTCTGTGTCTCACTGTCTCAGTGTCTCAGTGTCTCAGAGTCTCAGTGTCTCTGTGTCTCAGTGTCTCAAAGTCTTTGTGTACAGTGTCTCAGAGTCTCAGTGTGTCTGTGTCTCAGTGCCTCTGTGTCTCAGTGTCTCAGTGTCTCAGTGTCTCTGTGTCTCAGTGTATCAGCATCTCAGAGAATCAGTGTCTCTGTGTCTGAGTGTCTCTGCGCCTCAATGGCTTAGTGTCTCAGTGACTCAGTGTCTCAGTGTCTCAGTGTTTCTCTATCTCTGTGCCTCAGTGTCTCAGTGTCTAGAGTCTCAGTGTCTCTGTGTCTCAGTGAATCAGTGTCTCAGAGACTCGGTGTCTCTGTTTCTCTGATTCTCAGTGTCTCAAAGTCTCAGCGTCTCAGTGTCTCTGTGTCTCAGTGTCGCAAAGTCTCAGCGTCTCAGTGTCTCTGTGTCTCAGTGACTCAGAGTCTCAGTGTCTCTGTGTCTCTGTGTTTCAGGGTAGCAGTGTCGCAGAGACTCAGTGTCTCTTTGTCTCTTTGTCTCTGTGTCTCAGTGTCTCAGTGTCTCAGGGTCTGAAAGTTTTTGTGTCTCAGTCTCTCAGTTTCTCTATGTCCCAGTGTCTCTGAGTCTCAGTGTCTCAGTGTCTCTGTGTCTCAGTGTCTCTGTGTCCCAGTATCTCTGTGTCTCAGTGTCTCAGCGTCTCCGTGTCTCTGTGTCTCTTTGTCTCAGTGTCTCTGTGTCTCTGTGTCTCAGTGTCTCAGTGTCTCAGTGTCTCAGTGTCTCAGTATCTCAGTGTCTCAGTGTCTCAGAGTCTCACTGTCTCTGTGACTCAGTGTCTCAGTATCTCTGTGTCCCAGTATCTCTGAGTCTCAGTGTCTCAGCGTCTCCGTGGCTCTATGTGTCTTTGTCTCAGTGTCTCAGAGTCTCAGTGTCTCAGTCTATGAAGACTCTCAGTGTCTCAGTGTCTCTGTGTCTTTGTGTCTCAGAGGCTCAGTGTCTCAGTGTCTCTGTGTCTCAGAGGCTCAGTGTCTCTGTGTCTCAGGGTCTCTGTGTCTCTGTGTCTCAGTGTCTCTGTGTCTCTGTGTCTCAGACTCTCAGTGTCCCAGTGTCTCTGTGTCTCTGTGTCTCAGAGGCTGAGTGTCTCTGTGCCTCAGTGTCTCAGTTTATCTGTGCATCAGTGTTTCAGTTTATCTGTGTCTCAGAGTCTCAATGTCTCTGTGTCTCAGTTTCTCTGTACCTTAGTGACTCAGTTTCTCAGGGTATCTGCGTCTCAGAGTACCTTTGTCTCTGGTCTCAGTGTCTCTGCATTTCGGTTTCTCTGTGCCTCAGTGTCTCAGTGTCTCTGTGTCTCAGTGTCTCAGTGTCTCAGTGTCTCAGTATCTCTGTGTCTCAGTGTCTCAGAGTCTCACTGTCTCTGTGACTCAGTGTCTCTGTATCTCTGTATCCCAGTATCTCTGAGTCTCAGTGTATCTGTGTCTCAGCGTCTCCGTGGCTCTAAGTGTCTTTGTCTCAGTGTCTCAGAGTCTCAGTGTCTCAGTCTATCAAGACTCTCAGTGTCTCTGTGTCTCTGTTTCTCTGTGTCTCAGTGTCTCTGTGTCTTTGTGTCTCAGAGGCTCAGTGTCTCTGTGTCTCAGGGTCTCAGGGTCTCTGTGTCTCTGTGTCTCAGTGTCTCTGTGTCTCAGACTCTCAGTGTCCTAGTGTCTCTGTGTCTCTGTGTCTCAGAGGCTGAGTGTCTCTGTGCCTCAGTGTCTCAGCGTAACTGTGCATCAGTGTTTCAGTTTATCTGTGTCTCAGAGTCTCAATGTCTCTGTGTCTCAGTTTCTCTGTACCTTAGTGACTCAGTTTCTCAGGGTATCTGCGTCTCAGAGTACCTTTGTCTCTGGTCTCAGTGTCTCTGCATTTCGGTTTCTCTGTGCCTCAGTGTCTCAGTGTATCAGTGTCTCAGAGATTCAGTGTCTCTGTGTTTCTCTGTCTTAGTGACTCTGTGTCCGAGTGTCTCAGTGTCTCAGAGTTTCAGTGAGTCTGTGTCTCTGTGTCTCAGAGTTTCTGTGTCACAGTGTCTCCGAGTCTCAGTGTATCTGTGTATCTGTGTCTCAGTGCCTCAGTGTCTCAGTGTTTCTCTGTCTCTGTGTCGCAGGGTCTCAGAGTCTCACTGTCTCTGTGACTCAGTGTCTCAGTGTCTTTGTGTCCCAGTATCTCTGAGTCTCAGTGTCTCTGTGTCTCAGCGTCTCCGTGTCTCTATGTCTCTTTGTCTCAGTGTCTCAGAGTCTCAGTGTCTCAGGCTATCAAGACTCTCTGTGTCTCTGTGTCTCTGTTTCTCAGTGTCCCTGTGCCTCTGTGTCGCAGAGTCTCAGTGTCTCTGTGTCTCAGTGTATCAGTGTCTCTTTGCCTTTGCGCCTCAGTGTCTCTGTATCTCTGTGCCTCACTTTCTCTGTGTCTCTGTGTTACTGTGTCGCAGTGTCTCAGAGTCTCAGAGTCTCAATCTCTCAGAATCTCTGAGTCTTGGTGCCTCAGTGTCTCAGTTTCTCTGTGTCTGAGTGTCTCTGTGCCACAATGTCACTTTGTCTCAGAGTCTCAGATTATCAGTGTCTCTCTGTCTCAGAGATTCTCTATCTCTGTGCCTCAGTGTCTCAGAGTCTCAATGTATCAGTGTCTCACAGACTCAGTGTCTCTGTGTCTCAGTGTCTCAGAATCTCAGTGTCTCTGTGTCTGAGTTTCTCTGTGCCTCTGTGTCTCAGTGCCTCAGTGTCTCAGTGTCTCAGAGTCTCAGTGTCTCAGTGTCTCAGTGTCTCTCTGTCTCAGTGTCTCAGTGTTCCTCTATCTCTGCGCCTCAGTGTCTCAGTGTCTCTATGTCTCAGTATCTCTGTGCCTCATTATCACAGTGTCTCAGTGTCTCAGATTATCAGTGTCTCTGTGTCTCAGTGTCTCAGTGTTTTTCTATCTCTGTGTCTCAGTGTCTCAGAAAATCAGTGTCTCTTTGTCTCTGTGTCTGACTTTCTCTGTGGGTCAGTGTCATAGTGTCACAGTGTCTCTGTGTCTCACTGTCTCAGTGTCTCTGTGTCTCAGTGCCTCTGTGTCTCAGTGTCTCAGTGTCTCAGTGTCTCTGTGTCTCAGTGTATCAGCATCTCAGAGAATCAGTGTCTCTGTGTCTGAGTGTCTCTGTGCCTCAATGGCACAATGTCTCAGTGTCTGAGTGTCTCAGTGTTTCTCTATCTCTGTGCCTCTGTGTCTCAGTGAATCAGTGTCTCAGAGACTCGTTGTCTCTGTTTCTCTGATTCTCAGTGTCTCAAAGTCTCAGTGTCTCAAAGTCTCAGCGTCTCAGTGTCTCTGTGTCTCAGTGTCACAAAGTCTCAGCGTCTCAGTGTCTCTGTGTCTCAGTGACTCAGAGTCTCAGTGTCTCTGTGTTTCAGGGTAGCAGTGTCGCAGAGACTCAGTGTCTCTGTGTCTCTGTGTCTCAGTGTCTCAGTGTCTCAGGGTCTGAAAGTTTTTGTGTCTCAGTCTCTCAGTTTCTCGATGTCCCAGTGTCTCTGAGTCTCAGTGTCTCAGTGTCTCTGTGTCTCAGTGTCTCAGTGTCTCTGTGTCCCAGTATCTCTGAGTCTCAGTGTCTCTGTGTCTCAGCGTCTCCGTGTCTCTATGTCTCTTTGTCTCAGTGTCTCAGGCTATCAAGACTCTCTGTGTCTCTGTGTCTCTGTTTCTCAGTGTCCCTGTGCCTCTGTGTCGCAGAGTCTCAGTGTCTCTGTGTCTCAGTGTATCAGTGTCTCTTTGCCTTTGCGCCTCAGTGTCTCAGTATCTCTGTGCCTCATTTTCTCTGTGTCTCTGTGTTACTGTGTCGCAGTGTCTCAGAGTCTCAATCTCTCAGAATCTCTGAGTCTTGGTGCCTCAGTGTCTCAGTTTCTCTGTGTCTGAGTGTCTCTGTGCCACAATGTCACTTTGTCTCAGAGTCTCAGATTATCAGTGTCTCTCTGTCTCAGTGATTCTCTATCTCTGTGCCTCAGTGTCTCAGAGTCTCAATGTATCAGTGTCTCACAGACTCAGTGTCTCTGTGTCTCAGTATCTCTGTGTCTCAGTGTCTCTGTGCCTCAGTGTCTCAGAATCTCAATGTCTCTGTGTCTGAGTTTCTCTGTGCCTCTGTGTCTCAGTGCCTCAGTGTCTCTGTGTCTCAGTGTCTCAGAGTCTCAGAGTCTCAGTGTCACCGTGTCTCAGTATCTCAGTGTTCCTCTATCTCTGCGCCTCAGTGTCTCAGTGTCTCTATGTCTCAGTATCTCTGTGCCTCATTATCACAGTGTCTCAGTGTCTCAGTGCCTCAGTGTCTCTGTGTCTCAGTGTCTCAGTGTTTTTCTATCTCTGTGTCTCAGTGTCTCAGAAAATCAGTGTCTCTTTGTCTCTGTGTCTGAGTTTCTCTGTGGGTCAGTGTCATAGTGTCACAGTGTCTCTGTGTCTCACTGTCTCAGTGTCTCAGTGTCTCAGAGTCTCAGTGTCTCTGTGTCTCAGTGTCTCAAAGTCTTTGTGTACAGTGTCTCAGAGTCTCAGTGTGTCTGTGTCTCAGTGTCTCTGTGTCTAGAGTCTCAGTGTCTCTGTGTCTCTGTGAATCAGTGTCTCAGTGACTCGGTGTCTCTGTTTCTCTGATTCTCAGTGTCTCAAAGTCTCAGCGTCTCAGTGTCTCTGTGTCTCAGATACTCAGGGTATCTGCGTCTCAGAGTACCTTTGTCTCTGGTCTCAGTGTCTCTGCATTTCGGTTTCTCTGCGCCTCAGTGTCTCAGTGTATCAGTGTCTCAGAGATTCAGTGTCTCTGTGTTTCTCTGTCTTAGTGACTCTGTGTCCGAGTGTCTCAGTGTCTCAGAGTTTCAGTGAGTCTGTGTCTCTGTGTCTCAGAGTTTCTGTGTCACAGTGTCTCAGTGTCTCAGAGTCTCAGAGTCTCAGTGTCTCAGTGTCTCAGTGTCTCAGTGTTCCTCTATCTCTGCGCCTCAGTGTCTCAGTGTCTCTATGTCTCAGTATCTCTGTGCCTCATTATCACAGTGTCTCAGTGTCTCAGATTATCAGTGTCTCTGTGTCTCAGTGTTTTTCTATCTCTGTGTCTCAGTGTCTCAGAAAATCAGTGTCTCTTTGTCTCTGTGTCTGAGTTTCTCTGTGGGTCAGTGTCATAGTGTCACAGTGTCTCTGTGTCTCACTGTCTCAGTGTCTCAGTGTCTCAGTGTCTCAGAGTCTCAGTGTCTCAAAGTCTTTGTGTACAGTGTCTCAGAGTCTCACTGTGTCTGTGTCTCAGTGCCTCTGTGTCTCAGTGTCTCAGTGTCTCTGTTTCTCAGTGTCTCTGTGCCTCAATGGCATAGTGTCTCAGTGACTCAGTGTCTCAGTGTCTCAGTGTTTCTCTATCTCTGTGCCTCAGTGTCTCAGTGTCTAGAGTCTCAGTGTCTCTGTGTCTCAGTGAATCAGTGTCTCAGAGACTCGGTGTCTCTGTTTCTCTGATTCTCAGTGTCTCAAAGTCTCAGCGTCTCAGTGTCTCTGTGTCTCAGTGTCGCAAAGTCTCAGCGTCTCAGTGTCTCTGTGTCTCTGTGTTTCAGGGTTGCAGTGTCGCAGAGACTCAGTGTCTCTTTGTCTCTTTGTCTCTCTGTCTCAGTGTCTCAGTGTCTCAGGGTCTGAAAGTTCTTGTGTCTCAGTCTCTCAGTTTCTCGATGTCCCAGTGTCTCTGAGTCTCAGTGTCTCAGTGTCTCTGTGTCTCAGTGTCTCAGTGTCTCTGTGTCCCAGTATCTCTGAGTCTCAGTGTCTCAGCGTCTCCGTGTCTCTGTGTCTCTTTGTCTCAGTGTCTCAGTGTCTCTGTGTCTCTGTGTCTCTGTGTCTCAGTGTCTCAGTGTCTCAGTGTCTCAGTATCTCTGTGTCTCAGTGTCTCAGAGTCTCACTGTCTCTGTGACTCAGTGTCTCAGTATCTCTGTGTCCCAGTATCTCTGAGTCTCAGTGTCTCAGCGTCTCCGTGGCTCTATGTGTCTTTGTCTCAGTGTCTCAGAGTCTCAGTGTCTCAGTCTATGAAGACTCTCAGTGTCTCAGTGTCTCTGTGTTTTTATGTCTCAGAGGCTCAGTGTCTCAGTGTCTCTGTGTCTCAGAGGCTCAGTGTCTCTGTGTCTCAGGGTCTCTGTGTCTCTGTGTCTCAGTGTCTCTGTGTATCTGTGTCTCTGTGTCTCAGACTCTCAGTGTCCCAATGTCTCTGTGTCTCTGTGTCTCAGAGGCTGAGTGTCTCTGTGCCTCAGTGTCTCAGTTTATCTGTGCATCAGTGTCTCAGTTTATCTGTGTCTCAGAGTCTCAATGTCTCTGTGTCTCAGTTTCTCTGTACCTTATTGACTCAGTTTCTCAGGGTATCTGCGTCTCAGAGTACCTTTGTCTCTGGTCTCAGTGTCTCTGCATTTCGGTTTCTCTGTGCCTCAGTGTCACAGTGTCTCTGTGTCTCAGTGTCTCAGTATCTCTGTGTCTCAGTGTCTCAGAGTCTCACTGTCTCTGTGACTCAGTGTCTCAGTATCTCTGTGTCCCAGTATCTCTGAGTCTCAGTGTATCTGTGTCTCAGCGTCTCCGTGGCTCTAAGTGTCTTTGTCTCAGTGTCTCAGAGTCTCAGTGTCTCAGTGTCTCTGTGTCTCAGTGTCTCTGTGTCCCAGTATCTCTGAGTCTCAGTGTCTCAGCGTCTCCGTGTCTCTGTGTCTCTTTGTCTCAGTGTCTCTGTGTCTCTGTGTCTCAGTGTCTCAGTGTCTCAGTGTCTCAGTGTCTCAGTATCTCAGTGTCTCAGAGTCTCACTGTCTCTGTGACTCAGTGTCTCAGTATCTCTGTGTCCCAGTATCTCTGAGTCTCAGTGTCTCAGCGTCTCCGTGGCTCTATGTGTCTTTGTCTCAGTGTCTCAGAGTCACAGTGTCTCAGTCTATGAAGACTCTCAGTGTCTCAGTGTCTCTGTGTCTTTGTGTCTCAGAGGCTCAGTGTCTCAGTGTCTCTGTGTCTCAGGGTCTCTGTGTCTCAGTGTCTCTGTGTCTCAGACTCTCAGTGTCCCAGTGTCTCTGTGTCTCTGTGTCTCAGAGGCTGAGTGTCTCTGTGCCTCAGTGTCTCAGTTTGTCTGTGTCTCAGAGTATCAATGTCTCTGTGTCTCAGTTTCTCTGTACCTTAGTGACTCAGTTTCTCAGGGTATCTGCGTCTCAGAGTACCTTTGTCTCTGGTCTCAGTGTCTCTGCATTTCGGTTTCTCTGTGCCTCAGTGTCTCAGTGTATCAGTGTCTCAGTGTCTCAGTGTCTCAGTATCTCTGTGTCTCAGTGTCTCAGAGTCTCACTGTCTCTGTGACTCAGTGTCTCAGTATCTCTGTATCCCAGTATCTCTGAGTCTCAGTGTATCTGTGTCTCAGCGTCTCCGTGGCTCTAAGTGTCTTTGTCTCAGTGTCTCAGAGTCTCAGTGTCTCAGTCTATCAAGACTCTCAGTGTCTCTGTGTCTCTGTTTCTCTGTGTCTCAGTGTCTCTGTGTCTTTGTGTCTCAGAGGCTCAGTGTCTCAGTGCCTCTGTGTCTCAGAGGCTCAGTGTCTCTGTGTCTCTGTGTCTCAGTGTCTCTGTGTCTCAGACTCTCAGTGTCCTAGTGTCTCTGTGTCTCAGAGGCTGAGTGTCTCTGTGCCTCAGTGTCTCAGCGTATCTGTGCATCAGTGTTTCAGTTTATCTGTGTCTCAGAGTCTCAATGTCTCTGTGTCTCAGTTTCTCTGTACCTTAGTGACTCAGTTTCTCAGGGTATCTGCGTCTCAGAGTACCTTTGCCTCTGGTCTCAGTGTCTCTGCATTTCGGTTTCTCTGTGCCTCAGTGTCTCAGTGTATCAGTGTCTCAGAGATTCAGTGTCTCTGTGTTTCTCTGTCTTAGTGACTCTGTGTCCGAGTGTCTCAGTGTCTCAGAGTTTCAGTGAGTCTGTGTCTCTGTGTCTCAGAGTTTCTGTGTCACAGTGTCTCAGTGTCTCAGAGTTTCAGTGTCTCTATGTCTCTGTGTCTCAGTGTCTCTGTGCCTCAGTGTCTCCGAGTCTCAGTGTATCTGTGTATCTGTGTCTCAGTGCCTCAGTGTCTCAGTGTTTCTCTGTCTCTGTGTCGCAGGGTCTCAGAGTCTCACTGTCTCTGTGACTCAGTGTCTCAGTGTCTTTGTGTCCCAGTATCTCTGAGTCTCAGTGTCTCTGTGTCTCAGCGTCTCCGTGTCTCTATGTCTCTTTGTCTCAGTGTCTCAGAGTCTCAGTGTCTCAGGCTATCAAGACTCTCTGTGTCTCTGTGTCTCTGTTTCTCAGTGTCCCTGTGCCTCTGTGTCGCAGAGTCTCAGTGTCTCTGTGTCTCAGTGTATCAGTGTCTCTTTGCCTTTGCGCCTCAGTGTCTCTGTATCTCTGTGCCTCACTTTCTCTGTGTCTCTGTGTTACTGTGTCGCAGTGTCTCAGAGTCTCAGAGTCTCAATCTCTCAGAATCTCTGAGTCTTGGTGCCTCAGTGTCTCAGTTTCTCTGTCTCTGAGTGTCTCTGTGCCACAATGTAACTTTGTCTCAGTGTCTCAGATTATCAGTGTCTCTCTGTCTCAGTGATTCTCTATCTCTGTGCCTCAGTGTCTCAGAGTCTCAATGTATCAGTGTCTCACAGACTCAGTGTCTCTGTGCCTCAGTGTCTCTGTGTCTGAGTTTCTCTGTGCCTCTGTGTCTCAGAATCTCAGTGTCTCTGTGTCTGAGTTTCTCTGTGTCTCTGTGTCTCAGTGTCTCAGTGTCTCAGTGTCACCGTGTCTCAGTGTCTCAGTGTTCCTCTATCTCTGCGCCTCAGTGTCTCAGTGTCTCTGTGTCTCAGTGTCTCAGTGTCTCAGAGTCTCAGGGTCTCAGTGTCACCGTGTCTCAGTGTCTCAGTGTTCCTCTATCTCTGCGCCTCAGTGTCTCAGTGTCTCTGTGTCTCAGTGTCTCAGTGTCTCAGTGTCTCAGTGTCTCAGTGTCACCGTGTCTCAGTATCTCAGTGTTCCTCTATCTCTGCGCCTCAGTGTCTCAGTGTCTCTATGTCTCAGTATCTCTGTGCTTCATTATCACAGTGTCTCAGTGTCTCAGATTATCAGTGTCTCTGTGTCTCAGTGTTTTTCTATCTCTGTGTCTCAGTGTCTCAGAAAATCAGTGTCTCTTTGTCTCTGTGTCTGAGTTTCTCTGTGGGTCAGTGTCATAGTGTCACAGTGTCTCTGTGTCTCACTGTCTCAGTGTCTCAGTGTCTCAGTGTCTCAGAGTCTCAGTGTCTCTGTGTCTCAGTGTCTCAAAGTCTTTGTGTACAGTGTCTCAGAGTCTCAGTGTCTCAGAGTCTCAGTGTCTCAGTGTCTCAGTGTCTCTGTGTCTCAGTGTATCAGCATGTCAGAGAATCAGTGTCTCTGTGTCTGAGTGTCTCTGTGCCTCAATGGCATTGTGTCTCAGTGTCTCAGTGTCTCAGTGTCTCAGTGTTTCTCTATCTCTGTGCCTCAGTGTCTCAGTGTCTAGAGTCTCAGTGTCTCTGTGTCTCAGTGAATCAGTGTCTCAGAGACTCGGTGTCTCTGTTTCTCTGATTCTCAGTGTCTCAAAGTCTCAGCGTCTCAGTGTCTCTGTGTCTCAGTGTCGCAAAGTCTCAGCGTCTCAGTGTCTCTGTGTCTCTGTGTTTCAGGGTAGCAGTGTCGCAGAGACTCAGTGTCTCTTTGTCTCTTTGTCTCTCTGTCTCAGTGTCTCAGTGTCTCAGGGTCTGAAAGTTCTTGTGTCTCAGTCTCTCAGTTTCTCGATGTCCCAGTGTCTCTGAGTCTCAGTGTCTCAGTGTCTCTGTGTCTCAGTGTCTCAGTGTCTCTGTGTCCCAGTATCTCTGAGTCTCAGTGTCTCAGCGTCTCCGTGTCTCTGTGTCTCTTTGTCTCAGTGTCTCAGTGTCTCTGTGTCTCTGTGTCTCTGTGTCTCAGTGTCTCAGTGTCTCAGTGTCTCAGTATCTCTGTGTCTCAGTGTCTCAGAGTCTCACTGTCTCTGTGACTCAGTGTCTCAGTATCTCTGTGTCCCAGTATCTCTGAGTCTCAGTGTCTCAGCGTCTCCGTGGCTCTATGTGTCTTTGTCTCAGTGTCTCAGAGTCTCAGTGTCTCAGTCTATGAAGACTCTCAGTGTCTCAGTGTCTCTGTGTTTTTATGTCTCAGAGGCTCAGTGTCTCAGTGTCTCTGTGTCTCAGAGGCTCAGTGTCTCTGTGTCTCAGGGTCTCTGTGTCTCTGTGTCTCAGTGTTTCTGTGTCTCTGTGTCTCTGTGTCTCAGACTCTCAGTGTCCCAATGTCTCTGTGTCTCTGTGTCTCAGAGGCTGAGTGTCTCTGTGCCTCAGTGTCTCAGTTTATCTGTGCATCAGTGTCTCAGTTTATCTGTGTCTCAGAGTCTCAATGTCTCTGTGTCTCAGTTTCTCTGTACCTTATTGACTCAGTTTCTCAGGGTATCTGCGTCTCAGAGTACCTTTGTCTCTGGTCTCAGTGTCTCTGCATTTCGGTTTCTCTGTGCCTCAGTGTCACAGTGTCTCTGTGTCTCAGTGTCTCAGTATCTCTGTGTCTCAGTGTCTCAGAGTCTCACTGTCTCTGTGACTCAGTGTCTCAGTATCTCTGTGTCCCAGTATCTCTGAGTCTCAGTGTATCTGTGTCTCAGCGTCTCCGTGGCTCTAAGTGTCTTTGTCTCAGTGTCTCAGAGTCTCAGTGTCTCAGTGTCTCTGTGTCTCAGTGTCTCTGTGTCCCAGTATCTCTGAGTCTCAGTGTCTCAGCGTCTCCGTGTCTCTGTGTCTCTTTGTCTCAGTGTCTCTGTGTCTCTGTGTCTCAGTGTCTCAGTGTCTCAGTGTCTCAGTGTCTCAGTGTCTCAGTATCTCAGTGTCTCAGAGTCTCACTGTCTCTGTGACTCAGTGTCTCAGTATCTCTGTGTCCCAGTATCTCTGAGTCTCAGTGTCTCAGCGTCTCCGTGGCTCTATGTGTCTTTGTCTCAGTGTCTCAGAGTCACAGTGTCTCAGTCTATGAAGACTCTCAGTGTCTCAGTGTCTCTGTGTCTTTGTGTCTCAGAGGCTCAGTGTCTCAGTGTCTCTGTGTCTCAGAGGTTCAGTGTCTCTGTGTCTCAGGGTCTCTGTGTCTCTGTGTCTCAGTGTCTCTGTGTCTCTGTGTCTCAGACTCTCAGTGTCCCAGTGTCTCTGTGTCTCTGTGTCTCAGAGGCTGAGTGTCTCTGTGCCTCAGTGTCTCAGTTTATCTGTGTCTCAGAGTCTCAATGTCTCTGTGTCTCAGTTTCTCTGTACCTTAGTGACTCAGTTTCTCAGGGTATCTGCGTCTCAGAGTACCTTTGTCTCTGGTCTCAGTGTCTCTGCATTTCGGTTTCTCTGTGCCTCAGTGTCTCAGTGTCTCTGTGTCTCAGTGTCTCAGTGTCTCAGTATCTCTGTGTCTCAGTGTCTCAGAGTCTCACTGTCTCTGTGACTCAGTGTCTCAGTATCTCTGTATCCCAGTATCTCTGAGTCTCAGTGTATCTGTGTCTCAGCGTCTCCGTGGCTCTAAGTGTCTTTGTCTCAGTGTCTCAGAGTCTCAGTGTCTCAGTCTATCAAGACTCTCAGTGTCTCTGTGTCTCTGTTTCTCTGTGTCTCAGTGTCTCTGTGTCTTTATGTCTCAGAGGCTCAGTGTCTCAGTGCCTCTGTGTCTCAGAGGCTCAGTGTCTCTGTGTCTCAGGGTCTCAGGGTCTCTGTGTCTCTGTGTCTCTGTGTCTCAGACTCTCAGTGTCCTAGTGTCTCTGTGTCTCTGTGTCTCAGAGGCTGAGTGTCTCTGTGCCTCAGTGTCTCATCGTATCTGTGCATCAGTGTTTCAGTTAATCTGTGTCTCAGAGTCTCAATGTCTCTGTGTCTCAGTTTCTCTGTACCTTAGTGACTCAGTTTCTCAGGGTATCTGCGTCTCAGAGTACCTTTGTCTCTGGTCTCAGTGTCTCTGCATTTCGGTTTCTCTGTGCCTCAGTGTCTCAGTGTATCAGTGTCTCAGAGATTCAGTGTCTCTGTGTTTCTCTGTCTTAGTGACTCTGTGTCCGAGTGTCTCAGTGTCTCAGAGTTTCAGTGAGTCTGTGTCTCTGTGTCTCAGAGTTTCTGTGTCACAGTGTCTCAGTGTCTCAGAGTTTCAGTGTCTCTATGTCTCTGTGTCTCAGTGTCTCTGTGCCTCAGTGTCTCCGAGTCTCAGTGTATCTGTGTATCTGTGTCTCAGTGTATCAGCATGTCAGAGAATCAGTGTCTCTGTGTCTGAGTGTCTCTGTGCCTCAATGGCATAGTGTCTCAGTGACTCAGTGTCTCAGTGTCTCAGTGTTTCTCTATCTCTGTGCCTCAGTGTCTCAGTGTCTAGAGTCTCAGTGTCTCTGTGTCTCAGTGAATCAGTGTCTCAGAGACTCGGTGTCTCTGTTTCTCTGATTCTCAGTGTCTCAAAGTCTCAGCGTCTCAGTGTCTCTGTGTCTCAGTGTCGCAAAGTCTCAGCGTCTCAGTGTCTCTGTGTCTCTGTGTTTCAGGGTAGCAGTGTCGCAGAGACTCAGTGTCTCTTTGTCTCTTTGTCTCTCTGTCTCAGTGTCTCAGTGTCTCAGGGTCTGAAAGTTCTTGTGTCTCAGTCTCTCAGTTTCTCGATGTCCCAGTGTCTCTGAGTCTCAGTGTCTCAGTGTCTCTGTGTCTCAGTGTCTCTGTGTCCCAGTATCTCTGAGTCTCAGTGTCTCAGCGTCTCCGTGTCTCTGTGTCTCTTTGTCTCAGTGTCTCAGTGTCTCTGTGTCTCTGTGTCTCAGTGTCTCAGTGTCTCAGTGTCTCAGTGTCTCAGTGTCTCTGTGTCTCAGTGTCTCAGAGTCTCACTGTCTCTGTGACTCAGTGTCTCAGTATCTCTGTGTCCCAGTATCTCTGAGTCTCAGTGTCTCAGCGTCTCCGTGGCTCTATGTGTCTTTGTCTCAGTGTCTCAGAGTCTCAGTGTCTCAGTCTATGAAGACTCTCAGTGTCTCAGTGTCTCTGTGTTTTTATGTCTCAGAGGCTCAGTGTCTCAGTGTCTCTGTGTCTCAGAGGCTCAGTGTCTCTGTGTCTCAGGGTCTCTGTGTCTCTGTGTCTCAGTGTCTCTGTGTCTCTGTGTCTCTGTGTCTCAGACTCTCTGTGTCCCAATGTCTCTGTGTCTCTGTGTCTCAGAGGCTGAGTGTCTCTGTGCCTCAGTGTCTCAGTTTATCTGTGCATCAGTGTCTCAGTTTATCTGTGTCTCAGAGTCTCAATGTCTCTGTGTCTCAGTTTCTCTGTACCTTATTGACTCAGTTTCTCAGGGTATCTGCGTCTCAGAGTACCTTTGTCTCTGGTCTCAGTGTCTCTGCATTTCGGTTTCTCTGTGCCTCAGTGTCACAGTGTCTCTGTGTCTCAGTGTCTCAGTATCTCTGTGTCTCAGTGTCTCAGAGTCTCACTGTCTCTGTGACTCAGTGTCTCAGTATCTCTGTGTCCCAGTATCTCTGAGTCTCAGTGTATCTGTGTCTCAGCGTCTCCGTGGCTCTAAGTGTCTTTGTCTCAGTGTCTCAGAGTCTCAGTGTCTCAGTGTCTCTGTGTCTCAGTGTCTCTGTGTCCCAGTATCTCTGAGTCTCAGTGTCTCAGCGTCTCCGTGTCTCTGTGTCTCTTTGTCTCAGTGTCTCTGTGTCTCTGTGTCTCAGTGTCTCAGTGTCTCAGTGTCTCAGTGTCTCAGTATCTCAGTGTCTCAGAGTCTCACTGTCTCTGTGACTCAGTGTCTCAGTATCTCTGTGTCCCAGTATCTCTGAGTCTCAGTGTCTCAGCGTCTCCGTGGCTCTATGTGTCTTTGTCTCAGTGTCTCAGAGTCACAGTGTCTCAGTCTATGAAGACTCTCAGTGTCTCAGTGTCTCTGTGTCTTTGTGTCTCAGAGGCTCAGTGTCTCTGTGTCTCAGGGTCTCTGTGTCTCTGTGTCTCAGTGTCTCTGTGTCTCTGTGTCTCAGACTCTCAGTGTCCCAGTGTCTCTGTGTCTCTGTGTCTCAGAGGCTGAGTGTCTCTGTGCCTCAGTGTCTCAGTTTATCTGTGTCTCAGAGTCTCAATGTCTCTGTGTCTCAGTTTCTCTGTACCTTAGTGACTCAGTTTCTCAGGGTATCTGCGTCTCAGAGTACCTTTGTCTCTGGTCTCAGTGTCTCTGCATTTCGATTTCTCTGTGCCTCAGTGTCTCAGTGTATCAGTGTCTCAGAGATTCAGTGTCTCTGTGTTTCTCTGTCTTAGTGACTCTGTGTCCGAGTGTCTCAGTGTCTCAGAGTTTCAGTGAGTCTGTGTCTCTGTGTCTCAGAGTTTCTGTGTCACAGTGTCTCAGTGTCTCAGAGTTTCAGTGTCTCTATGTCTCTGTGTCTCAGTGTCTCTGTGCCTCAGTGTCTCCGAGTCTCAGTGTATCTGTGTATCTGTGTCTCAGTGCCTCAGTGTCTCAGTGTTTCTCTGTCTTGGTGTCGCAGGGTCTCAGAGTCTCACTGTCTCTGTGACTCAGTGTCTCAGTGTCTTTGTGTCCCAGTATCTCTGAGTCTCAGTGTCTCTGTGTCTCAGCGTCTCCGTGTCTCTATGTCTCTTTGTCTCAGTGTCTCAGAGTCTCAGTGTCTCAGGCTATCAAGACTTTCTGTGTCTCTGTGTCTCTGTTTCTCAGTGTCCCTGTGCCTCTGTGTCGCAGAGTCTCAGTGTCTCTGTGTCTCAGTGTATCAGTGTCTCTTTGCCTTTGCGCCTCAGTGTCTCTGTATCTCTGTGCCTCACTTTCTCTGTGTCTCTGTGTTACTGTGTCGCAGTGTCTCAGAGTCTCAGAGTCTCAATCTCTCAGAATCTCTGAGTCTTGGTGCCTCAGTGTCTCAGTTTCTCTGTGTCTGAGTGTCTCTGTGCCACAATGTCACTTTGTCTCAGAGTCTCAGATTATCAGTGTCTCTCTGTCTCAGAGATTCTCTATCTCTGTGCCTCAGTGTCTCAGAGTCTCAATGTATCAGTGTCTCACAGACTCCGTGTCTCTGTGTCTCAATGTCTCTGTGACTCAGTGTCTCAGAGTCTCAATGTATCAGTGTCTCACAGACTCAGTGTCTCTGTGTCTCAGTATCTCTGTGTCTCAGTGTCTCTGTGCCTCAGTGTCTCAGAATCTCAGTGTCTCTGTGTCTGAGTTTCTCTGTGCCTCTGTGTCTCGGTGTCTCAGTGTCTCAGTGTCTCAGTGTTCCTCTATCTCTGCGCCTCAGTGTCTCAGTGTCTCTATGTCTCAGTATCTCTGTGCCTCATTATCACAGTGTCTCAGTGTCTCAGATTATCAGTGTCTCTGTGTCTCAGTGTTTTTCTATCTCTGTGTCTCAGTGTCTCAGAAAATCAGTGTCTCTTTGTCTCTGTGTCTGACTTTCTCTGTGGGTCAGTGTCATAGTGTCACAGTGTCTCTGTGTCTCACTGTCTCAGTGTCTCAGTGTCTCAGAGTCTCAGTGTCTCTGTGTCTCAGTGTCTCAAAGTCTTTGTGTACAGTGTCTCAGAGTCTCAGTGTGTCTGTGTCTCAGTGCCTCTGTGTCTCAGTGTCTCAGTGTCTCAGTGTCTCTGTGTCTCAGTGTATCAGCATCTCAGAGAATCAGTGTCTCTGTGTCTGAGTGTCTCTGTGCCTCAATGGCATAGTGTCTCAGTGACTCAGTGTCTCAGTGTCTCAGTGTTTCTCTATCTCTGTGCCTCAGTGTCTCAGTGTCTAGAGTCTCAGTGTCTCTGTGTCTCAGTGAATCAGTGTCTCAGAGACTCGGTGTCTCTGTTTCTCTGATTCTCAGTGTCTCAAAGTCTCAGCGTTTCAGTGTCTCTGTGTCTCAGTTTCGCAAAGTCTCAGCGTCTCAGTGTCTCTGTGTCTCAGTGACTCAGAGTCTCAGTGTCTCTGTGTCTCTGTGTTTCAGGGTAGCAGTGTCGCAGAGACTCAGTGTCTCTTTGTCTCTTTGTCTCTGTGTCTCAGTGTCTCAGGGTCTGAAAGTTTTTGTGTCTCAGTCTCTCAGTTTCTCGATGTCCCAGTGTCTCTGAGTCTCAGTGTCTCAGTGTCTCTGTGTCTCAGTGTCTCAGTGTCTCTGTGTCCCAGTATCTCTGAGTCTCAGTGTCTCTGTGTCTCAGCGTCTCCGTGTCTCTATGTCTCTTTGTCTCAGTGTCTCAGAGTCTCAGTGTCTCAGGCTATCAAGACTCTCTGTGTCTCTGTGTCTCTGTTTCTCAGTGTCCCTGTGCCTCTGTGTCGCAGAGTCTCAGTGTCTCTGTGTCTCAGTGTATCAGTGTCTCTTTGCCTTTGCGCCTCAGTGTCTCAGTATCTCTGTGCCTCATTTTCTCTGTGTCTCTGTGTTACTGTGTCGCAGTGTCTCAGAGTCTCAATCTCTCAGAATCTCTGAGTCTTGGTGCCTCAGTGTCTCAGTTTCTCTGTGTCTGAGTGTCTCTGTGCCACAATGTCACTTTGTCTCAGAGTCTCAGATTATCAGTGTCTCTCTGTCTCAGAGATTCTCTATCTCTGTGCCTCAGTGTCTCAGAGTCTCAATGTATCAGTGTCTCACAGACTCAGTGTCTCTGTGTCTCAGTATCTCTGTGTCTCAGTGTCTCTGTGCCTCAGTGTCTCAGAATCTCAGTGTCTCTGTGTCTGAGTTTCTCTGTGCCTCTGTGTCTCAGTGCCTCAGAGTCTCAGTGTCACCGTGTCTCAGTGTCTCAGTGTCTCAGTGTCTCAGAGTCTCAGAGTCTCAGTGTCTCTGTGTCTCTGTGTTTCAGGGTAGCAGTGTCGCAGAGACTCAGTGTCTCTTTGTCTCTTTGTCTCTCTGTCTCAGTGTCTCAGGGTCTGAAAGTTTTTGTGTCTCAGTCTCTCAGTTTCTCGATGTCCCAGTGTCTCTGAGTCTCAGTGTCTCAGTGTCTCTGTGTCTCAGTGTCTCAGTGTCTCTGTGTCCCAGTATCTCTGAGTCTCAGTGTCTCAGCGTCTCCGTGTCTCTGTGTCTCTTTGTCTCAATGTCTCAGTGTCTCAGTGTCTCTGTGTCTCAGTGTCTCAGTGTCTCAGTGTCTCAGTATCTCTGTGTCTCAGTGTCTCAGAGTCTCACTGTCTCTGTGACTCAGTGTCTCAGTATCTCTGTGTCCCAGTATCTCTGAGTCTCAGTGTCTCAGCGTCTCCGTGGCTCTATGTGTCTTTGTCTCAGTGTCTCAGAGTCTCAGTGTCTCAGTCTATGAAGACTCTCAGTGTCTCAGTGTCTCTGTGTTTTTATGTCTCAGAGGCTCAGTGTCTCAGTGTCTCTGTGTCTCAGAGGCTCAGTGTCTCTGTGTCTCAGGGTCTCTGTGTCTCAGTGTCTCAGTGTCTCTGTGTCTCAGACTCTCAGTGTCCCAATGTCTCTGTGTCTCTGTGTCTCAGAGGCTGAGTGTCTCTGTGCCTCAGTGTCTCAGTTTATCTGTGCATCAGTGTCTCAGTTTATCTGTGTCTCAGAGTCTCAATGTCTCTGTGTCTCAGTTTCTCTGTACCTTAGTGACTCAGTTTCTCAGGGTATCTGCGTCTCAGAGTACCTTTGTCTCTGGTCTCAGTGTCTCTGCATTTCGGTTTCTCTGTGCCTCAGTGTCACAGTGTCTCTGTGACTCAGTGTCTCAGTATCTCTGTGTCCCAGTATCTCTGAGTCTCAGTTTATCTGTGTCTCAGCGTCTCCGTGGCTCTATGTGTCTTTGTTTCAGTGTCTCAGTGTCTCTGTGTCTCAGTGTCTCAAAGTCTTTGTGTACAGTGTCTCAGAGTCTCAGTGTGTCTGTGCCTCAGTGTCTCAGTGTCTCTGTGTCTCAGTGTCTCAGACTCTCAGTCCCTCTGTGTCTCTGTGTCTCAGTGTCCCAAATTATTTTTGTACAGTGTCTCAGAGTCTCAGTGTGTCTGTGCCTCAGTGTCTCAGTGTCTCTGTTTCTCAGTGTCTCAGAGTTTCAGTGTCTCAGTGTCTTTGTGTCTCAGTGTATCAGCGTCTCAGAGAATTAGGTCCTCTGTGTCTGAGAGTCTTTGTGCCTCAATGTCACAGTATCTCTGTGTCTCAGATTATCAGTGTCTCTGTGTCTCAGTGTCTCAGTGTTTATCTATCTCTGTGTCTCAGTGTCTCAGTGTGTCTGTGTCTCAGTGTCTCAATGCCTCTGTGTCTCAGTGTCTCTGTGCCTCAGTGCCTCAGGGTCTCAGTGTCTCAGAGGCTCAGTGTCTCTGTTTCTCTGTGTCTCAGTGTCTCTGTGACTAAGTGTCACAGTGTCTCAGTGTCTCAGATTATCAATGTGTCAGTGTCTCTGTGGCAGATTCTCAGTGTCTCATAGACTCAGAGTCTCAGTGTCTCTGTGCCTCATTTTCACAGTGTCTCAGTATCTCAGATAATCAGGGTCTCTGTGTCTCAGTGTCTCAATGTTTCTCTGTCTCTGTGTCTCAGTGTCTCAGAGTCTCAGTATTTCATAGAACATAGAACAGAGAGACTCTGAGACATTGAGACTCTGAGACTCTGAGACACTGAGACACTGAGACACAGAGACGTTGAGACACTGAGACACTGTGACACTGAGGCACAGAGACACACAGACACAGAGACAAAGAGACACTGAGTCAATGAGACACCGATACAATGAGACACAGAGACACTGACACTCTGAGACACTGATACACTGAGTCACTGAGACACAGAGACACTGAGACAGAGAGACACAGAGACACTGAATCTCTGAGACACTGATACACTGAGACACAGAGACACTGTGAATCTGAGACATTGAGACACGGAGACATTAAAACACTGAGACACTGTGACACTGCGGCTCAGAGACTCTCAGACAGAGAGACACTGAGGCACTGATTCTCTGAGACACTAAGGCACAGAGACAAAGCGACTGTGAGACACAGAGACACTGAGACACAAAGAATTGAGACCCTGAGACACAGATACACAGAGACTCTGAGACACTGAGACACAGAGACATTGAGACACTGAGACTCTGAGACACTGAGACACAGAGACACTGAGACACTGAACACTAAGACACAGGGACACTGAGACACAGAGACACTGAGACACTGAGACACTGAACACTGAGACACAGAGACACTGAGACACATAGACACTGAGACACTGAAACACTGAGACTCTGAGACACTGAGGCACTGAGATACAGAAATACTGAGACGCTGAGACACAGAGACACTGAGACACAGAGACACTGAGACTCTGAAACACTGAGACACAGAGACACTGAGACACAGAGACATTGAGACACTGTGACACTGAGGCACAGAGACACCGAGACTCTGAGATTCTGAGACACTGAGACACTGAGACACAACACTTTGAGACACAGAGACACTGAGACTCTGAGACACTGAGACACAAAGACACAAAGACACAGAGACACAGAGACACTGAGACACAGAGACACTGAGACACAGAGACACTGAGACACAGAGACACTGAGGCACAGTGATACTGAGACACAGTTTAACTGAGACTCTAAGACACTGAGACACTGAGTCTCTGTGACACTGATAAACTGAGACACAGAGACACTTTGAATCTGAGACACTGAGACACAGAGACACTGGGACACAGAGACACAAAGAATTGAGACTCTGAGACACTGAGACACTGAAACACAGATACACTGAGACTCTGAGACACTGAGACATAGGGACATTGATACACTGAGACACTGAGACTCTGAGACACTGAGACTCTGAGACATTGAGTCACTGAGGCACAGAGACACTGAGACACAGAAAAGTAGAGACACTGAGACTCTGAGACACTGTGATGCAGAGACACTGAGAGTCTGATAGACTGAGGCACTGAGACACTGAGACACTGAGAGTCTGATAGACTGAGGCACAGAGACACAGAGACACTGAGACACTGAGGCACCAAGACACTGTGACACTGTGACACTGAGGCACAGAGAAACTCAGACACAGAGACACTGAGACACTGAGACTCTGAGACCTGCGACACAGAGACACTGAGATAAGGAGGCACAGGGACTCTGAGACTCTGAGACTCTGAGATTCTGAGACACAGAGACACTGAGACACAAAACGTTAAGACACAGAGACACTGAGACTCTGAGATAAGGAGGCACAGGGACACTGAGACTCTGAGACTCTGAGATTCTGAGACACAGAGACACTGAGACACTGAGACTCTGAGACACAAAGACACAGAGACAATGAGGCACAGAGACACTGAGACACAGAGACATTGAGACACTGAGACACAGAGACACTGAGACACTGAGACTCTTAGAAACTGAGACACTGCGGCACAGTGATACTGAGAAACAGATTCACTGAGACTCTAAGACAATGAGAAACTGAAAATCTGAGACACTGAGGCACAGAGACACTGAAAATCTGAGACACTGAGGCACAGAGACACTCAGACAGAGTGACACTGAGACACTGAGTCTCTGAGACACTGATAAACTGAGACACAGGGACACAGAGACACTGTGACTCTGAGAACCTGAGACACAGAGACACTGAGACTATGAGACACTGAGACACAAAGGCACTGAGACACAGAGAGAAAGAGACACTGAGAGACAGAGACACAGAGACACTGAGACACTGAGACACAGAGACACAGAGACAGAGACTCTGAGACACTGAGACTCTGTGACACAGGCACAGAGACACTCAACACAGAGACAAAGTGACACTGAGTGTCTGCGACATTGATATACTGAGATACTGAGACTCTGAGACTCTGAGACTCTGAGACATTGAGTCACTGAGGCACAGAGACACAGAAAAACAGAGACACTGAGACTCTGAGACACTGTGACAGAGAGACACTGAGACTTTGAGATATCAAGACACTGAGGCACAGAAACACTGAGGCACAGAGACACTGAGTCACTGAAACTCGGAGACGCTGAGACACTGAGGCACAGAGACACTGAGAATCTAAGACACTGAAAATCTGAGACACAGAGACACTGTGACACTGACGCACAGAGACACTCAGACAGAGAGACACTGAGTCTCTGAGACACTGATAAACTGAGACACTGAGACTCTGAGACACTGTGACACTGAGACACAGAGGCACAGAGACACTGTGACTTTGAGACACTGAGACACTAAGACACAGAGACACTGAGACACTGAGACTCTGAGACACCGAGGCACTGAGGCACTGAGACTCTGAGACACCGAGGCACTGAGGCACAGAGACACTGAGACACTGAGACTTTGAGACACTGTGACACAGAGACACTGAGACTTTGAGATATCAAGACACTGAGGCACAGAAACACTGAGGCACAGAGACACTGAGTCACTGAGACTCGGAGACGCTGAGACACTGAGGCACAGAGACACTGAGAATCTAAGACACTGAAAATCTGAGACACAGAGACACTGTGACTCTGAGAACCTGAGACACAGAGACACTGAGACTATGAGACACTGAGACACAGAGACAAAGAGACACTGAGAGACAGAGACACAGAGACACTGAGACACAGAGACACTGAGACTCTGTGACACAGGCACAGAGACACTCAACACAGAGACAAAGTGACACTGAGTGTCTGCGACATTGATATACTGAGATACTGAGACTCTGAGACTCTGAGTCATTGAGTCACTGAGGCACAGAGACACAGAAAAACAGAGACACTGAGACTCTGAGACACTGTGACACAGAGACACTGAGACTTTGAGATATCAAGACACTGAGGCAAAGAAACACTTAGGCACATAGACACTGAGTCACTGAGACTCGGAGACGCTGAGACACTGAGGCACAGAGACACTGAGAATCTAAGACACTGAAAATCTGAGACACAGAGACACTGTGACACTGACGCACAGAGTCACTCAGACAGAGAGACACTGAGTCTCTGAGACACTGATAAAGTGAGACACTGAGACTCTGAGACACTGTGACACTGAGACACAGAGGCACAGAGACACTGTGACTCTGAGACACTGAGACACTAAGACACAGAGACACTGAGACTCTGAGACACCGAGGCACTGAGGCACTGAGACTCTGAGACACCGAGGCACTGAGGCACAGAGACACTGAGACACTGAGACTTTGAGACACTGTGACACAGAGACACTGAGACTTTGAGATATCAAGACACTGAGGCACAGAAACACTGAGGCACAGAGACACTGAGTCTCTGTGTCTCAGTGTCTCAGGATCTCTGGGTCTCAGGGACTCGGTGTCTCAGGACCTCTGGGTCTCAGGGTCTCAGTGTCTCATGGTCTCAATGTCCCAGTGTCTCAGTGTCTCAGGTTTTCTGGATCTTTGGGTCTCAGGGTTTCAGAGTCTCTGGGTCTCACTGTCTCAGTTTCTCAGCCTCTCGGTGTCTCTGTGAGTCACTGTCCCAGTGTCTCAGGGTCTCTGTGCCTCTGGGTCTCAGTGTCTCAGTGTCTCTGGGCCTCAGTGTCTCAGGATCTCTGGGTTCTGTGTCTAAGTGTCTCAGGGTCTCAGTATCTGTGTCCCAGTGTCTCAGTGTTTCAGTGTCTCTGTGTCTCAGTGTCTCAGAGTCTCAGTTTCTCTGTGTCTCAGTGCATCAGTGTCTCAGAGTCTCAGTGTCTCTGTGTCTCTGTGTCTCAGTGTCTCAGAGTCTCAGAGTCTCAGTGTCTCTGTGTCTCTGTGTCTCTGCGACTCAGTGCCTCTATGTCTCTGTGTCTCAGTGTCTCAGTGTCTCAAAGTCTTTGTGTACAGTGTCTCAGAGTCTCAGTGTGTCTGTGCCTCAGTGTCTCAGTGTCTCAGTTTCTCTGTGTCTCAGTGTCTAGAGTCTCAGTGTCTCTGTGTCTCAGTGTATCAGTGTCTCAGAGGCTCAGTGTCTCTGTTTCTCTGTGTCTCAGTGTCTCTGTGCCTCAATGTCACAGTGTCTCAGAGTCTCAGATTATCAGTGTCTCTGTGCCTCAGTGTCTCATTATCTCAGAATCTCAGTGTCTCAGAGTCTCTGTGCCTCATCGTCTCAGACACTCAGTGTCTCAGAGTCTCAGTGTCTCAGTGTCTCTGTGTCTCAGTGTATCAGAGTGACTGTGCCTCAGTGTCTCATTGTCTCTGTGTCTCAGTGTCTCACAGTTTCAGTGTCTCAGTGCCTCAGTGTCTCCGTGTCTTTGTGTCTCAGTGTATCAGCGTCTCAGAGAATCAGTGTCTCTGTGTCTCAGTGTCTCAGAGTCTCAGTGTCTCAGTGTGTTTGTGTCTCAGTGTCTCAGTGCCTCTGTGTCTCAGTGTCTCTGTGCCTCAGTGTCTCAGGGTCTCAGAGCCTCAGTGTCTCAGTGTCTCAGTGTCTAGAGTCTCAGTGTCTCAGTGTCTCAGTGTCTCTGTGTCTCAGTGTATCAGTGTCTCAGAGGCTCAGTGTCTCTGTTTCTCTGTGTCTCAGTGTCTCTGTGACTAAGTGTCACAGTGTCTCAGTGTCTCAGATTATCAGGGTCTCAGTGTCTCAGTGTTTCTCTGTCTCTGTGTCTCAGTGTCTCAGAGTCTCAGTGTCTCAGTGTGTCTGTGTCTCAGTGTCTCAGTGCCTCTGTGTCTCAGTGTCTCTGTGCCTCAGTGTCTCAGAGTCTCAGTGTCTCAGCGTCTCTGAGTCTCAGTGTCTCAGTGTCTAGAGTCTCGGTGTTTCAGTATCTCTGTGTCTCAGTGTATCAGTGTCTCAGAGGCTCAGTGTCTCTGTTTCTTTGTGTCTCAGTGTCTCTGTGACTAAGTGACACAGTGTCTCAGATTATCAGTGTGTCAGTGTCTCTGTGTCAGAGTCTCAGTGTCTCAGAGTCTCAGTGTCTCTGTGCCTCAGTGTCTGAGTGACTCTGTGTCTCAGTGTCTCTGTGCCTCAGTGTCTCAGAGTCTCAGTGTCCCTGTGTCTCTGTGTCTCAGTGTCTCAGTGTCTCTGTGTCTCAGTGTCTCTGTGCATCTGTGTCCCAGTGTCTCAGTGTTTCAGTGTCTCTGTGTCTCAGTGTCTCAGAGTCTCAGTTTCTCTGTGTCTCTGTGTCTCAGTGTCTCAGAGTCTCAGAGTCTCAGTGTCTCTGTGTCTCTGTGTCTCTGCGACTCAGTGCCTCTATGTCTCTGTGTCTCAGTGTCTCAGTGTCTCAAAGTCTTTGTGTACAGTGTCTCAGAGTCTCAGTGTGTCTGTGCCTCAGTGTCTCAGTGTCTCAGTGTCTCTGTGTCTCAGTGTATCAGTGTCTCAGAGGCTCAGTGTCTCTGTTTCTCTGTGTCTCAGTGTCTCTGTGCCTCAGTGTCTCATTATCTCAGAATCTCAGTGTCTCAGAGTCTCTGTGCCTCAGTGTCTCAGAGTTTCAGTGTCTCAGTGTCTCAGTATCTCTGTGTCTCAGAGTCTCAGTGTCTCTGTGGCTCAGTGTCTCAAAGATTTGTGTCTCAGTGTCTCTGTGTCTCAGTATCTCAGAGTCTCAGTGCCTCCGTGTCCCATTGTCTCAGTATCTCAGAGTCTTAGTGTCTCAGTCTCTCTGTGTTTAAGTGTCTCAGTGTCTCTGTGTCTAAGTGTCTCTGAGTCACAGTGTCTCTGTGTCTCTGTGTCTCTGTGTCTCAGTGTCTCAGTGTCTCAAGTCTCTGTTTCTCTGTATCTCAGTGCCTCTGTGCCTCATCGTCTCAGACACTCAGTGTCTCACAGTTTCAGTGTCTCAGTGCCTCAGTGTCTCTGTGTCTCTGTGTCTCAGTGTATCAGCGTCTCAGAGAATCAGTGGCTCTGTGTCTCAGTGTTCCTCTATCTCTGTGTCTCAGTGTCTCAGAGTCTCAGTGTCTCAGTGTGTCAGAGTCTCAGTGTCTCAGTGTGTCAGTGTCTCAGTGTCTCAGTGCCTCTGTGTCTCAGTGTCTCAGTGTGTCAGAGTCTCAGTGTCTCAGTGTGTCAGTGTCTCAGTGTCTCAGTGCCTCTGTGTCTCAGTGTCTCTGTGCCTCAGTGTCTCACGGTCTCAGAGCCTCAGTGTCTCTGTTTCTCTGTGTCTCAGTGTCTCTGTGACTAAGTGTCACAGTGTCTCAGTGTCTCAGATTATCAGGGTCTCAGTGTCTCAGTGTTTCTCTGTCTCTGTGTCTCAGTGTCTCAGAGTCTCAGTGTCTCAGTGTGTCTGAGTCTCAGTGCCTCAGTGCCTCTGTGTCTCAGTGTCTCTGTGCCTCAGTGTCTCAGAGTCTCAGTGTCTCAGCGTCTCTGAGTCTCAGTGTCTCAGTGTCTAGAGTCTCGGTGTTTCAGTATCTCTGTGTCTCAGTGTATCAGTGTCTCAGAGGCTCAGTGTCTCTGTTTCTTTGTGTCTCAGTGTCTCTGTGACTAAGTGACACAGTGTCTCAGATTATCAGTGTGTCAGTGTCTCTGTGTCAGAGTCTCAGTGTCTCAGAGTCTCAGTGTCTCTGTGCCTCAGTGTCTGAGTGACTCTGTGTCTCAGTGTCTCTGTGCCTCAGTGTCTCAGAGTCTCAGTGTCCCTGTGTCTCTGTGTCTCAGTGTCTCAGTGTCTCTGTGTCTCAGTGTCTCTGTGCATCTGTGTCCCAGTGTCTCAGTGTTTCAGTGTCTCTGTGTCTCAGTGTCTCAGAGTCTCAGTTTCTCTGTGTCTCAGTGCATCAGTGTCTCAGAGTCTCAGTGTCTCTGTGTCTCTGTGTCTCAGAGTCTCAGTGTCTCTGTATCTCTGTGTCTCTGCGACTCAGTGCCTCTATGTCTCTGTGTCTCAGTGTCTCAAAGTCTTTGTGTACAGTGCCTCCGTGTCCCATTGTCTCAGTATCTCAGAGTCTTAGTGTCTCAGTCTCTCTGTGTTTAAGTGTCTCAGTGTCTCTGTGTCTAAGTGTCTCTGAGTCACAGTGTCTCTGTGTCTCTGTGTCTCTGTGTCTCAGTGTCTCAGTGTCTCAAGTCTCTGTTTCTCTGTATCTCAGTGCCTCTGTGCCTCATCGTCTCAGACACTCAGTGTCTCACAGTTTCAGTGTCTCAGTGCCTCAGTGTCTCTGTGTCTCTGTGTCTCAGTGTATCAGCGTCTCAGAGAATCAGTGGCTCTGTGTCTCAGTGTTCCTCTATCTCTGTGTCTCAGTGTCTCAGAGTCTCAGTGTCTCAGTGTGTCAGAGTCTCAGTGTCTCAGTGTGTCAGTGTCTCAGTGTCTCAGTGCCTCTGTGTCTCAGTGTCTCAGTGTGTCAGAGTCTCAGTGTCTCAGTGTGTCAGTGTCTCAGTGTCTCAGTGCCTCTGTGTCTCAGTGTCTCTGTGCCTCAGTGTCTCACGGTCTCAGAGCCTCAGTGTCTCTGTTTCTCTGTGTCTCAGTGTCTCTGTGACTAAGTGTCACAGTGTCTCAGTGTCTCAGATTATCAGGGTCTCAGTGTCTCAGTGTTTCTCTGTCTCTGTGTCTCAGTGTCTCAGAGTCTCAGTGTCTCAGTGTGTCTGAGTCTCAGTGCCTCAGTGCCTCTGTGTCTCAGTGTCTCTGTGCCTCAGTGTCTCAGAGTCTCAGTGTCTCAGCGTCTCTGAGTCTCAGTGTCTCAGTGTCTAGAGTCTCGGTGTTTCAGTATCTCTGTGTCTCAGTGTATCAGTGTCTCAGAGGCTCAGTGTCTCTGTTTCTTTGTGTCTCAGTGTCTCTGTGACTAAGTGACACAGTGTCTCAGATTATCAGTGTGTCAGTGTCTCTGTGTCAGAGTCTCAGTGTCTCAGAGTCTCAGTGTCTCTGTGCCTCAGTGTCTGAGTGACTCTGTGTCTCAGTGTCTCTGTGCCTCAGTGTCTCAGAGTCTCAGTGTCCCTGTGTCTCTGTGTCTCAGTGTCTCAGTGTCTCTGTGTCTCAGTGTCTCTGTGCATCTGTGTCCCAGTGTCTCAGTGTTTCAGTGTCTCTGTGTCTCAGTGTCTCAGAGTCTCAGTTTCTCTGTGTCTCAGTGCATCAGTGTCTCAGAGTCTCAGTGTCTCTGTGTCTCTGTGTCTCAGAGTCTCAGTGTCTCTGTATCTCTGTGTCTCTGCGACTCAGTGCCTCTATGTCTCTGTGTCTCAGTGTCTCAAAGTCTTTGTGTACAGTGTCTCAGAGTCTCAGTGTGTCTGTGCCTCAGTGTCTCAGTGTCACTCTGTCAGTGTCTTAGTGTCTCAATGTCTCTGTGTCTCAGAGTCTCAAAGTCTTTGTGTACAGTGTCTCAGAGTCTCAGTGTCTCTGTGTCTCAGTGCCTCAGTGTCTCATTGACGCAGTGCCTCCGACTCTCAGTGTCTCTGTGTCTCAGTGCCTCAGCGTATCATTGACTTAGTGTCTCCGAGTCTCAGTGTCTCTGTGTCTCAGTGTCTCAGTGTCTCTGTGTCTAAGTGTCTCAGAGTCTCAGTGTCTCTGTGTCTCAGTGTCTCAAAGTCTTTGTGTACAGTGTCTCAGAGTCTCAGTGTGTCTGTGCCTCAGTGTCTCAGTGTCACTCTGTCTCAGTGTCTTAGTGTCTCAATGTCTCTGTGTCTCAGAGTCTCAAAGTCTTTGTGTACAGTGTCTCAGAGTCTCAGTGTGTCTGTGCCTCAGTGTCTCAGTGTCTCTGTTTCTCAGTGTCTCGGTGCCTCAGTGTCTCAGTGTCTCAGTGTCCCTGTGTCTCTGTGTCTCAGTGTCTCTGTGTCTCAGTGTCTCTGTGCATCTGTGTCCCAGTGTCTCAGTGTTTCAGTGTCTCTGTGTCTCAGTGTCTCAGAGTCTCAGTGTCTCTGTGCATCTGTGTCCCAGTGTCTCAGATTATCAGGGTCTCAGTGTCTCAGTGTTTCTCTGTCTCTGTGTCTCAGTGTCTCAGAGTCTCAGTGTCTCAGTGTGTCTGTGTCTCAGTGTCTCAGTGCCTCTGTGTCTCAGTGTCTCTGTGCCTCAGTGTCTCAGAGTCTCAGTGTCTCAGCGTCTCTGAGTCTCAGTGTCTCAGTGTCTAGAGTCTCGGTGTTTCAGTATCTCTGTGTCTCAGTGTATCAGTGTCTCAGAGGCTCAGTGTCTCTGTTTCTTTGTGTCTCAGTGTCTCTGTGACTAAGTGACACAGTGTCTCAGATTATCAGTGTGTCAGTGTCTCTGTGTCAGAGTCTCAGTGTCTCAGAGTCTCAGTGTCTCTGTGCCTCAGTGTCTGAGTGACTCTGTGTCTCAGTGTCTCTGTGCCTCAGTGTCTCAGAGTCTCAGTGTCCCTGTGTCTCTGTGTCTCAGTGTCTCAGTGTCTCTGTGTCTCAGTGTCTCTGTGCATCTGTGTCCCAGTGTCTCAGTGTTTCAGTGTCTCTGTGTCTCAGTGTCTCAGAGTCTCAGTTTCTCTGTGTCTCTGTGTCTCAGTGTCTCAGAGTCTCAGAGTCTCAGTGTCTCTGTGTCTCTGTGTCTCTGCGACTCAGTGCCTCTATGTCTCTGTGTCTCAGTGTCTCAGTGTCTCAAAGTCTTTGTGTACAGTGTCTCAGAGTCTCAGTGTGTCTGTGCCTCAGTGTCTCAGTGTCTCAGTGTCTCTGTGTCTCAGTGTATCAGTGTCTCAGAGGCTCAGTGTCTCTGTTTCTCTGTGTCTCAGTGTCTCTGTGCCTCAGTGTCTCATTATCTCAGAATCTCAGTGTCTCAGAGTCTCTGTGCCTCAGTGTCTCAGAGTTTCAGTGTCTCAGTGTCTCAGTATCTCTGTGTCTCAGAGTCTCAGTGTCTCTGTGGCTCAGTGTCTCAAAGATTTGTGTCTCAGTGTCTCTGTGTCTCAGTATCTCAGAGTCTCAGTGCCTCCGTGTCCCATTGTCTCAGTATCTCAGAGTCTTAGTGTCTCAGTCTCTCTGTGTTTAAGTGTCTCAGTGTCTCTGTGTCTAAGTGTCTCTGAGTCACAGTGTCTCTGTGTCTCTGTGTCTCTGTGTCTCAGTGTCTCAGTGTCTCAAGTCTCTGTTTCTCTGTATCTCAGTGCCTCTGTGCCTCATCGTCTCAGACACTCAGTGTCTCACAGTTTCAGTGTCTCAGTGCCTCAGTGTCTCTGTGTCTCTGTGTCTCAGTGTATCAGCGTCTCAGAGAATCAGTGGCTCTGTGTCTCAGTGTTCCTCTATCTCTGTGTCTCAGTGTCTCAGAGTCTCAGTGTCTCAGTGTGTCAGAGTCTCAGTGTCTCAGTGTGTCAGTGTCTCAGTGTCTCAGTGCCTCTGTGTCTCAGTGTCTCAGTGTGTCAGAGTCTCAGTGTCTCAGTGTGTCAGTGTCTCAGTGTCTCAGTGCCTCTGTGTCTCAGTGTCTCTGTGCCTCAGTGTCTCACGGTCTCAGAGCCTCAGTGTCTCTGTTTCTCTGTGTCTCAGTGTCTCTGTGACTAAGTGTCACAGTGTCTCAGTGTCTCAGATTATCAGGGTCTCAGTGTCTCAGTGTTTCTCTGTCTCAGTGTCTCAGAGTCTCAGTGTCTCAGTGTGTCTGAGTCTCAGTGCCTCAGTGCCTCTGTGTCTCAGTGTCTCTGTGCCTCAGTGTCTCAGAGTCTCAGTGTCTCAGCGTCTCTGAGTCTCAGTGTCTCAGTGTCTAGAGTCTCGGTGTTTCAGTATCTCTGTGTCTCAGTGTATCAGTGTCTCAGAGGCTCAGTGTCTCTGTTTCTTTGTGTCTCAGTGTCTCTGTGACTAAGTGACACAGTGTCTCAGATTATCAGTGTGTCAGTGTCTCTGTGTCAGAGTCTCAGTGTCTCAGAGTCTCAGTGTCTCTGTGCCTCAGTGTCTGAGTGACTCTGTGTCTCAGTGTCTCTGTGCCTCAGTGTCTCAGAGTCTCAGTGTCCCTGTGTCTCTGTGTCTCAGTGTCTCAGTGTCTCTGTGTCTCAGTGTCTCTGTGCATCTGTGTCCCAGTGTCTCAGTGTTTCAGTGTCTCTGTGTCTCAGTGTCTCAGAGTCTCAGTTTCTCTGTGTCTCAGTGCATCAGTGTCTCAGAGTCTCAGTGTCTCTGTGTCTCTGTGTCTCAGAGTCTCAGTGTCTCTGTATCTCTGTGTCTCTGCGACTCAGTGCCTCTATGTCTCTGTGTCTCAGTGTCTCAAAGTCTTTGTGTACAGTGCCTCCGTGTCCCATTGTCTCAGTATCTCAGAGTCTTAGTGTCTCAGTCTCTCTGTGTTTAAGTGTCTCAGTGTCTCTGTGTCTAAGTGTCTCTGAGTCACAGTGTCTCTGTGTCTCTGTGTCTCTGTGTCTCAGTGTCTCAGTGTCTCAAGTCTCTGTTTCTCTGTATCTCAGTGCCTCTGTGCCTCATCGTCTCAGACACTCAGTGTCTCACAGTTTCAGTGTCTCAGTGCCTCAGTGTCTCTGTGTCTCTGTGTCTCAGTGTATCAGCGTCTCAGAGAATCAGTGGCTCTGTGTCTCAGTGTTCCTCTATCTCTGTGTCTCAGTGTCTCAGAGTCTCAGTGTCTCAGTGTGTCAGAGTCTCAGTGTCTCAGTGTGTCAGTGTCTCAGTGTCTCAGTGCCTCTGTGTCTCAGTGTCTCAGTGTGTCAGAGTCTCAGTGTCTCAGTGTGTCAGTGTCTCAGTGTCTCAGTGCCTCTGTGTCTCAGTGTCTCTGTGCCTCAGTGTCTCACGGTCTCAGAGCCTCAGTGTCTCTGTTTCTCTGTGTCTCAGTGTCTCTGTGACTAAGTGTCACAGTGTCTCAGTGTCTCAGATTATCAGGGTCTCAGTGTCTCAGTGTTTCTCTGTCTCTGTGTCTCAGTGTCTCAGAGTCTCAGTGTCTCAGTGTGTCTGAGTCTCAGTGCCTCAGTGCCTCTGTGTCTCAGTGTCTCTGTGCCTCAGTGTCTCAGAGTCTCAGTGTCTCAGCGTCTCTGAGTCTCAGTGTCTCAGTGTCTAGAGTCTCGGTGTTTCAGTATCTCTGTGTCTCAGTGTATCAGTGTCTCAGAGGCTCAGTGTCTCTGTTTCTTTGTGTCTCAGTGTCTCTGTGACTAAGTGACACAGTGTCTCAGATTATCAGTGTGTCAGTGTCTCTGTGTCAGAGTCTCAGTGTCTCAGAGTCTCAGTGTCTCTGTGCCTCAGTGTCTGAGTGACTCTGTGTCTCAGTGTCTCTGTGCCTCAGTGTCTCAGAGTCTCAGTGTCCCTGTGTCTCTGTGTCTCAGTGTCTCAGTGTCTCTGTGTCTCAGTGTCTCTGTGCATCTGTGTCCCAGTGTCTCAGTGTTTCAGTGTCTCTGTGTCTCAGTGTCTCAGAGTCTCAGTTTCTCTGTGTCTCAGTGCATCAGTGTCTCAGAGTCTCAGTGTCTCTGTGTCTCTGTGTCTCAGAGTCTCAGTGTCTCTGTATCTCTGTGTCTCTGCGACTCAGTGCCTCTATGTCTCTGTGTCTCAGTGTCTCAAAGTCTTTGTGTACAGTGTCTCAGAGTCTCAGTGTGTCTGTGCCTCAGTGTCTCAGTGTCACTCTGTCAGTGTCTTAGTGTCTCAATGTCTCTGTGTCTCAGAGTCTCAAAGTCTTTGTGTACAGTGTCTCAGAGTCTCAGTGTCTCTGTGTCTCAGTGCCTCAGTGTCTCATTGACGCAGTGCCTCCGACTCTCAGTGTCTCTGTGTCTCAGTGCCTCAGCGTATCATTGACTTAGTGTCTCCGAGTCTCAGTGTCTCTGTGTCTCAGTGTCTCAGTGTCTCTGTGTCTAAGTGTCTCAGAGTCTCAGTGTCTCTGTGTCTCAGTGTCTCAAAGTCTTTGTGTACAGTGTCTCAGAGTCTCAGTGTGTCTGTGCCTCAGTGTCTCAGTGTCACTCTGTCTCAGTGTCTTAGTGTCTCAATGTCTCTGTGTCTCAGAGTCTCAAAGTCTTTGTGTACAGTGTCTCAGAGTCTCAGTGTGTCTGTGCCTCAGTGTCTCAGTGTCTCTGTTTCTCAGTGTCTCGGTGCCTCAGTGTCTCAGTGTCTCAGTGTCCCTGTGTCTCTGTGTCTCAGTGTCTCTGTGTCTCAGTGTCTCTGTGCATCTGTGTCCCAGTGTCTCAGTGTTTCAGTGTCTCTGTGTCTCAGTGTCTCAGAGTCTCAGAGTCTCACTTTCTCTGTGACTCAGTGCATCAGTGTCTCAGAGTCTCAGTGTCTCTGTGTCTCAGTGTCTCAGAGTCTCAGTGTCTCTGTGTCTCTGTGTCTCTGCGCCTCAATGCATCTATGTCTCTGTGTCTCAGTATCTCTGTGTCTCAGTGTCTTAGTGTCTCATTGTCTCTTGTCTCTGTGTCTCAGAGTCTCAAAGTCTTTGTGTACAGTGTCTCAGAGTCTCAGTGTGTCTGCGCCTCAGTGTCTCAGTGTCCTTGTGTCTCAGTGCATCAGCGTCTCAGAGAATCAGTGTCTCAGTGTCTCTGTGTCTCAGTGTATCAGTGTCTCAGAGACTCAGTGTCTCTGTTTCTCTGTGTCTCAGTGTCTCAGTGCCTCAGTGTCTCAGAGTGTCAGTGTGTTTGTGTCTCAACGTCTCAGTGTCTCTATGTCTCAGTGTCTCAGTGTCTCTGTGCCTCAGTGTTTCAGTGTCTCAATGTCCCAGTCTCTCAGTCACATTGTCTCTGTGCGTCTGTGTTTGAGTGTCACAAAGACTTTGTGTACAGTATCTCGGAGTCTCAGTGTGTCTGTGCCTCAGTGTCTCAGTGTCTCAGTGTCTCAGTGTCTCTGTGTCTCTGTGTCTCAGTGTCTGAGAGTTTCAGTGCCTCTGTGTCTCAGTGTCTCTGTGCCTCAGTGTCTCTGTGTCCCAGTCTCTCAGTCACATTGTCTCTGAGCCTCTGTGTCTCAGTGTCACTGTGTCTCAGTGTCTCTGTGTCTCAGTGTCTCAGAGTTTCAGTGTCTCTGTGTCTCAGTGTCTCTGTGCCTCAGTGTCACAGTGTCACAGTGTCTCTGTGTCACAATGTCTCAGTGTCTCTGTGTCTCAGTGTCTCAGATTCTCAGTGTCTCTGTGTCCCTGTGTCTCAGTGTCTCAAAGTCTTTGTGTCTCAGTGTCTCTGTGTCTCAGTGTCCCAAAGTCTTTTTGTACAGTGTCTCAGAGTCTCAGTGTGTCTGTGCCTCAGTGTCTCAGTGTCTCTGTGTCTCAGTGTCTCTGTGTCTCAGTGTCCCAAAGTCTTTTTGTACAGTGTCTCTGAGTCTCAGTGTGTCTGTGCCTCAGTGTCTCAGTGTCTCTGTTTCTCAGTGTCTCAGAGTTTCAGTGTCTCAGTGTCTTTGTGTCTCAGTGTATCAGCGTCTCAGAGAATTAGGTCCTCTGTGAGTCTTTGTGCCTCAATGTCACAGTATCTCAGTGTCTCAGATTATCAGTGTCTCTGTGTCTCAGTGTCTCAGTGTTTCTCTATCTCTGTGTCTCAGTGTCTCAGTGTGTCTGTGTCTCAGTGTCTCAATGCCTCTGTGTCTCAGTGTCTCTGTGCCTCAGTGTCTCAGAGTCTCAGAGTCTCAGTGTCTCAGTGTCTCAGAGGCTCAGTGTCTCTGTTTCTCTGTGTATTAGTGTCTCTGTGACTAAGTGTCACAGTATCTCAGTGTCTCAGATTATCAATGTGTCAGTGTCTCTGTGGCAGATTCTCAGTGTCTCAGAGACTCAGAGTCTCAGTGTCTCTGTGCCTCATTTTCACAGTGTCTCAGTATCTCAGATAATCAGGGTCTCTGTATCTCAGTGTTTATCTGTCTCTGTGTCTCAGTGTCTCAGAGTCTCAGTATTTCATAGAACATAGAACAGAGATAGAGAGACTCTGAGACATTGAGACTCTGAGACTCTGAGACACTGAGACACTGAGACACTGAGACACAGAGACATTGAGACACTGAGACACTGTGACACTGAGGCACAGAGACACTCAGACACAGAGACAAAGAGACACTGAGTCAATGAGACACTGATACAATGAGACACAGAGACACTGAAACTCTGAGACACTGAGACACTGATACACTGAGTCACTGAGACACAGAGACACTGAGACAGAGAGACAAAGAGACACTGAATCTCTGAGACACTGATACACTGAGACACAGAGACACTGTGAATCTGAGACATTGAGACACGGAGATATTAAAACACTGAGACACTGTGACACTGCGGCTCAGAGACTCTCAGACAGAGAGACACTGAGGCACTGATTCTCTGAGACACTAAGGCACAGAGACAAAGCGACTATGAGAAACAGAGACACTGAGACACAAAGAATTGAGACCCTGAGACACAGATACACAATGTCTCAGTGTCTCAGAGACACAGAGACATTGAGACACTGAGACTCTGAGACACTGAGACACAGAGACACTGAGACACTGAACACTAAGACACAGAGACACTGAGACACAGAGACACTGAGACACTGAGACACTGAACACTGAGACACAGAGACACAGAGACACTGAGACACATAGACACTGAGACACTGAAACACTGAGACTCTGAGACACTGAGGCACTGAGATACAGAAATACTGAGACGCTGAGACACAGAGACACTGAGACACAGAGACACTGAGACTCTGAAACACTGAGACACAGAGACACTGAGACACAGAGACATTGAGACACTGTGACACTGAGGCACAGAGACACTGAGACTCTGAGATTCTGAGACACTGAGACACTGAGACACAAAACTTTGAGACACAGAGACACTGAGACTCTGAGACACTGAGACACAAAGACACAAAGACACAGAGACACAGAGACACTGAGACACAGAGACACTGAGGCACAGAGACACTGAGGCACAGTGATACTGAGACACAGTTTAACTGAGACTCTAAGACTCTGAGACACTGAGTCTCTGTGACACTGATAAACTGAGACACAGAGACACTTTGAATCTGAGACACTGAGACACAGAGACACTGGGACACAGAGACACAAAACATTGAGACTCTGAGACACTGAAACACAGATACACTGAGACTCTGAGACACTGAGACATAGGGACATTGATACACTGAGACACTGAGACTCTGAGACACTGAGACTCTGAGACATTGAGTCACTGAGGCACAGAGACACTGAGACACAGAAAAGTAGAGACACTGAGACTCTGAGACACTGTGATGCAGAGACACTGAGAGTCTGATAGACTGAGGCACTGAGACACTGAGAGTCTGATAGACTAAGGCACAGAGACACAGAGACACTGAGACACTGAGGCACCAAGACACTGTGACACTGAGGCACAGAGAAACTCAGACACAGAGACACTGAGACACTGAGACTCTGAGACCTGCGACACAGAGACACTGAGATAAGGAGGCACAGGGACACTGAGACTCTGAGATTCTGAGACACAGAGACACTGAGACACAAAACTTTAAGACACAGAGACACTGAGACTCTGAGATAAGGAGGCACAGGGACACTGAGACTCTGAGACTCTGAGATTCTGAGACACAGAGACACTGAGACTCTGAGACACAAAGACACAGAGACACAGAGACAATGAGGCACAGAGACACTGAGACACAGAGACATTGAGACACTGAGACACAGAGACACTGAGGCACAGAGACACTGAGACATAGATACACTGAGACACTGAGACTCTTAGAAACTGAGACACTGCGGCACAGTGATACTGAGAAACAGATTCACTGAGACTCTAAGACACTGAGAAACTGAAAATCTGAGACACTGAGGCACAGAGACACTGAAAATCTGAGACACTGGGGCACAGAGACACTCAGACAGAGTGACACTGAGACACTGAGTCTCTGAGACACTGATAAACTGTGACACATGGACACAGAGACACTGTGACTCTGAGAACCTGAGACACAGAGACACTGAGAGTATGACACACTGAGACACAAAGGCACTGAGACTCAGAGACAAAGAGACACTGAGAGACAGAGACACTGAGACACAGAGACACAGAGACACAGAGACTCTGAGACACTGAGACTCTGTGACACAGGCACAGAGACACTCAACACAGAGACAAAGTGACACTGAGTGTCTGCGACATTGATATACTGAGATACTGAGACTCTGAGACTCTGAGACTCTGAGACATTGAGTCACTGAGGCACAGAGACACAGAAAAACAGAGACACTGAGACTCTGAGACACTGCGACACAGAGACACTGAGACTTTGAGATATCAAGACACTGAGGCACAGAAACACTGAGGCACAGAGACACTGAGTCACTGAGACTCTGAGACGCTGAGACACTGAGGCACAGAGACACTGAGAATCTAAGACACTGAAAATCTGAGACACAGAGACACTGTGACACTGACGCACAGAGGCACTCAGACAGTGAGACACTGAGACTCTGAGACACTGTGACACTGAGACACAGAGGCACAGAGACACTGTGACTCTGAGACACTGAGACACTGAGACACAGAGACACTGAGACACTGAGACTCTGAGACACCGAGGCACTGAGGCACAGAGACACTGAGACACTGAGACTTTGAGATACTGAGGTACAGAGACATTGAGACACTGAGACACAGAGACACTGAGACACTGAGACACTGAGACACAGAGACACTGAGACACAGAGATACAGAGACACAGAGACTCTGAGACACTGAAACACTGAGACTCTGAGACTCTGATACATTGTGACACTGAGGCACTGAGACAGAGAGATATAGGGACACAAAACTTTGAGACACACAGACACTGAGACTCTGAGACACTGAGGCACAGAGACACTCAGACAGAGAGAAACTGAGAAACTGCGTCTCTGAGACACTGATAAATTGAGACACAGAGACAATGAGGCACAGAGACACTGAGACACAGAGACACTGAGACACAGAGACACTGAGTCTCTGACACACTGAGACACTGAGTCTCTGAGACACAGAGACACTGTGACATTGAGGCACAGAGACACTGAGACACAGAAAAACTGAGACACTGAGGCACCAAGACACAGAGACTCTGAGAGATTGAGACTCTGAGACTCTGAGACACTGAGACACAGTAACACAGAGACACAGAGACAATGAGGCACAGAGATACAGAGAAACTGAGGCACAGAGACACTGAGACTCTGAGACGCTGAGACTCTGAGACGCTGAGACACAGAGACACTGTGACACACAGACACAGATACACTGAGATGCTGAGACACAGAGACACTGTGACACACAGACACAGAGACAGTAAGACACTGAGAGACTGAGGCACAGAGAAACTGAAACACTGAGACACTGAGGCACTGAGACACAGTTACACAGAGACACAGAGACACTGAGACACAGAGACATAGAGACACTGAAACTCTGAGACACTGAGACCCTGTGACACAGAAAAACAGAGACATGAGAGTCAGAGACACTGAGACACTGAGACTTTGAGATACTGAGGTACAGAGACATTGAGACACTGAGACACTGAGAGACAGAGACACTGAGGCACTGAGACACTGAGTCTTTGAGATACTGGGGCACAGAGACTCTGAGACACTGAGACACAGAGACACTGAGACACAGAGACACTGAGACACTGTGACACAGAAAAACGGAGACATGAGAGTCAGAGTCACTGATACACTGAGACTTTGAGATACTGAGGTACAGAGACATTGAGACACTGAGACACTGAGTCTTTGAGATACTGAGGCACAGAGACTCTGAGACACTGAGACACAGAGACACTGAGACACAGAGACACTGAGACACTGTGACACAGAAAAACAGAGACATGAGAGACAGAGACACTGAGACACTGAGTCTTTGAGATACTGAGGCACAGAGACTCTGAGACACTGAGACACAGAGACATAGAGACACAAAACATTGAGACACAGAGACACTGAGACTTTGAGACACTGAGGCACAGAGACACTCAGACAGAGAGACACTGAGAAACTGAGTCTCTGAGACACTGATAAATTGAGACACAGAGACACTGAGACACTCTCAGAGACTCAGTGTCTCAGTGTCTCGCTGTCTAAGTGTCTCTGTGCGTCAGTGTCACAGTGTCTCTGTGTCTCAGATTTTCAGTGTCTTAGATTCTCAGTGTCTCTGTGCCTCAGTGTCTCAGCGTCTCCGAGTCTCAGTGACTCAGTGTCTCTGTGCCTCAGTGTTTCTGTGCCTCAGTGTCTTGATATCTCAAAGTCTCAGTGTCTCTGTGTCACAGTGTCTCAAAGTCTCAGTGTCTCAGTGTCTCTGTGCCTCAGTGCCTCGGTGTCTCAGAGTCTCAGTGCCTCAGTGCCTCGGTGTCTCAGAGTCTCAGTGTCTCTGTGTCTTAGTGTCTCAGTGTCTCAGAGTCACAGTGTCTCTGTGCCTCTGTGTCTCAGTGTCACAGTGTCTCAGAGTCTCAGTGTCTCACTTTATCAGTGTCTCAGAGACTCAGTGTCTCTCTGTCTGAGTGACTCTGTGCGTCAGTGTCACAGTGTCTCTGTGTCTCAGATTTTCAGTGTCTTAGATTCTCAGTGTCTCTGTGCCTCAGTGTCTCAGCGTCTCCGAGTCTCAGTGACTCAGTGTCTATGTGCCTAAGTGTTTCTTTGCCTCAGTGTCTTGATATCTCAAAGTCTCAGTGTCTCTGTGTCACAGTGTCTCAGAGTCTCAGTGTCTCTGTTTTTCTGTGTCTCTGTGCCTCAGTGACTCAATGACTCAGAGTCTCAGAGTCTCAGTATCTCAGTATATCAATGTCGCAGACACTCAGTGTCACTTTGTCTCTGTGTTGAGTGTCTCTGTGCCTGTGTCACAGAGTCTCAGTGTCTCTGTGTCTCAGTGTCTCTGTGTCTCTGTCTCTCAGTGTCTCTTTGTCTCTGTGTCTCAGTGTCTCATAGTCTCAGTGTCTCTGTGTCTCAGGTTCTCAGAGTCACAGTGTCTCTGTGTCTCAGATTTTCAGTGTCTTAGATTCTCAGTGTCTCTGTGCCTCAGTGTCTCAGCGTCTCCGAGTCTCAGTGACTCAGTGTCTCTGTGCCTCAGTGTTTCTGTGCCTCAGTGTCTTGATATCTCAAAGTCTCAGTGTCTCTGTGTCACAGTGTCTCAAAGTCTCAGTGTCTCAGTGTCTCTGTGCCTCAGTGCCTCGGTGTCTCAGAGTCTCAGTGCCTCAGTGCCTCGGTGTCTCAGAGTCTCAGTGTCTCAGTGTCTCTGTGTCTTAGTGTCTCAGTGTCTCAAAGTCACAGTGTCTCTGTGCCTCTGTGTCTCAGTGTCACAGTGTCTCAGAGTCTCAGTGTCTCAGTTTATCAGTGTCTCAGAGACTCAGTGTCTCTCTGTCTGAGTGTCTCTGTGCGTCAGTGTCACAGTGTCTCTGAGTCTCAGATTTTCAGTGTCTTAGATTCTCAGTGTCTCTGTGCCTCAGTGTCTCAGCGTCTCCGAGTTTCAGTGACTCAGTGTCTCTGTGCCTCAGTGTTTCTGTGCCTCAGTGTCTTGATATCTCAAAGTCTCAGTGTCTCTCTGTCACAGTGTCTCAGAGTCTCAGTGTCTCTGTTTTTCTGTGTCTCTGTGCCTCAGTGACTCAATGTCTCAGAGTCTCAGAGTCTCAGAGTCTCAGTATCTCAGTATATCAATGTCGCAGACACTCAGTGTCACTTTGTCTCTGTGTTGAGTGTCTCTGTGCCTGTGTCACAGAGTCTCAGTGTCTCAGAGTCTCTGTCTCTGTGTCTCTGTGTCTCAGTGTCTCAGTGTCTCTGTGTCTCTGTCTCTCAGTGTCTCTTTCTCTCTGTGTCTCAGTGCCTTTGTGTCTCAGTGTCTCATAGTCTCAGTGTCTCTGTGTCTCAGGTTCTCAGAGTCACAGTGTCTCTGTGTCCCTGTGTCTCAGTTTATCAGTGTCTCAGAGACTCAGTGTCTCAGTGTCACTCTGTCTGAGTGTCTCTGTGCCTCAGTGTCTCAGATTTTCAGTGTCTCTGTGCCTCAGTGTCTCAGATTTTCAGTTTCTCATTGTCTTAGAGTCTCAGTGAATCTGTTTCTCAGTATCACTGTGCCGCAGTGTCTCAGTTTCTAAGAGTCTCAGTGTCTCAGTGTCTCTGTGTCTCAGTGTCTCAATGTCTCTGTGTCTCAGTGTCTCTGTGCCTCATTGTCTCTGTGTCTTTGTGTCTCAGAGTCTCAGTGTCTCAGTGTCTCTGTGTCTCAGAATCTCAGAGTCTCAGAGTCTCAGTGTCCCTGTGCCTCCTTATCTCAGAGTCTCAGTGTCTCTGTGTCTTAACGTTTTGTGTCTCAGTGTCTCTGTGTCTCAGAATCTCAGAGTCTCAGAGTCTCAGAGTCCCTGTGCCTCCTTATCTCAGTGTCTCTGTGTCGCAGGTCTCAGAGTCTCAGTGTCTCAGTGTCTCTGTGTCTGAGTTTCTCTGTGCCTCAGTGTCACAGTGTCACAGTGTCTTGGTGCCTCAGTGTCTCAGTGTCTCTGTGTCTCTGTGCCTCAGTCTATCAGACTCTCAGTGTCTCAGTGTCTCAGTGCCTCAGTCTATCAGACTCTCAGTGTCTCTGCATCACAGTGTCTCAGAGTCTCAGTGTCTCTACTTTTCTGTGTCTCAGTGTCTCTGTGCCTCAGTGACTCAATGTCTCAGAGTCTCAGTGTCTCAGAGTCTCAGTGTCTCAGTGTATCAATGTCCCTATGTCTCAGTGTCTCAGAGTCTCAGTGTATCTGTGTTTCAGTGTCTCAGTGTCTCAGAGTCTCAATTCTTTGTGTCTCTGTGTCCCAGTGTCTCTGTGTCTCAGTGTCTCAGATTCAAAGTGTCTCTGTGTCTCAGTTTATCAGTGTCACAGAGACTCAGTGTCTCAGTGTCTTAGAGTCTCAGTTAAACTGTGTCTCAGTATCACTGTGCCTCAGTGTCTCTGTGTCTCAGTGTCTCTGTGTCTCAGTGTCTCTGTGTCTCAGTGTCTCTGTGTCTCTGTGTCTTTGTGTCTTTGTGTCTCAGTGTCTCAGAGTCTCAGTGTCTCTGTGTCTCAAAGTGTTGTGTCTCAGTGTCTCAGTGTCTCAGAATCTCAGAGTCTCGGTGTCTCTGTGCCTCAGTGTCACAGTGTCTCAATGTCTCTGTGTCTCAGTGTCTCTGTGTCTCAGTGTTTCAGAGTCTCAGTGTCTCTGTGTCTCAGTGTCTCTGTGTCTCAGCGTCTCAGTATTTCTGTATCTCAGTGCCTCAGTGTCTCAGAGTCTCAGTGTTTCAGTGTCTCAGTGTCTATGTGTCTCAGTGTCTCTGTGTCTCAGTGTTCAGTGTCTCAGTGTCTCAGTGTCTCTGTGTCTCAGTGTCCCTGTGTCTTAGTGTTCAGTGTCTCAGTGTCTCTGTGTCTCAGTGTCTCAGAGTCTCAGTGTCTCAATGTCTCTGTGTCTCAGTGTCTCAGAGTCTCTGTGTATCTGTGTCTCAGGGTCTCAATTCTTTGTGTCTCAGTGTCTCTGTGTCTCACAGTCGCTTTGTCTCTGTGCCTTAGTGTCTCAGAGAATCAGTGCCTCAGTGTCTCTCTGTCTGAGAGTCTCTGAGCCGCAGTGTCACAGTGTCTCAGTGTTTTAATGTCTCCGTGTCTCAATGTCTCAGATTCACAGTGTCTCTGTGTCTCAGTGTATCAGTGTCTCAGAGATTCAGTGTCTCTGTGTCTCTCTGTCTCAGTGTCTCTGTGTCTCAGTGACTCAGTGTATCAGTGTCTCAGAGTGTCAGTGTCTCTGTGTCTCATTGTATCGGTGTCTCATTGACTCAGTGTCTCTTTGTCTCTGTGTCTGTGTGTCTCTGTGCCTCAGTGTCACAGTGTCTCAGTGTCTCAACGTCTCTGTGTCTCAGTGTCTCAGTGTCTCAGAGTCTCAGAGTCTCAATGTCTCAGAGTCTCTCTGTTCTATGTTCTATGAAATACTGAGACTCTGAGACACTGAGACACAGAGACAGAGAAACATTGAGACACTGAGACACAGAGACCCTGATTATCTGAGATACTGAGACACTGTGAAAATGAGGCACAGAGACACTGAGACTCTGAGTCTATGAGACACTGAGAATCTGCCACAGAGACACTGACACATTGATAATCTGAGACACTGAGACACTGTGACACTTAGTCACAGAGACACTGAGACACAGAGAAACAGAGACACTGAGCCTCTGAGACACTGAGACCCTGAGGCACTGAGGCACAGAGACACTGAGACACAGAGGCATTGAGACACTGAGACACAGACACACTGAGACACTGAGACACAGAGATAGATAAACACTGAGACACTGAGACACAGAGACACTGATAATCTGAGACACAGAGATACTGTGACATTGAGGCACAAAGACTCTCAGACACAGAGGACCTAATTCTCTGAGACGCTGATACACTGAGACACAAAGACACTGAGACACTGAAACTCTGAGACACTGAGAAACAGAGACACTGAGACACTGAGGCACAGACACACTGAGACTCTGAGACACTGTACAAAAATAATTTGGGACACTGAGACACAGAGACACAGAGGGACTGAGAGTCTGAGACACTGAGACACAGAGACACTGAGACACTGAGGCACAGACACACTGAGACTCTGAGACACTGTACACAAAGACTTTGAGACACTGAGACACAGAGACACTGAGACACTGAAACAAAGACACATAGAGCCACGGAGACGCTGAGACACAGATAAACTGAGACTCAGAGATACTGGGACACAGAGATACTGAGACACTGAGTCACAGAGACACTGTGACACTGAGGCACAGAGAAACCGAAATGCAGAGACACTGAGACCAGAGACAAAGGTACTCTGAGACGCAGATACCCTGAGAAACTGAGTCACTAAGGTACAGAGAAACTGAGACACAGAGACATTGAGACTCTGAGACACAGATAAACTGAGACACTGATGCACAGATAAACTGAGACACTGAGGCACAGAGACACTCAGCCTCTGAGACACAGAGACACAGAGACATTGGGACACTGAGAGTCTGAGACACAGAGACACTGAGACACTGAGACACAGAGACCCTGAGACACAGAGACACTGAGCCTCTGAGACACAGAGACACTGAGACACTGAGCCTCTGAGACATAAAAACACAGAGACACTGAGACACTGAGAGTCTTCATAGACTGAGACACTGAGACTCTGAGACACTGAGACAAAGACACATAGAGCCACGGAGACGCTGAGACACTGAGACTCAGAGATACTGGGACACAGAGATACTGAGACACTGAGTCACAGAGACAGTGAGACTCTGAGACACTGAGACACAGAGATACTGAGACACTGAGACACTGAGACACTGAGACACAGAGACACTGAGACACTGAGACATTGAGACAAAGAGACACAGAGACACGGAGACGCTGAGACACTGAGACTCAGAGATACTGGGACACAGAGACACTGAGACACTGAGACACAGAGACACTGAGACACTGAGACTCAGAGACACTGGGACATCGAGAAACTGAGAGACTGAGACACAAAAACTTTCAGACCCTGAGACACTGAGACAGAGAGACAAAGAGACAAAGAGACACTGAGTCTCTGCGACACTGCTACCCTGAAACACAGAGACACAGAGACACTGAGACTCTGAGACTCTGAGACACTGAGACACTGAGACACTGAGACACGGTGACACTGAGACTCTGAGGCACTGAGACACAGAGGCACAGAGAAACTCAGACACAGAGACACTGAGATTCTGAGACACTGAGGCACAGAGACACTGAGACACAGAGATACTGAGACACAGAGACACTGAGTCTGTGAGACACTGATACATTGAGACTCTGAGACACTGAGGCACAGAGATAGAGAATCTCTGAGACAGAGAGACACTGATAATCTGAGACTCTGAGACAAAGTGACATTGTGGCACAGAGACACTCAGACACAGAGAAACTGAGACACTGAGGCACCAAGACTCAGAGATTCTGAGAGATTGAGACTCTGAGACACTGCGACACAGTAACACAGAGACACAGAGAAAATGAGGCACAGAGATACTGAGACACTGAGGCGCAAAGGCAAAGAGACACTGATACACTGAGACACAGAGACACTGAGACTCTGCGACACAGAGGCACAGGGACACTGAGAAACAGAGACACAGAGACACAGAGAGTCTTGATAGCCTGAGACACTGAGACTCTGAGACACTGAGACAAAGAGACATAGAGACACGGAGACACTGAGACACAGAGACACTGAGACTCAGAGATACTGGGACACAGAGACACTGAGACACTGAGACACAGAGACACTGAGACACTGAGACTCAGAGACACTGGGACATCGAGAAACTGAGAGACTGAGACACAAAAACTTTCAGACCCTGAGACACTGAGACACAGAGACAAAGAGACAAAGAGACACTGAGTCTCTGCGACACTGCTACCCTGAAACACAGAGACACAGAGACACTGAGACTCTGAGTCACTGAGACACAGAGACACTGAGACGCTGAGACTTTGCGAAACTGAGACACAGAGACACTGAAACGCTGAGACTTTGAGACACTGAGAATCAGAGAAACAGAGACACCGAGTCTCTGAGACACTGATTCACTGAGACACAGAGACACTGAGACTCTAGACACTGAGACACTGAGGCACAGAGATAGAGAAACACTGAGACACTGAGACACTGAGTCACTGAGACACTATGCCATTGAGGCACAGAGACACTCAGACACAGAGACACTGATTCTCTGAGATGCTGATACACTGAGACACAGAGACACTGAGACACTGAGACACTGAGACACAGAGGCACTGAGACACAGACACACTGAGACTCTGAGACACTGTACACAAAGACTTTGAGACACTGAGACACAGAGACACTGAGACTCTGAGACACTGAGACACTGAGACAGTGAGACACAGAGACACTGTGACACTATGACACTGACCCACAGAGAAAGTCAGACACAGAGACAAAGAGACACTGATTTTCTGAGACACTGAGACACAGAGATAGAAAAACACTGAGACACAGAGACACTGATAATCTGAGACACTGAGACACTGTGATAATGAGGCACAGAGATACTGAGACATAGAGACACTGAGACACTGAGGCGCAGAGATAGAGGAACACTGAGACACTGAGACACTGAGACACGGAGACACAGAGGCACAGAGAAACTCAGACACAGAGACACTGAGATTCTGAGACACTGAGGCACAGAGACACTGAGACACAGAGATACTGAGACACAGAGACACTGAGTCTGTGAGACACTGATACATTGAGACTCTGAGACACTGAGTCACAGAGACATTGAGACACAGAGACACGGAGTCTGTGAGACACTGATACATTGAGACTCTGAGACACTGAGGCACAGAGATAGAGAATCTCTGAGACAGAGAGACACTGATAATCTGAGACTCTGAGACAAAGTGACATTGTGGCACAGAGACACTCAGACACAGAGAAACTGAGACACTGAGGCACCAAGACTCAGAGATTCTGAGAGATTGAGACTCTGAGACTCTGAGACACTGCGACACAGTAACACAGAGACACAGAGAAAGTGAGGCACAGAGATACAGAGACACTGAGGCGCAAAGGCAAAGAGACACTGATACACTGAGACACAGAGACACTGAGACTCTGCGACACAGAGGCACAGGGACACTGAGAAACAGAGACACAGAGACACAGAAAGTCTTGATAGCCTGAGACACTGAGACTCTGAGACACTGGGACAAAGAGACATAGAGACACGGAGACGCTGAGACACAGAGACACTGAGACTCAGAGATACTGGGACACAAAGACACTGAGACACTGAGTCACAGAGACAGTGAGACTCTGAGACCCTGCGACACCAAGACAGAGAAACACTGAGACACTGAGGCACTGAGACACAGATACACAGATACACTGAGACTCGGAGACACTGAGGCACAGAGACACTGAGACACAGAGACATAGAGACACTGAAACTCTGAGACACTGAGACACTGTGACACAGAAACTCTGAGACACAGAGACACAGACTCACTGAAACTCTGAGACACTGAGACACTCGGACACAGAGTCACTAAGACAGAGAAACACAGAGACACTGAATCTCTGAGACACTGATACACTGAGACACTGAGGCACAGAGAAATCGAAATGCAGAGACACTGAGACCAGAGACAAAGGTACTCTGAGACGCAGATACCCTGAGAAACTGAGTCACTAAGGTACAGAGAAACTGAGACACAGAGACATTGAGACTCTGAGACACAGATAAACTGAGACACTGAGGCACAGAGACACTCAGCCTCTGAGACACAGAGACACAGAGACACTGGGACACTGAGAGTCTGAGACACAGAGACACAGAGACACTGAGACACAGAGACACAGAGACCCTGAGACACAGAGACACTGAGCCTCTGAGACACAAAGACACAGAGACACTGAGACACTGAGAGTCTTCATAGACTGAGACACTGTGACTCTGAGACACTGAGACAAAGACACATAGAGCCACGGAGACGCTGAGACACTGAGACTCAGAGATACTGGGACACAGAGATACTGAGACACTGAGTCACAGAGACAGTGAGACTCTGAGACACTGAGATACTGAGACACTGAGACACTGAGACACTGAGACACTGAGACACAGAGACACAGAGACACTGAGACAAAGAGACACAGAGACACGGAGACGCTGAGACACTGAGACTCAGAGATACTGGGACACAGAGACACTGAGACACAGAGACACTGAGACACTGAGACTCTGAGACACTGAGACAAAGACACTTAGAGCCACGGAGACGCTGAGACACAGATACACTGAGACTCAGAGATACTGGGACACAGAGATACTGAGACACTGAGTCACAGAGACAGTGAGACTCTGAGACACTGAGACACAGAGATACTGAGACACTGAGACACAGAGACACTGTGACACTGAGGCACAGAGAAACCGAAATGCAGAGACACTGAGACCAGAGACAAAGGTACTCTGAGACGCAGATACCCTGAGAAACTGAGTCAATAAGGTACAGAGAAACTGAGACACAGAGACATTGAGACTCTGAGACACAGATAAACTGAGACACTGATGCACAGATAAACTGAGACACTGAGGCACAGAGACACTCAGCCTCTGAGACACAGAGACACAGAGACATTGGGACACAGAGAGTCTGAGACACAGAGACACAGAGACACAGAGACACTGAGACACAGAGACACAGAGACCCTGAGACACAGAGACACTGAGCCTCTGAGACACAGAGACACTGAGACACTGAGCCTCTGAGACATAAAAACACAGAGACACTGAGACACTGAGAGTCTTCATAGACTGAGACACTGAGACTCTGAGACACTGAGACAAAGACACATAGAGCCACGGAGACGCTGAGACACTGAGACTCAGAGATACTGGGACACAGAGATACTGAGACACTGAGTCACAGAGACAGTGAGACTCTGAGACACTGAGACACAGAGACACTGAGACACTGAGACACTGAGACACTGAGACACAGAGACACAGAGACACTGAGACACTGAGACAAAGAGACACAGAGACACGGAGACGCTGAGACACTGAGACTCAGAGATACTGGGACACAGAGACACTGAGACACAGAGACACTGAGACACTGAGACTCAGAGACACTGGGACATCGAGAAACTGAGAGACTGAGACACAAGAACTTTCAGACCCTGAGACACTGAGACACTGAGACAGAGAGACAAAGAGACAAAGAGACACTGAGTCTCTGCGACACTGCTACCCTGAAACACAGAGACACAGAGACACTGAGACGCTGAGACTTTGCGACACTGAGACACAGAGACACTGAGACGCTGAGACTTTGAGACACTGAGAATCAGAGAAACAGAGACACCGAGTCTCTGAGACACTGATTCACTGAGACACAGAGACACTGAGACTCTAGACACTGAGACACTGAGGCACAGAGATAGAGAAACACTGAGACACTGAGACACTGAGTCACTGAGACACTATGCCATTGAGGCACAGAGACACTCAGACACAGAGACACTGATTCTCTGACATGCTGATACACTGAGACACAGATACACAGATACACTGAGACTCGGAGACACTGAGGCACAGAGACACTGAGACACAGAGACATAGAGACACTGAAACTCTGAGACACTGAGACACTGTGACACAGAAACTCTGAGACACAGAGACACAGACTCACTGAAACTCTGAGACACTGAGACACTCGGACACAGAGTCACTAAGACAGAGAAACACAGAGACACTGAATCTCTGAGACACTGATACACTGAGACACTGAGGCACAGAGAAACCGAAATGCAGAGACACTGAGACCAGAGACAAAGGTACTCTGAGACGCAGATACCCTGAGAAACTGAGTCACTAAGGTACAGAGAAACTGAGACACAGAGACATTGAGACTCTGAGACACAGATTAACTGAAACACTGATGCACAGATACGATGAGACACTGAGGCACAGAGACACTCAGCCTCTGAGACACAGAGACACAGAGACACTAGGACACTGAGAGTCTGAGACACAGAGACACAGAGACACAGAGACCCTGAGACCCTGAGACACAGAGACACTGAGCCTCTGAGACACAGAGGCACTGAGACACTGAGCCTCTGAGACATAAAGACACAGAGACACTGAGACACAGAGAAACAGAGACACAGAGACACTGAGAGTCTTGATAGACTGAGACACTGAGACTCTGAGACACTGAGACAAAGACACTTAGAGCCACGGAGACGCTGAGACACAGATACACTGAGACTCAGAGATACTGGGATACAGAGATACTGAGACACTGAGTCACAGAGACAGTGAGACTCTGAGACACTGAGACACAGAGATACTGAGACACTGAGACACTGAGACACAGAGACACTGAGACACTGAGGCACAGAGAAACCGAAATGCAGAGACACTGAGACCAGAGACAAAGGTACTCTGAGACGCAGATACCCTGAGAAACTGAGTCACTAAGGTACAGAGAAACTGAGACACAGAGACATTGAGACTCTGAGACACAGATAAACTGAGACACTGAGGCACAGAGACACTCAGCCTCTGAGACACAGAGACACAGAGACACTGGGACACTGAGAGTCTGAGACACAGAGACACAGAGACACTGAGACACAGAGACACAGAGACCCTGAGACACAGAGACACTGAACCTCTGAGACACAGAGACACTGAGACACTGAGCCTCTGAGACACAAAGACACAGAGACACTGAGACACTGAGAGTCTTCATAGACTGAGACACTGTGACTCTGAGACACTGAGACAAAGACACATAGAGCCACGGAGACGCTGAGACACTGAGACTCAGAGATACTGGGACACAGAGATACTGAGACACTGAGTCACAGAGACAGTGAGACTCTGAGACACTGAGATACTGAGACACTGAGACACTGAGACACTGAGACACTGAGACACTGAGACACAGAGACACAGAGACACTGAGACAAAGAGACACAGAGACACGGAGACGCTGAGACACTGAGACTCAGAGATACTGGGACACAGAGACACTGAGACACAGAGACACTGAGACACTGAGACTCTGAGACACTGAGACAAAGACACTTAGAGCCACGGAGACGCTGAGACACAGATACACTGAGACTCAGAGATACTGGGACACAGAGATACTGAGACACTGAGTCACAGAGACAGTGAGACTCTGAGACACTGAGACACAGAGATACTGAGACACTGAGACACAGAGACACTGTGACACTGAGGCACAGAGAAACCGAAATGCAGAGACACTGAGACCAGAGACAAAGGTACTCTGAGACGCAGATACCCTGAGAAACTGAGTCAATAAGGTACAGAGAAACTGAGACACAGAGACATTGAGACTCTGAGACACAGATAAACTGAGACACTGATGCACAGATAAACTGAGACACTGAGGCACAGAGACACTCAGCCTCTGAGACACAGAGACACAGAGACATTGGGACACTGAGAGTCTGAGACACAGAGACACAGAGACACAGAGACACTGAGACACAGAGACACAGAGACCCTGAGACACAGAGACACTGAGCCTCTGAGACACAGAGACACTGAGACACTGAGCCTCTGAGACATAAAAACACAGAGACACTGAGACACTGAGAGTCTTCATAGACTGAGACACTGAGACTCTGAGACACTGAGACAAAGACACATAGAGCCACGGAGACGCTGAGACACTGAGACTCAGAGATACTGGGACACAGAGATACTGAGACACTGAGTCACAGAGACAGTGAGACTCTGAGACACTGAGACACAGAGATACTGAGACACTGAGACACTGAGACACTGAGACACAGAGACACAGAGACACAGAGACACTGAGACACTGAGACAAAGAGACACAGAGACACGGAGACGCTGAGACACTGAGACTCAGAGATACTGGGACACAGAGACACTGAGACACTGAGACACAGAGACACTGAGACACTGAGACTCAGAGACACTGGGACATCGAGAAACTGAGAGACTGAGACACAAGAACTTTCAGACCCTGAGACACTGAGACACTGAGACAGAGAGACAAAGAGACAAAGAGACACTGAGTCTCTGCGACACTGCTACCCTGAAACACAGAGACACAGAGACACTGAGACGCTGAGACTTTGCGACACTGAGACACAGAGACACTGAGACGCTGAGACTTTGAGACACTGAGAATCAGAGAAACAGAGACACCGAGTCTCTGAGACACTGATTCACTGAGACACAGAGACACTGAGACTCTAGACACTGAGACACTGAGGCACAGAGATAGAGAAACACTGAGACACTGAGACACTGAGACACTGAGACACAATGCCATTGAGGCACAGAGACACTCAGACACAGAGACACTGATTCTCTGACATGCTGATACACTGAGACACAGAGACACTGAGACACAGACACACTGAGACTCTGAGACACTGTACACAAAGACTTTGAGACACTGAGACACAGAGACACTGAGACTCTGAGACACTGAGACACTGAGACACTGAGACAGTGAGACACAGAGACACTGTGACACTATGACACTGACCCACAGAGAAACTCAGACACAGAGACAAAGAGACACTGATTTTCTGAGACACTGAGACACAGAGATAGAAAAACACTGAGACACAGAGACACTGAGACACTGAGGCGCAGAGATAGAGGAACACTGAGACACTGAGACACGGTGACACTGAGACTCTGAGACTCTGAGACACTGAGACACAGAGACACTGAGACACGGTGACACTGAGACTCTGAGACTCTGAGACACTGAGACACAGAGACACTGAGACACAGAGACACTGAGACACAGAGACACTGAGACACAGAGACACAGAGAAACTCAGACACAGAGACACTGAGATTCTGAGACACAGAGGCACAGAGAAACTCAGACACAGAGACACTGAGGCACAGAGACACTGAGACACAGAGATACTGAGACACAGAGACACTGAGTCTGTGAGACACTGATACATTGAGACTCTGAGACACTGAGGCACAGAGATAGAGAATCTCTGAGACAGAGAGACACTGATAATCTGAGACTCTGAGACAAAGTGACATTGTGGCACAGAGACACTCAGAGACAGAGAAACTGAGACACTGAGGCACCAAGACTCAGAGATTCTGAGAGATTGAGACTCTGAGACTCTGAGACACTGCGACACAGTAACACAGAGACACAGAGAAAGTGAGGCACAGAGATACAGAGACACTGAGGCGCAAAGGCAAAGAGACACTGATACACTGAGACACAGAGACACTGAGACTCTGCGACACAGAGGCACAGGGACACTGAGAAACAGAGACACAGAGACACAGAGAGTCTTGATAGCCTGAGACACTGAGACTCTGAGACACTGAGACAAAGAGACATAGAGACACGGAGACGCTGAGACACAGAGACACTGAGACTCAGAGATACTGGGACACAAAGACACTGAGACACTGAGTCACAGAGACAGTGAGACTCTGAGACCCTGCGACACAGAGACAGAGAAACACTGAGACACTGAGGCACTGAGACACAGATACACAGATACACTGAGACTCGGAGACACTGAGGCACAGAGACACTGAGACACAGAGACATAGAGACACTGAAACTCTGAGACACTGAGACACTGTGACACAGAAACTCTGAGACACAGAGACACAGACTCACTGAAACTCTGAGACACTGAGACACTCGGACACAGAGTCACTAAGACAGAGAAACACAGAGACACTGAATCTCTGAGACACTGATACACTGAGACACAGAGACACTGAGACACTGAGACACTGAGACACTGAGACACTGAGGCACAGAGAAACCGAAATGCAGAGACACTGAGACCAGAGGCAAAGGTACTCTGAGACGCAGATACCCTGAGAAACTGAGTCACTAAGGTACAGAGAAACTGAGACACAGAGACATTGAGACTCTGAGACACAGATAAACTGAAACACTGATGCACAGATACGCTGAGACACTGAGGCACAGAGACACTCAGCCTCTGAGACACAGAGACACTAGGACACTGAGAGTCTGAGACACAGAGACACTGAGACACAGAGACACAGAGACACTGAGCCTCTGAGACACAGAGGCACTGAGACGTGTCTCTGTGCCTCAGTGTCTCAGAGTCTCAGTGTCTCAGCGTCTCTGAGTCTCAGTGTCTCAGTGTCTAGAGTCTCGGTGTTTCAGTATCTCTGTGTCTCAGTGTATCAGTGTCTCAGAGGCTCAGTGTCTCTGTTTCTTTGTGTCTCAGTGTCTCTGTGACTAAGTGACACAGTGTCTCAGATTATCAGTGTGTCAGTGTCTCTGTGTCAGAGTCTCAGTGTCTCAGAGTCTCAGTGTCTCTGTGCCTCAGTGTCTGAGTGACTCTGTGTCTCAGTGTCTCTGTGCCTCAGTGTCTCAGAGTCTCAGTGTCCCTGTGTCTCTGTGTCTCAGTGTCTCAGTGTCTCTGTGTCTCAGTGTCTCTGTGCATCTGTGTCCCAGTGTCTCAGTGTTTCAGTGTCTCTGTGTCTCAGTGTCTCAGAGTCTCAGTTTCTCTGTGTCTCAGTGCATCAGTGTCTCAGAGTCTCAGTGTCTCTGTGTCTCTGTGTCTCAGAGTCTCAGTGTCTCTGTATCTCTGTGTCTCTGCGACTCAGTGCCTCTATGTCTCTGTGTCTCAGTGTCTCAAAGTCTTTGTGTACAGTGTCTCAGAGTCTCAGTGTGTCTGTGCCTCAGTGTCTCAGTGTCACTCTGTCAGTGTCTTAGTGTCTCAATGTCTCTGTGTCTCAGAGTCTCAAAGTCTTTGTGTACAGTGTCTCAGAGTCTCAGTGTCTCTGTGTCTCAGTGCCTCAGTGTCTCATTGACGCAGTGCCTCCGACTCTCAGTGTCTCTGTGTCTCAGTGCCTCAGCGTATCATTGACTTAGTGTCTCCGAGTCTCAGTGTCTCTGTGTCTCAGTGTCTCAGTGTCTCTGTGTCTAAGTGTCTCAGAGTCTCAGTGTCTCTGTGTCTCAGTGTCTCAAAGTCTTTGTGTACAGTGTCTCAGAGTCTCAGTGTGTCTGTGCCTCAGTGTCTCAGTGTCACTCTGTCTCAGTGTCTTAGTGTCTCAATGTCTCTGTGTCTCAGAGTCTCAAAGTCTTTGTGTACAGTGTCTCAGAGTCTCAGTGTGTCTGTGCCTCAGTGTCTCAGTGTCTCTGTTTCTCAGTGTCTCGGTGCCTCAGTGTCTCAGTGTCTCAGTGTCCCTGTGTCTCTGTGTCTCAGTGTCTCTGTGTCTCAGTGTCTCTGTGCATCTGTGTCCCAGTGTCTCAGTGTTTCAGTGTCTCTGTGTCTCAGTGTCTCAGAGTCTCAGAGTCTCACTTTCTCTGTGACTCAGTGCATCAGTGTCTCAGAGTCTCAGTGTCTCTGTGTCTCAGTGTCTCAGAGTCTCAGTGTCTCTGTGTCTCTGTGTCTCTGCGCCTCAATGCATCTATGTCTCTGTGTCTCAGTATCTCTGTGTCTCAGTGTCTTAGTGTCTCATTGTCTCTTGTCTCTGTGTCTCAGAGTCTCAAAGTCTTTGTGTACAGTGTCTCAGAGTCTCAGTGTGTCTGCGCCTCAGTGTCTCAGTGTCCTTGTGTCTCAGTGCATCAGCGTCTCAGAGAATCAGTGTCTCAGTGTCTCTGTGTCTCAGTGTATCAGTGTCTCAGAGACTCAGTGTCTCTGTTTCTCTGTGTCTCAGTGTCTCAGTGCCTCAGTGTCTCAGAGTGTCAGTGTGTTTGTGTCTCAACGTCTCAGTGTCTCTATGTCTCAGTGTCTCAGTGTCTCTGTGCCTCAGTGTTTCAGTGTCTCAATGTCCCAGTCTCTCAGTCACATTGTCTCTGTGCGTCTGTGTTTGAGTGTCACAAAGACTTTGTGTACAGTATCTCGGAGTCTCAGTGTGTCTGTGCCTCAGTGTCTCAGTGTCTCAGTGTCTCAGTGTCTCTGTGTCTCTGTGTCTCAGTGTCTGAGAGTTTCAGTGCCTCTGTGTCTCAGTGTCTCTGTGCCTCAGTGTCTCTGTGTCCCAGTCTCTCAGTCACATTGTCTCTGAGCCTCTGTGTCTCAGTGTCACTGTGTCTCAGTGTCTCTGTGTCTCAGTGTCTCAGAGTTTCAGTGTCTCTGTGTCTCAGTGTCTCTGTGCCTCAGTGTCACAGTGTCACAGTGTCTCTGTGTCACAATGTCTCAGTGTCTCTGTGTCTCAGTGTCTCAGATTCTCAGTGTCTCTGTGTCCCTGTGTCTCAGTGTCTCAAAGTCTTTGTGTACAGTGTCTCAGAGTCTCAGTGTGTCTGTGCCTCAGTGTCTCAGTGTCTCTGTGTCTCAGTGTCTCTGTGTCTCAGTGTCCCAAAGTCTTTTTGTACAGTGTCTCTGAGTCTCAGTGTGTCTGTGCCTCAGTGTCTCAGTGTCTCTGTTTCTCAGTGTCTCAGAGTTTCAGTGTCTCAGTGTCTTTGTGTCTCAGTGTATCAGCGTCTCAGAGAATTAGGTCCTCTGTGAGTCTTTGTGCCTCAATGTCACAGTATCTCAGTGTCTCAGATTATCAGTGTCTCTGTGTCTCAGTGTCTCAGTGTTTCTCTATCTCTGTGTCTCAGTGTCTCAGTGTGTCTGTGTCTCAGTGTCTCAATGCCTCTGTGTCTCAGTGTCTCTGTGCCTCAGTGTCTCAGAGTCTCAGAGTCTCAGTGTCTCAGTGTCTCAGAGGCTCAGTGTCTCTGTTTCTCTGTGTATTAGTGTCTCTGTGACTAAGTGTCACAGTATCTCAGTGTCTCAGATTATCAATGTGTCAGTGTCTCTGTGGCAGATTCTCAGTGTCTCAGAGACTCAGAGTCTCAGTGTCTCTGTGCCTCATTTTCACAGTGTCTCAGTATCTCAGATAATCAGGGTCTCTGTATCTCAGTGTTTATCTGTCTCTGTGTCTCAGTGTCTCAGAGTCTCAGTATTTCATAGAACATAGAACAGAGATAGAGAGACTCTGAGACATTGAGACTCTGAGACTCTGAGACACTGAGACACTGAGACACTGAGACACAGAGACATTGAGACACTGAGACACTGTGACACTGAGGCACAGAGACACTCAGACACAGAGACAAAGAGACACTGAGTCAATGAGACACTGATACAATGAGACACAGAGACACTGAAACTCTGAGACACTGAGACACTGATACACTGAGTCACTGAGACACAGAGACACTGAGACAGAGAGACAAAGAGACACTGAATCTCTGAGACACTGATACACTGAGACACAGAGACACTGTGAATCTGAGACATTGAGACACGGAGATATTAAAACACTGAGACACTGTGACACTGCGGCTCAGAGACTCTCAGACAGAGAGACACTGAGGCACTGATTCTCTGAGACACTAAGGCACAGAGACAAAGCGACTATGAGAAACAGAGACACTGAGACACAAAGAATTGAGACCCTGAGACACAGATACACAATGTCTCAGTGTCTCAGAGACACAGAGACATTGAGACACTGAGACTCTGAGACACTGAGACACAGAGACACTGAGACACTGAACACTAAGACACAGAGACACTGAGACACAGAGACACTGAGACACTGAGACACTGAACACTGAGACACAGAGACACAGAGACACTGAGACACATAGACACTGAGACACTGAAACACTGAGACTCTGAGACACTGAGGCACTGAGAAACCGAAATGCAGAGACACTGAGACCAGAGACAAAGGTACTCTGAGACGCAGATACCCTGAGAAACTGAGTCACTAAGGTACAGAGAAACTGAGACACAGAGACATTGAGACTCTGAGACACAGATAAACTGAGACACTGATGCACAGATAAACTGAGACACTGAGGCACAGAGACACTCAGCCTCTGAGACACAGAGACACAGAGACATTGGGACACTGAGAGTCTGAGACACAGAGACACAGAGACACAGAGACACTGAGACACAGAGACACAGAGACCCTGAGACACAGAGACACTGAGCCTCTGAGACACAGAGACACTGAGACACTGAGCCTCTGAGACATAAAAACACAGAGACACTGAGACACTGAGAGTCTTCATAGACTGAGACACTGAGACTCTGAGACACTGAGACAAAGACACATAGAGCCACGGAGACGCTGAGACACTGAGACTCAGAGATACTGGGACACAGAGATACTGAGACACTGAGTCACAGAGACAGTGAGACTCTGAGACACTGAGACACAGAGATACTGAGACACTGAGACACTGAGACACTGAGACACAGAGACACAGAGACACAGAGACACTGAGACACTGAGACAAAGAGACACAGAGACACGGAGACGCTGAGACACTGAGACTCAGAGATACTGGGACACAGAGACACTGAGACACTGAGACACAGAGACACTGAGACACTGAGACTCAGAGACACTGGGACATCGAGAAACTGAGAGACTGAGACACAAGAACTTTCAGACCCTGAGACACTGAGACACTGAGACAGAGAGACAAAGAGACAAAGAGACACTGAGTCTCTGCGACACTGCTACCCTGAAACACAGAGACACAGAGACACTGAGACGCTGAGACTTTGCGACACTGAGACACAGAGACACTGAGACGCTGAGACTTTGAGACACTGAGAATCAGAGAAACAGAGACACCGAGTCTCTGAGACACTGATTCACTGAGACACAGAGACACTGAGACTCTAGACACTGAGACACTGAGGCACAGAGATAGAGAAACACTGAGACACTGAGACACTGAGACACTGAGACACAATGCCATTGAGGCACAGAGACACTCAGACACAGAGACACTGATTCTCTGACATGCTGATACACTGAGACACAGAGACACTGAGACACAGACACACTGAGACTCTGAGACACTGTACACAAAGACTTTGAGACACTGAGACACAGAGACACTGAGACTCTGAGACACTGAGACACTGAGACACTGAGACAGTGAGACACAGAGACACTGTGACACTATGACACTGACCCACAGAGAAACTCAGACACAGAGACAAAGAGACACTGATTTTCTGAGACACTGAGACACAGAGATAGAAAAACACTGAGACACAGAGACACTGATAATCTGAGACACTGAGACACTGTGATAATGAAGCACAGAGATACTGAGACATAGAGACACTGAGACACTGAGGCGCAGAGATAGAGGAACACTGAGACACTGAGACACGGTGACACTGAGACCCTGAGACTCTGAGACACTGAGACACTGAGACACAGAGACACTGAGACACTGAGACACAGAGACACAGAGAAACTCAGACACAGAGACACTGAGATTCTGAGACACAGAGGCACAGAGAAACTCAGACACAGAGACACTGAGGCACAGAGACACTGAGTCTGTGAGACACTGATACATTGAGACTCTGAGACACTGAGGCACAGAGATAGAGAATCTCTGAGACAGAGAGACACTGATAATCTGAGACTCTGAGACAAAGTTACATTGTGGCACAGAGACACTCAGAGACAGAGAAACTGAGACACTGAGGCACCAAGACTCAGAGATTCTGAGAGATTGAGACTCTGAGACTCTGAGACACTGCGACACAGTAACACAGAGACACAGAGAAAGTGAGGCACAGAGATACAGAGACACTGAGGCGCAAAGGCAAAGAGACACTGATACACTGAGACACAGAGACACTGAGACTCTGCGACACAGAGGCACAGGGACACTGAGAAACAGAGACACAGAGACACAGAGAGTCTTGATAGCCTGAGACACTGAGACTCTGAGACACTGAGACAAAGAGACATAGAGACACGGAGACGCTGAGACACAGAGACACTGAGACTCAGAGATACTGGGACACAAAGACACTGAGACACTGAGTCACAGAGACAGTGAGACTCTGAGACCCTGCGACACAGAGACAGAGAAACACTGAGACACTGAGGCACTGAGACACAGATACACAGATACACTGAGACTCGGAGACACTGAGGCACAGAGACACTGAGACACAGAGACATAGAGACACTGAAACTCTGAGACACTGAGACACTGTGACACAGAAACTCTGAGACACAGAGACACAGACTCACTGAAACTCTGAGACACTGAGACACTCGGACACAGAGTCACTAAGACAGAGAAACACAGAGACACTGAATCTCTGAGACACTGATACACTGAGACACTGAGGCACAGAGAAACCGAAATGCAGAGACACTGAGACCAGAGGCAAAGGTACTCTGAGACGCAGATACCCTGAGAAACTGAGTCACTAAGGTACAGAGAAACTGAGACACAGAGACATTGAGACTCTGAGACACAGATAAACTGAAACACTGATGCACAGATACGCTGAGACACTGAGGCACAGAGACACTCAGCCTCTGAGACACAGAGACACAGAGACACTAGGACACTGAGAGTCTGAGACACAGAGACACTGAGACACAGAGACACAGAGACACTGAGCCTCTGAGACACAGAGGCACTGAGACACTGAGCCTCTGAGACACAAAGACACAGAGACACTGAGACACAGAGAAACAGAGACACAGAGACACTGAGAGTCTTGATAGACTGAGACACTGAGACTCTGAGACACTGAGACAAAGACACTTAGAGCCACGGAGACGCTGAGACACAGATACACTGAGACTCAGAGATACTGGGATACAGAGATACTGAGACACTGAGTCACAGAGACAGTGAGACTCTGAGACACTGAGACACAGAGATACTGAGACACTGAGACACTGAGACACTGAGACACTGAGACACTGAGGCACAGAGAAACCGAAATGCAGAGACACTGAGACCAGAGACAAAGGTACTCTGAGACGCAGATACCCTGAGAAACTGAGTCACTAAGGTACAGAGAAACTGAGACACAGAGACATTGATACTCTGAGACACAGACAAACTGAGACACTGAGGCACAGAGACACTCAGCCTCTGAGACACAGAGACACAGAGACACTGGGACACTGAGAGTCTGAGACACAGAGACACTGAGACACAGAGACCCTGAGACACAGAGACACTGAGACACTGAGCCTCTGAGACACAAAGACACAGAGACACTGAGACACTGAGAGTCTTCATAGACTGAGACACTGTGACTCTGAGACACTGAGACAAAGACACATAGAGCCACGGAGACGCTGAGACACTGAGACTCAGAGATACTGGGACACAGAGATACTGAGACACTGAGTCACAGAGACAGTGAGACTCTGAGACACTGAGATACTGAGACACTGAGACACTGAGACACTGAGACACTGAGACACAGAGACACAGAGACACTGAGACAAAGAGACACAGAGACACGGAGACGCTGAGACACTGAGACTCAGAGATACTGGGACACAGAGACACTGAGACACAGAGACACTGAGACACTGAGACTCTGAGACACTGAGACAAAGACACTTAGAGCCACGGAGACGCTGAGACACAGATACACTGAGACTCAGAGATACTGGGACACAGAGATACTGAGACACTGAGTCACAGAGACAGTGAGACTCTGAGACACTGAGACACAGAGATACTGAGACACTGAGACACAGAGACACTGTGACACTGAGGCACAGAGAAACCGAAATGCAGAGACACTGAGACCAGAGACAAAGGTACTCTGAGACGCAGATACCCTGAGAAACTGAGTCAATAAGGTACAGAGAAACTGAGACACAGAGACATTGAGACTCTGAGACACAGATAAACTGAGACACTGATGCACAGATAAACTGAGACACTGAGGCACAGAGACACTCAGCCTCTGAGACACAGAGACACAGAGACATTGGGACACTGAGAGTCTGAGACACAGAGACACAGAGACACAGAGACACTGAGACACAGAGACACAGAGACCCTGAGACACAGAGACACTGAGCCTCTGAGACACAGAGACACTGAGACACTGAGCCTCTGAGACATAAAAACACAGAGACACTGAGACACTGAGAGTCTTCATAGACTGAGACACTGAGACTCTGAGACACTGAGACAAAGACACATAGAGCCACGGAGACGCTGAGACACTGAGACTCAGAGATACTGGGACACAGAGATACTGAGACACTGAGTCACAGAGACAGTGAGACTCTGAGACACTGAGACACAGAGATACTGAGACACTGAGACACTGAGACACTGAGACACAGAGACACAGAGACACAGAGACACTGAGACACTGAGACAAAGAGACACAGAGACACGGAGACGCTGAGACACTGAGACTCAGAGATACTGGGACACAGAGACACTGAGACACTGAGACACAGAGACACTGAGACACTGAGACTCAGAGACACTGGGACATCGAGAAACTGAGAGACTGAGACACAAGAACTTTCAGACCCTGAGACACTGAGACACTGAGACAGAGAGACAAAGAGACAAAGAGACACTGAGTCTCTGCGACACTGCTACCCTGAAACACAGAGACACAGAGACACTGAGACGCTGAGACTTTGCGACACTGAGACACAGAGACACTGAGACGCTGAGACTTTGAGACACTGAGAATCAGAGAAACAGAGACACCGAGTCTCTGAGACACTGATTCACTGAGACACAGAGACACTGAGACTCTAGACACTGAGACACTGAGGCACAGAGATAGAGAAACACTGAGACACTGAGACACTGAGTCACTGAGACACTATGCCATTGAGGCACAGAGACACTGAGAAACAGAGACACTGAGACACTGAGACACAGAGGCACTGAGACACAGACACAGTGAGACACTGAGACACAAAGACTTTGAGACACTGAGACTCTGAGACACTGAGACACTGAGACACTGAGACAGTGAGACACAGAGACACTGTGACACTATGACACTGACCCACAGAGAAACTCAGACACAGAGACAAAGAGACACTGATTTTCTGAGACACTGAGACACAGAGATAGAAAAACACTGAGACACAGAGACACTGATAATCTGAGACACTGAGACACTGTGATAATGAGGCACAGAGATACTGAGACATAGAGACACTGAGACACTGAGGCGCAGAGATAGAGGAACACTGAGATACTGAGACACGGTGACACTGAGACTCTGAGACTCTGAGACACTGAGACACTGTGACACAGAAACTCTGAGACACAGAGACACAGACTCACTGAAACTCTGAGACACTGAGACACTCGGACACAGAGTCACTAAGACAGAGAAACACAGAGACACTGAATCTCTGAGACACTGATACACTGAGACACTGAGGCGCAGAGAAACCGAAATGCAGAGACACTGAGACCAGAGACAAAGGTACTCTGAGACGCAGATACCCTGAGTATCTGAGACACAGAGACACTGAGACGCTGAGACTTTGAGACACTGAGAATCAGAGAAACAGAGACACCGAGTCACTGAGACACTGATTCACTGAGACACAGAGACACTGAGACTCTAGACACAGAGACACTGAGACACAGACACACTGAGACTCTGAGACACTGTACACAAAGACTTTGAGACACTGAGACACAGAGACACTGAGACTCTGAGACACTGAGACACTGAGACAGTGAGACACAGAGACACTGTGACACTATGACACTGACCCACAGAGAAACTCAGACACAGAGACAAAGAGACACTGATTTTCTGAGACACTGAGACACAGAGATAGAAAAACACTGAGACACTGAGACACAGAGACACTGAGGCACTGAGACACTGAGACACTGTGATAATGAGGCACAGAGATACTGAGACATAGAGACACTGAGACACTGAGGCGCAGAGATAGAGGAACACTGAGATACTGAGACACGGTGACACTGAGACTCTGAGACTCTGAGACACTGAGACACAGAGACACTGAGGCACTGAGACACAGAGGCACAGAGAAACTCAGACACAGAGACATTGAGATTCTGAGACACTGAGGCACAGAGACACTGAGACACAGAGATACTGAGACACAGAGACACTGAGTCTGTGAGACACTGATACATTGAGACTCTGAGACACTGAGGCACAGAGATAGAGAATCACTGAGACAGAGAGACACTGATAATCTGAGACTCTGAGACAAAGTGACATTGTGGCACAGAGACACTCAGACACAGAGAAACTGAGACACTGAGGCACCAAGACTCAGAGATTCTGAGAGATTGAGACTCTGAGACACTGCGACACAGTAACACAGAGACACAGAGAAAATGAGGCACAGAGATACTGAGACACTGAGGCGCAAAGGCAAAGAGACACTGATACACTGAGACACAGAGACACTGAGACTCTGCGACACAGAGGCACAGGGACACTGAGAAACAGAGACACAGAGACACAGAGAGTCTTGATAGCCTGAGACACTGAGACAAAGAGACATAGAGACACGGAGACGCTGAGACACAGAGACACTGAGACTCAGAGATACTGGGACACAGAGACACTGAGACACTGAGACACAGAGACACTGAGACACTGAGACTCAGAGACACTGGGACATCGAGAAACTGAGAGACTGAGACACAAAAACTTTCAGACCCTGAGACACTGAGACACTGAGACACAGAGACACAGAGACACTGAGTCTCTGCGACACTGCTACCCTGAAACACAGAGACACTGAGACTCTGAGTCACTGAGACACAGAGACACTGAGACGCTGAGACTTTGTGACACTGAGACACAGAGACACTGAGACGCTGAGACTTTGAGACACTGAGACTTTGAGACACTGAGAATCAGAGAAACAGAGACAACGAGTCTCTGAGACACTGATTCACTGAGACACAGAGGCACAGAGATAGAGAAACACTGAGACACTCAGACACTGAGACATTGTGCCATTGAGGCACAGAGACACTCAGACACAGAGACACTGATTCTCTGAGATGCTGATACACTGAGACACAGAGACACTGAGACACTGAGACACTGAGACACAGAGGCACTGAGACACAGAGACACTGAGACAGTGAGACACAGAGACACTGTGACACTATGACACTGACCCACAGAGAAAGTCAGACACAGAGACAAAGAGACACTGATTTTCTGAGACACTGAGACACAGAGATAGAAAAACACTGAGACACTGAGACACAGAGACACTGATAATCTGAGACACTGAGACACTGTGATAATGAGGCACAGAGATACTGAGACATAGAGACACTGAGACACTGAGACACGGTGACACTGAGACAGAGAGACACTGAGACACTGAGACACTGAGACACTGAGACAGAGAGACACTGAGACACTGAGACACTGAGACTCTGAGACACTGAGACACTGAGGCACTGAGACACAGAGGCACAGAGAAACTCAGACACAGAGACACTGAGATTCTGAGACACTGAGACACAGAGACACTGAGTCTGTGAGACACTGATACATTGAGACTCTGAGACACTGAGGCACAGAGATAGAGAATCTCTGAGACAGAGAGACACTGATAATCTGAGACTCTGAGACAAAGTGACATTGTGGCACAGAGACACTCAGACACAGAGAAACTGAGACACTGAGGCACCAAGACTCAGAGATTCTGAGAGATTGAGACTCTGAGACTCTGAGACACTGCGACACAGTAACACAGAGACACAGAGAAAGTGAGGCACAGAGATACAGAGACACTGAGGCGCAAAGGCAAAGAGACACTGATACACTGAGACACAGAGACACTGAGACTCTGCGACACAGAGGCACAGGGACACTGAGAAACAGAGACACAGAGACACAGAGAGTCTTGATAGCCTGAGACACTGAGACTCTGAGACACTGAGACAAAGAGACATAGAGACACGGAGACGCTGAGACACAGAGACACTGAGACTCAGAGATACTGGGACACAAAGACACTGAGACACTGAGTCACAGAGACAGTGAGACTCTGAGACCCTGCGACACAGAGACAGAGAAACACTGAGACACTGAGGCACTGAGACACAGATACACAGATACACTGAGACTCGGAGACACTGTGACACAGAAACTCTGAGACACAGAGACACAGACTCACTGAAACTCTGAGACACTGAGACACTCGGACACAGAGTCACTAAGACAGAGAAACACAGAGACACTGAATCTCTGAGACACTGATACACTGAGACACTGAGGCACAGAGAAACCGAAATGCAGAGACACTGAGACCAGAGACAAAGGTACTCTGAGACGCAGATACCCTGAGAAACTGAGTCACTAAGGTACAGAGAAACTGAGACACAGAGACATTGAGACTCTGAGACACAGATAAACTGAAACACTGATGCACAGTTACGCTGAGACACTGAGGCACAGAGACACTCAGCCTCTGAGACACAGAGACACAGAGACACTAGGACACTGAGAGTCTGAGACACAGAGACACTGAGACACAGAGACACAGAGACCCTGAGACCCTGAGACACAGAGACACTGAGCCTCTGAGACACAAAGACACAGAGACACTGAGACACAGAGAAACAGAGACACAGAGACACTGAGAGTCTTGATAGACTGAGACACTGAGACTCTGAGACACTGAGACAAAGACACTTAGAGCCACGGAGACGCTGAGACACAGATACACTGAGACTCAGAGATACTGGGATACAGAGATACAGAGACACTGAGTCACAGAGACAGTGAGACTCTGAGACACTGAGACACAGAGATACTGAGACACTGAGACACTGAGACACTGAGACACAGAGACACTGAGACACTGAGGCACAGAGAAACCGAAATGCAGAGACACTGAGACCAGAGACAAAGGTACTCTGAGACGCAGATACCCTGAGAAACTGAGTCACTAAGGTACAGAGAAACTGAGACACAGAGACATTGAGACTCTGAGACACAGATAAACTGAAACACTGATGCACAGATAAACTGAGACACTGAGGCACAGAGACACTCAGCCTCTGAGACACAGAGACACAGAGACACTGGGACACTGAGAGTCTGAGACACAGAGACACAGAGACACTGAGACACAGAGACACAGAGACCCTGAGACACAGAGACACTGAGCCTCTGAGACACAGAGACACTGAGACACTGAGCCTCTGAGACACAAAGACACAGAGACACTGAGACACTGAGAGTCTTCATAGACTGAGACACTGAGACTCTGAGACACTGAGACAAAGACACATAGAGCCACGGAGACGCTGAGACACTGAGACTCAGAGATACTGGGACACAGAGATACTGAGACACTGAGTCACAGAGACAGTGAGACTCTGAGACACTGAGACACTGAGATACTGAGACACTGAGACACTGAGACACTGAGACACTGAGACACAGAGACACAGAGACACTGAGACAAAGAGACACAGAGACACGGAGACGCTGAGACACTGAGACACAGAGATACTGGGACACAGAGACACTGAGACACAGAGACACTGAGACACTGAGACTCAGAGACACTGGGACATAGAGAAACTGAGAGACTGAGACACAAAAACTTTCAGACCCTGAGACACTGAGACACTGAGACACAGAGACAAAGAGACAAAGAGACACTGAGTCTCTGCGACACTGCTACCCTGAAACACAGAGACACAGAGACACTGAGACTCTGAGTCACTGAGACTCAGAGACACTGAGACGCTGAGACTTTGCGACACTGAGACACAGAGACACTGAGACGCTGAGACTTTGAGACACTGAGAATCAGAGAAACAGAGACACCGAGTCTCTGAGACACTGATTCACTGAGACACAGAGACACTGAGACTCTAGACACTGAGACACTGAGGCACAGAGATAGAGAAACACTGAGACACTGAGACACTGAGTCACTGAGACACTAAGCCATTGAGGCGCAGAGACACTCAGACACAGAGACACTGATTCTCTGAGATGCTGATACACTGAGACACAGAGACACTGAGACACTGAGACACTGAGACACAGAGGCACTGAGACACAGACACACTGAGACTCTGAGACACTGTACACAAAGACTTTGAGACACTGAGACACAGAGACACTGAGACTCTGAGACACTGAGACACTGAGACAGTGAGACACAGAGACACTGTGACACTATGACACTGACCCACAGAGAACCTCAGACACAGAGACAAAGAGACACTGATTTTCTGAGACACTGAGACACAGAGATAGAAAAACACTGAGACACTGAGACACAGAGACACTGAGACACTGAGACACTGAGACACTGTGATAATGAGGCACAGAGATACTGAGACATAGAGACACAGAGACACTGAGACACTGAGACACGGTGACACTGAGACACCGAGACACTGAGACACTGAGACACTGAGACAGTGAGACACTGAGATACAGAGGCACTGAGACACAGACACTGAAACTCTGAGACACTGTACACAAAGACTTTGAGACACAGAGACACTGAGACTCTGAGACACTGAGACACTGAGACACTGAGACACTGAGACAGTGAGAAACAGAGTCACTGTGACACTATGAAACTGAGGCACAGAGAAACTCAGACACAGAGACAAAGAGACACTGATTTTCTGAGACACAGAGATAGGAAAACACTGAGACACTGAGACACAGAGACACTGATAATCTGAGACACTGAGACACTGTGATAATGAGGCACAGAGATACTGAGACATAGAGACACTGAGACACTGAGGCGCAGAGATAGAGGAACACTGAGACACTGAGACACGGTGACACTGAGACTCTTAGACTCTGAGACACTGAGACACAGAGACACAGAGAAACTCAGACACAGAGACACTGAGGCACAGAGACACTGAGTCTGTGAGACACTGATACATTGAGACTCTGAGACACTGAGGCACAGAGATAGAGAATCTCTGAGACAGAGAGACACTGATAATCTGAGACTCTGAGACAAAGTGACATTGGGGCACAGAGACACTCAGACACAGAGAAACTGAGACACTGAGGCACCAAGGCTCAGAGATTCTGAGAGATTGAGACTCTGAGACTCTGAGACACTGAGACACAGTAACACAGAGACACAGAGACAATGAGGCACAGAGATACAGAGACACTGAGGCGCAAAGGCAAAGAGACACTGATACACTGAGACACAGAGACACTGAGACTCTGAGACACTGAGACACAGAGACACAGGGACACTGAGACTCTGAGACAATAGGGCAATGTGACACTGAGACACAGAGATACAGTGTCACTCAGACACAGAGACACGGAGACGCTGAGGCTCTGAGATAATGATACACTGAGACACAGAGACACTAATAATCTGAGACACGGTGACACTGAGACTCTGAGACTCTGAGACACTGAGACACAGAGACACTGAGGCACTGAGACACAGAGGCACAGAGAAACTCAGACACAGAGACACTGAGATTCTGAGACACTGAGGCACAGAGACACTGAGACACAGAGATACTGAGACACAGAGACACTGAGTCTGTGAGACACTGATACATTGAGACTCTGAGACACTGAGGCACAGAGATAGAGAATCTCTGAGACAGAGAGACACTGATAATCTGAGACTCTGAGACAAAGTGACATTGTGGCACAGAGACACTCAGACACAGAGAAACTGAGACACTGAGGCACCAAGACTCAGAGATTCTGAGAGATTGAGACTCTGAGACACTGCGACACAGTAACACAGAGACACAGAGAAAATGAGGCACAGAGATACTGAGACACTGAGGCGCAAAGGCAAAGAGACACTGATACACTGAGACACAGAGACACTGAGACTCTGCGACACAGAGGCACAGGGACACTGAGAAACAGAGACACAGAGACACAGAGAGTCTTGATAGCCTGAGACACTGAGACTCTGAGACACTGAGACAAGGAGACATAGAGACACGGAGACGCTGAGACACAGAGACACTGAGACTCAGAGATACTGGGACACAAAGACACTGAGACACTGAGTCACAGAGACAGTGAGACTCTGAGACCCTGCGACACAGAGACAGAGAAACACTGAGACACTGAGGCACTGAGACACAGATACACAGATACACTGAGACTCTGAGACACTGAGGCACAGAGACACTGAGACACAGAGACATAGAGACACTGAAACTCTGAGACACTGAGACACTGTGACACAGAAACTCTGAGACACAGAGACACAGACTCACTGAAACTCTGAGACACTGAGACACTCGGACACAGAGTCACTAAGACAGAGAAACACAGAGACACTGAATCTCTGAGACACTGATACACTGAGACACAGAGACACTGAGACCAGAGACAAAGGTACTCTGAGACGCAGATACCCTGAGAAACTGAGTCACTAAGGTACAGAGAAACTGAGACACAGAGGCATTGAGACTCTGAGACACAGATAAACTGAAACACTGATGCACAGATACGCTGAGACACTGAGGCACAGAAACACTCAGCCTCTGAGACACAGAGACACAGAGACACTAGGACACTGAGAGTCTGAGACACAGAGACACTGAGACACAGAGACACAGAGACCCTGAGACACAGAGACACTGAGCCTCTGAGACACAGAGGCACTGAGACACTGAGCCTCTGAGACACAAAGACACAGAGACACTGAGACACAGATAAACAGAGACACAGAGACACTGAGAGTCTTGATAGACTGAGACACTGAGACTCTGAGACACTGAGACAAAGACACATAGAGCCACGGAGACGCTGAGACACAGATACACTGAGACTCAGAGATACTGGGATACAGAGATACTGAGACACTGAGTCACAGAGACAGTGAGACTCTGAGATACTGAGACACAGAGATACTGAGACACTGAGACACTGAGACACAGAGACACTGAGACACTGAGGCACATAGAAACCGAAATGCAGAGACACTGAGACCAGAGACAAAGGTACTCTGAGACGCAGATACCCTGAGAAACTGAGTCACTAAGGTACAGAGAAACTGAGACACAGAGACATTGAGACTCTGAGACACAGATAAACTGAAACACTGATGCACAGATAAACTGAGACACTGAGGCACAGAGACACTCAGCCTCTGAGACACAGAGACACTGAGACACAGAGACACAGAAACCCTGAGACACAGAGACACTGAGCCTCTGAGACACAGAGACACTGAGACACTGAGACACAGAGACACAGAAACCCTGAGACACAGAGACACTGAGCCTCTGAGACACAAAGACACAGAGACACTGAGACACTGAGAGTCTTCATAGACTGAGACACTGAGACTATGAGACACTGAGACAAAGACACATAGAGCCACGGAGACGCTGAGACACTGAGACTCAGAGAAACTGGGACACAGAGATACTGAGACACTGAGTCACAGAGACAGTGAGACTCTGAGACACTGAGACACTGAGATACTGAGACACTGAGACACTGAGACACTGAGACACAGAGACACTGAGACACTGAGACACTGAGACACTGAGACTCAGAGACACTGGGACATAGAGAAACTGAGAGACTGAGACACAAAAACTTTCAGAACCTGAGACACTGAGACACTGAGACACAGAGACAAAGAGACAAAGAGACACTGAGTCTCTGCGACACTGCTACCCTGAAACACAGAGACACAGAGACACTGAGACTCTGAGTCACTGAGACACAGAGACACTGAGACGCTGAGACTTTGCGACACTGAGACACAGAGACACTGAGACGCTGAGACTTTGAGACACTGAGAATCAGAGAAACAGTGACACCGAGTCTCTGAGACACTGATTCACTGAGACACAGAGACACTGAGACTCTAGACACTGAGACACTGAGGCACAGAGATAGAGAAACACTGAGACACTGAGACACTGAGTCACTGAGACACTATGCCATTGAGGCGCAGAGACACTCAGACACAGAGACACTGATTCTCTGAGATGCTGATACACTGAGACACAGAGACACTGAGACACAGAGGCACTGAGACACAGACACACTGAGACTCTGAGACACTGTACACAAAGACTTTGAGACACTGAGACACAGAGACACTGAGACTCTGAGACACTGAGACACTGTGACACTATGACACTGACCCACAGAGAAACTCAGACACAGAGACAAAGAGACACTGATTTTCTGAGACACTGAGACACAGAGATAGAAAAACACTGAGACACTGAGACACAGAGACACTGAGGCACTGAGACACTGAGACACTGTGTTAATGAGGCACAGAGATACTGAGACATAGAGACACTGAGACACTGAGGCGCAGAGATAGAGGAACACTGAGACACTGAGACACGGTGACACTGAGACTCTGAGACTCTGAGACACTGAGACACAGAGACACTGAGGCACAGAGACACTGAGACACAGAGATACTGAGACACAGAGGCACTGAGACACAGAGGCACAGAGAAACTCAGACACAGAGACACTGAGATTCTGAGACACTGAGACACAGAGACACTGAGGCACTGAGACACAGAGGCACAGAGAAACTCAGACACAGAGACACTGAGATTCTAAGACACTGAGGCACAGAGACACTGTGACACAGAGATACTGAGACACAGAGACACTGAGTCTGTGAGACACTGATACATTGAGACTCTGAGACACTGAGGCACAGAGATAGAGAATCTCTGAGACAGAGAGACACTGATAATCTGAGACACTGAGACAAAGTGACATTGTGGCACAGAGACACTCAGACACAGAGAAACTGAGACACTGAGGCACCAAGACTCAGAGATTCTGAGAGATTGAGACTCTGAGACACTGCGACACAGTAACACAGAGACACAGAGAAAATGAGGCACAGAGATACTGAGACACTGAGGCGCAAAGGCAAAGAGACACTGATACACTGAGACACAGAGACACTGAGACTCTGCGACACAGAGGCACAGGGACACTGAGAAACAGAGACACAGAGACACAGAGAGTCTTGATAGCCTGAGACACTGAGACTCTGAGACACTGAGACAAAGAGACATAGAGACACGGAGACGCTGAGACACAGAGACACTGAGACTCAGAGATACTGGGACACAAAGACACTGAGACACTGAGTCACAGAGACAGTGAGACTCTGAGACCCTGTGACACAGAGACAGAGAAACACTGAGACACTGAGGCACTGAGACACAGATACACAGATACACTGAGACTCGGAGACATGAGGCACAGAGACACTGAGACACAGAGACATAGAGACACTGAAACTCTGAGACACTGAGACACTGTGACACAGAAACTCTGAGACACAGAGACACAGACTCACTGAAACTCTGAAACACTGAGACACTCGGACACAGTGTCTCTAAGACAGAGAAACACAGAGACACTGAATCTCTGAGACACTGATACACTGAGACACTGAGGCACAGAGAAACCGAAATGCAGAGACACTGAGACCAGAGACAAAGGTACTCTGAGACGCAGATACCCTGAGAAACTGAGTCACTAAGGTACAGAGAAACTGAGACACAGAGACATTGAGACTCTGAGACACAGATAAACTGAAACACTGATGCACAGATACGCTGAGACACTGAGGCACAGAGACACTCAGCCTCTGAGACACAGAGACACAGAGACACTAGGACACTGAGAGTCTGAGACACAGAGACACTGAGACACAGAGACACAGAGACCCTGAGACCCTGAGACCCTGAGACACAGAGACACTGAGCCTCTGAGACACAGAGGCACTGAGACACTGAGCCTCTGAGACACAAAGACACAGAGACACTGAGACACAGAGAAACAGAGACACAGAGAAACTGAGAGTCTTGATAGACTGAGACACTGAGACTCTGAGACACTGAGACAAAGACATATAGAGCCACGGAGACGCTGAGACACAGATACACTGAGACTCAGAGATACTGGGATACAGAGATACTGAGACACTGAGTCACAGAGACAGTGAGACTCTGAGACACTGAGACACAGAGATACTGAGACACTGAGACACTGAGACACTGAGACACTGAGACACTGAGACACAGAGACACTGAGACACTGAGGCACAGAGAAACCGAAATGCAGAGACACTGAGACCAGAGACAAAGGTACTCTGAGACGCAGATACCCTGAGAAACTGAGTCACTAAGGTACAGAGAAACTGAGACACAGAGACATTGAGACTCTGAGACACAGATAAACTGAAAAACTGATGCACAGATAAACTGAGACACTGAGGCACAGAGACACTCAGCCTCTGAGACACAGAGACACAGAGACACTGGGACACTGAGAGTCTGAGACACAGAGACACAGAGACACTGAGACACAGAGACACAGAGACCCTGAGACACAGAGACACTGAGCCTCTGAGACACAGAGACACTGAGACACTGAGCCTCTGAGACACAAAGACACAGAAACACTGAGACACTGAGAGTCTTCATAGACTGAGACACTGAGACTCTGAGACACTGAGACAAAGACACATAGAGCCACGGAGACGCTGAGACACTGAGACTCAGAGATACTGGGACACAGAGATACTGAGACACTGAGTCACAGAGACAGTGAGACTCTGAGACACTGAGACACTGAGATACTGAGACACTGAGACACTGAGACACTGAGACACTGAGACACAGAGACACTGAGACACTGAGACAAAGAGACACAGAGACACGGAGACGCTGAGACCCTGAGACCCTGAGACACAGAGACACTGAGCCTCTGAGACACAGAGGCACTGAGACACTGAGCCTCTGAGACACAAAGACACAGAGACACTGAGACACAGAGAAACAGAGACACAGAGACACTGAGAGTCTTGATAGACTGAGACACTGAGACTCTGAGACACTGAGACAAAGACACATAGAGCCACGGAGACGCTGAGACACAGATCACTGAGACTCAGAGATACTGGGATACAGAGATACTGAGACACTGAGTCACAGAGACAGTGAGACTCTGAGACACTGAGACACAGAGATACTGAGACACTGAGACACAGAGACACGGAGACGCTGAGACACTGAGACTCAGAGATACTGGGACACAGAGACACTGAGACACTGAGACACAGAGATACTGAGACACTGAGACTCAGAGACACTGGGACATAGAGAAACTGAGAGACTGAGACACAAAAACTTTCAGACCCTGAGACACTGAGACACAGAGACAAAGAGACAAAGAGACACTGAGTCTCTGCGACACTGCTACCCTGAAACACAGAGACACAGAGACACTGAGACTCTGAGTCACTGAGACACAGAGACACTGAGACGCTGAGACTTTGCGACACTGAGACACAGAGACACTGAGACGCTGAGACTTTGAGACACTGAGAATCAGAGAAACAGAGACACCGAGTCTCTGAGACACTGATTCACTGAGACACAGAGACACTGAGACTCTAGACACTGAGACACTGAGGCACAGAGATAGAGAAACACTGAGACACTGAGACACTGAGTCACTGAGACACTATGGCATTGAGGCACAGAGACACTCAGACACAGAGACACTGATTCTCTGAGATGCTGATACACTGAGACACAGAGACACAGAGACACTGAGACACTGAGACACAGAGGCACTGAGACACAGACACACTGAGACTCTGAGACACTGTACACAAAGACTTTGAGACACTGAGACACAGAGACACTGAGACTCTGAGACGCTGAGACACTGAGACAGTGAGACACAGAGACACTGTGACACTATGACACTGAGCCACAGAGAAACTCAGACACAGAGACAAAGAGACACTGATTTTCTGAGACACTGAGACACAGAGATAGAAAACACTGAGACACTGAGACACAGAGACACTGATAATCTGAGACACTGAGACACTGTGATAATGAGGCACAGAGATACTGAGACATAGAGACACTGAGACACTGAGGCGCAGAGATAGAGGAACACTGAGACACTGAGACACTGAGACACGGAGACACAGAGAAACTCACACACAGAGACACTGAGATTCTGAGACACTGAGGCACAGAGACACTGAGACACAGAGATACTGAGACACAGAGACACTGAGACTCTGAGACTCTGAGACACTGAGACACAGAGACACTGAGGCACTGAGACACAGAGGCACAGAGAAACTCACACACAGAGACACTGAGATTCTGAGACACTGAGGCACAGAGACACTGAGACACAGAGATACTGAGACACAGAGACACTGAGTCTGTGAGACACTGATACATTGAGACTCTGAGACACTGAGGCACAGAGATAGAGAATCTCTGAGACAGAGAGACACTGATAATCTGAGACTCTGAGACAAAGTGACATTGTGGCACAGAGACACTCAGACACAGAGAAACTGAGACACTGAGGCACCAAGACTCAGAGATTCTGAGAGATTGAGACTCTGAGACTCTGAGACACTGCGACACAGTAACACAGAGACACAGAGAAAATGAGGCACAGAGATACAGAGACACTGAGGCGCAAAGGCAAAGAGACACTGATACACTGAGACACAGAGACACTGAGACTCTGCGACACAGAGGCACAGAGACACTGATACACTGAGACACAGTGACACTGAGACACAGAGACACAGGGACACTGAGACTCTGAGACAATAAGGCAATGTGACACTGAAGCACAGAGACACAAAGACACAGAGTCACTCAGACACTGAGACACAGAGACACTGATAATCTGAGACACTGAGACACAGAGATTCAGAGACACTGAGCCTCTGAGACTCTGATACATTGAGACACAAAGACACTGAGACACTGTGCCATAGAGGCACAGAGACACTCAGACACTGAGACACTGATTGTCTGAGATGCTGATACACTGAGACACAGCGACACTGGGACACTGAGACACTGAGACACAGAGACACTGAGTCTCTGAGACACTGAGACACAGAGACACTGAGACGCTGAGACTATGAGACACTGAGACACAGAGACACTGACTCGCTGAGAAACTAAGGCAATGAGACACTGAGGCACAGAGACACTGAGACACAGAGACACAGAGACTCTGAGACACTGATGCACTGAGACACAGAGACACTGAGACTCTGAGACACTGAGACACAGAGGCACAGAGACACTGAGACACAGAGATATTGAGACGCAGAGACACAGGGACACTGACACACTAAGGCACTGAGACACTGAGGCACAGAAACACTGAGACACAGAGTCACAGAGTCACTCAGACACAGAGACACGGAGACGCTGAGTCTCTGAGATACTGATACACTGATAATCTGAGACACTGAGACACTGTGCCACTTAGGCACAGAGACACTAAGACACAGAGAAACAGAGACACCGAGTCTCTGAGACACTGATACACTGATACACTGAGACACTGAGACACTGAGACACTGAGACACTGAGGCACAGAGATAGAGAAACACTGAGACACTCAGACACTGAGTCACTATGCCATTGAGGCACAGAGACACTCAGACACAGAGACACTGATTCTCTGAGATGCTGATACACTGAGACACAGAGACACTGAGACACTGAGACACAGAGGCACTGAGACACAGACACACTGAGACTGTGAGACACTGAGACAGTGAGACACAGAGACACTGAGACGTAGAGACACTGAGACACTGAGGCGCAGAGATAGAGGAACACTGAGACACTGAGACACTGAGACACTGAGACACAGAGACACGGAGACACTGAGACTCTGAGACTCTGAGACACTGAGACACAGAGACACTGAGGCACTGAGATACAGAGAGACTGAGGCACAGAGAAACTCAGACACAGAGACTCTGAGATTCTGAGACACTGAGGCACAGAGACACTGAGACACAGAGATACTGAGACACTGAGAGTCTTGATAGACTGAGACACTGAGACCCTGAGACACTGAGGCACAGAGACACTGAGACACAGATACACTGAGACACAGAGACACAGGGACACTGAGAAACAGAGACACAGAGACACTGAGAGTCTTGATAGCCTGAGACACTGAGACTCTGAGACACTGAGACAAAGAGACATAGAGACACGGAGACTCTGAGACACAGAGACACTGAGACTCAGAGATATTGGGACACAAAGACACTGAGACACTGAGTCACAGAGACAGTGAGACTCTGAGGCACAGAGACACTGAGACACAGAGACACAGACTCACTGAAACTCTGAGACACTGAGACACTCAGACACAGAGACACTAAGACAGGGAAACACAGAGACACTGAATCTCTGAGACAGTGATACACTGAGACACAGAGACACTGTGACTCTGAGACACAGAGACACTGAGGCACAGAGAAACCGAAATGCAGAGACACTGAGACCAGAGACAAAGGTACTTTGAGACGCAGATACCCTGAGAAACTGAGTCACTAAGGTACAGAGAAACTGAGACACAGAGACATTGAGACTCTGAGACACAGATAAACTGAAACACTGATGCACAGATAAACTGAGACACTGAGGCACAGAGACACAGAGACACTGGGGCACTGAGACACAGAGGCACAGAGAAACTTAGACACAGAGACACTGAGATTCTGAGACACTGAGGCACAGAGACACTGAGACACAGAGATACTGAGACACAGAGACAGTGAGCCTGTGAGACACTGATACATTGAGACTCTGAGACACTGAGGCACAGAGATAGAGAATGTCTGAGACAGAGAGACACTGATAATCTGAGACTCTGAGACAAAGTGACATTGGGGCACAGAGACACTCAGACACAGAGAAACTGAGACACTGAGGCACCAAGACTCAGAGATTCTGAGAGATTGAGACTCTGAGACTCTGAGACACTGAGACACAGTAACACAGAGACACAGAGACAATGAGGCACAGAGATACAGAGACACTGAGGCGCAAAGGCAAAGAGACACTGATACACTGAGACACAGTGACACTGAGACACAGAGACACAGGGACACTGAGACTCTGAGACAATAAGGCAATGTGACACTGAAGCACAGAGACACAAAGACACAGAGTCACTCAGACACAGAGACACGGAGACGCTGAGGCTCTGAGATAATGATAAACTGAGACACAGAGACACTGATAATCTGAGACACTGAGACACAGAGATTCAGAGACACTGAGCCTCTGAGACTCTGATACATTGAGACACAAAGACACTGAGACACTGTGCCATAGAGGCACAGAGACACTCAGACACTGAGACACTGATTGTCTGAGATGCTGATACACTGAGACACAGCGACACTGGGACACTGAGACACTGAGACACAGAGACACTGAGTCTCTGAGACACTGAGACACAGAGACACTGAGACGCTGAGACTTTGAGACACTGAGACACAGAGACACTGACTCGCTGAGAAACTAAGGCAATGAGACACTGAGGCACAGAGACACTGAGACACAGAGACACAGAGACTCTGAGACACTGATGCACTGAGACACAGAGACACTGAGACTCTGAGACACTGAGACACAGAGACACTGAGATGCTGAGACTCTGAGACACAGAGGCACAGAGACACTGAGACACAGAGACACTGAGACGCAGAGACACAGGGACACTGACACACTAAGGCACTGAGACACTGAGGCACAGAGACACTGAGACACAGAGTCACTCAGACACAGAGACACGGAGACGCTGAGTCTCTGAGACACTGATACACTGATAATCTGAGACACTGAGACACTGTGACACTTAGGCACAGAGACACTGAGACACAGAGAAACAGAGACACCGAGTCTCTGAGACACTGATACACTGAGACACAGAGACACTGAGACTCTAGACACTGAGACACTGAGGCACAGAGATAGAGAAACACTGAGACACTCAGACACTGAGTCACTGATTCTCTGAGATGCTGATACACTGAGACATAGAGACACTGAGACAGTGAGACACAGAGACACTGTGACACTATGACACTGAGGCACAGAGAAACTCAGACACAGAGACAAAGAGACACTGATTTTCTGAGACACTGAGACACAGAGATAGAAAAACACTGAGACACTGCGACACAGAGACACTGATAATCTGAGACACTGAGACACTGTGACAATGAGGCACAGAGACACTGAGACATAGAGACACAGAGACACGGAGACACTGAGACTCTGAGACACTGAGACACTGAGACATAGAGACACTGAGGCACTGAGATACAGAGAGACTGAGGCACAGAGAAACTCAGACACAGAGACACTGAGATTCTGAGACACTGAGGCACAGTGACACTGAGACACAGAGATACTGAGACACAGAGACACTGAGAGTCTTGATAGACTGAGACACTGAGACCCTGAGACACTGAGGCACAGAGGCACGGAGACACTGATACACTGAGACACAGAGACACTGAGACTCTGAGACACAGAGACACAGGGACACTGAGAAACAGAGACACAGAGACACTGAGAGTCTTGATAGCCTGAGACACTGAGACTCAGAGACACTGAGACAAAGAGACATAGAGACACGGAGACGCTGAGACACAGAGACACTGAGACTCAGAGATACTGGGACACAAAGACACTGAGACACTGAGTCACAGAGACAGTGAGACTCTGAGACACTGCAACACAGAGACACAGAAACACTGAGACACTGAGGCACTGAGACACAGATACACAGATACACAGAGACTCTGAGACACTGAGGCACAGAGACACTGAGACACAGAGACATAGAGACACTGAAACTCTGAGACACTGAGACACCGTGACACAGAAACTCTGAGACACAGAGACACAGAGACACAGACTCACTGAAACTCTGAGACGCAGAGACACTCGGACACAGAGACACTAACACAGGGAAACACAGAGACACTGAATCTCTGAGACACTGATACACTGAGACACAGAGACACTGTCACTTTGAGACACAGAGACACTCAGACACTGAGGCACAGAGAAACCGAAATGCAGAGACACTGAGACCAGAGACAAAGGTACTCTGAGACGCAGATACCCTGAGAAACTGAGTCACTAAGGTACAGAGAAACTGAGACACAGAGACATTGAGACTCTGAGACACTGATAAACTGAAACACTGATGCACAGATAAACTGAGACACTGAGGCACAGAGACACAGAGACACAGAGACACTGAGGCACAGAGGCACAGAGGCAAAGAGACTCTGAGACACTGTGACTCAGAGACACTTAGACACAGAGAAACTGAGACACTTACACACAGAGAGACTGAGACACTGAGACTCTGAGACACTGAGACAATGGGACACGGAGACACTGAGACTCTGAGATACTGACACACAGAGACACTGAGACACAAAACGTTGAGACACTGAGACACAGAGACACTGAGACACAGAGATACTGAGACACTGAGACACAGATACACTGAGACTCTGAGACACTGAGACAATGGGACACGGAGACACTGAGACTCTGAGATACTGAGACATAGAGACACTGAGACACAAAACTTTGAGACACTGAGACACAGAGATACTTAGACAATGAGACACTGAGACACTGAGAAACTGAGACTCGGAGACACTGAGGCACAGAGACACTGAGACACAGAGATACTGAGACACAGAGACACGGAATCTCTGAGACACTGATACATTGAGACTCTAAGACACTGAGGCACAGAGACACTGAGACACAGAGACATAGAGACACTGAAACTCTGAGACACTGAGACACTCGGACACAGAGACACTAACACAGGGAAACACAGAGACACTGAATCTCTGAGACACTGATACACTGAGACACAGAGACACTGTGACTTTGAGACACAGAGACACTGAGACACTGAGGCACAGAGAAACCGAAATGCAGAGACACTGAGACCAGAGACAAAGGTACTCTGAGACGCAGATACCCTGAGAAACTGAGTCACTAAGGTACAGAGAAACTGAGACACAGAGACATTGAGACTCTGAGACACAGATAAACTGAAACACTGATGCACAGATAAACTGAGACACTGAGGCACAGAGACACAGAGACACAGAGACACTGAGGCACAGAGACACAGAGGCACAGAGACTCTGAGACACTGTGACTCAGAGACACTTAGACACAGAGAAACTGAGACACTTAAACGCAGAGAGACTGAGACACTGAGACTCTGAGACACTGAGACAATGGGACACGGAGACAATGAGACTCTGAGATACTGAGACATAGAGACACTGAGACACAAAACTTTGAGACACTGAGACACAGAGATACTGAGACACTGAGACACTGAGACACAGAGACACTGAGACACTGAGACTCGGAGACACTGAGGCACAGAGACACTGAGACACAGAGATACTGAGACACAGAGACACGGAGTCTCTGAGACACTGATACATTGAGACTCTAAGACACTGAGGCACAGAGTCATTGAGACACTGAGACAGAGAGATACTGAGACACAGAGACACTGAGTCTCTGAGACACTGATACATTGAGACTCTGAGACACTGAGGCACAGAGATCGAGAATCACTGAGACAGAGAGACACTGATAATCTGAGACATTGTGACATTGAGGCACAGAGACACTCAGACACAGAGAAACTGTGACACTGAGGCACCAAGACACAGAGACTCTGAGAGATTGAGACTCTGACAGTCTGAGACACTGAGACACAGTAACACAGAGACACAGAGACAATGAGGCACAGAGACTCTGAGGCACAGAGACACTGAGACACAGAGACACAGACTCACTGAAACTCTGAGACACTGAGACACTCAGACACAGAGACACTAAGACAGGGAAACACAGAGACACTGAATCTCTGAGACAGTGATACACTGAGACACAGAGACACTGTGACTCTGAGACACAGAGACACTGAGGCACAGAGAAACCGAAATGCAGAGACACTGAGACCAGAGACAAAGGTACTTTGAGACGCAGATACCCTGAGAAACTGAGTCACTAAGGTACAGAGAAACTGAGACACAGAGACATTGAGACTCTGAGACACAGATAAACTGAAACACTGATGCACAGATAAACTGAGACACTGAGGCACAGAGACACAGAGACACTGGGGCACTGAGACACAGAGGCACAGAGAAACTTAGACACAGAGACACTGAGATTCTGAGACACTGAGGCACAGAGACACTGAGACACAGAGATACTGAGACACAGAGACAGTGAGCCTGTGAGACACTGATACATTGAGACTCTGAGACACTGAGGCACAGAGATAGAGAATGTCTGAGACAGAGAGACACTGATAATCTGAGACTCTGAGACAAAGTGACATTGGGGCACAGAGACACTCAGACACAGAGAAACTGAGACACTGAGGCACCAAGACTCAGAGATTCTGAGAGATTGAGACTCTGAGACTCTGAGACACTGAGACACAGTAACACAGAGACACAGAGACAATGAGGCACAGAGATACAGAGACACTGAGGCGCAAAGGCAAAGAGACACTGATACACTGAGACACAGTGACACTGAGACACAGAGACACAGGGACACTGAGACTCTGAGACAATAAGGCAATGTGACACTGAAGCACAGAGACACAAAGACACAGAGTCACTCAGACACAGAGACACGGAGACGCTGAGGCTCTGAGATAATGATAAACTGAGACACAGAGACACTGATAATCTGAGACACTGAGACACAGAGATTCAGAGACACTGAGCCTCTGAGACTCTGATACATTGAGACACAAAGACACTGAGACACTGTGCCATAGAGGCACAGAGACACTCAGACACTGAGACACTGATTGTCTGAGATGCTGATACACTGAGACACAGCGACACTGGGACACTGAGACACTGAGACACAGAGACACTGAGTCTCTGAGACACTGAGACACAGAGACACTGAGACGCTGAGACTTTGAGACACTGAGACACAGAGACACTGACTCGCTGAGAAACTAAGGCAATGAGACACTGAGGCACAGAGACACTGAGACACAGAGACACAGAGACTCTGAGACACTGATGCACTGAGACACAGAGACACTGAGACTCTGAGACACTGAGACACAGAGACACTGAGATGCTGAGACTCTGAGACACAGAGGCACAGAGACACTGAGACACAGAGACACTGAGACGCAGAGACACAGGGACACTGACACACTAAGGCACTGAGACACTGAGGCACAGAGACACTGAGACACAGAGTCACTCAGACACAGAGACACGGAGACGCTGAGTCTCTGAGACACTGATACACTGATAATCTGAGACACTGAGACACTGTGACACTTAGGCACAGAGACACTGAGACACAGAGAAACAGAGACACCGAGTCTCTGAGACACTGATACACTGAGACACAGAGACACTGAGACTCTAGACACTGAGACACTGAGGCACAGAGATAGAGAAACACTGAGACACTCAGACACTGAGTCACTGATTCTCTGAGATGCTGATACACTGAGACATAGAGACACTGAGACAGTGAGACACAGAGACACTGTGACACTATGACACTGAGGCACAGAGAAACTCAGACACAGAGACAAAGAGACACTGATTTTCTGAGACACTGAGACACAGAGATAGAAAAACACTGAGACACTGCGACACAGAGACACTGATAATCTGAGACACTGAGACACTGTGACAATGAGGCACAGAGACACTGAGACATAGAGACACAGAGACACGGAGACACTGAGACTCTGAGACACTGAGACACTGAGACATAGAGACACTGAGGCACTGAGATACAGAGAGACTGAGGCACAGAGAAACTCAGACACAGAGACACTGAGATTCTGAGACACTGAGGCACAGTGACACTGAGACACAGAGATACTGAGACACAGAGACACTGAGAGTCTTGATAGACTGAGACACTGAGACCCTGAGACACTGAGGCACAGAGGCACGGAGACACTGATACACTGAGACACAGAGACACTGAGACTCTGAGACACAGAGACACAGGGACACTGAGAAACAGAGACACAGAGACACTGAGAGTCTTGATAGCCTGAGACACTGAGACTCAGAGACACTGAGACAAAGAGACATAGAGACACGGAGACGCTGAGACACAGAGACACTGAGACTCAGAGATACTGGGACACAAAGACACTGAGACACTGAGTCACAGAGACAGTGAGACTCTGAGACACTGCAACACAGAGACACAGAAACACTGAGACACTGAGGCACTGAGACACAGATACACAGATACACAGAGACTCTGAGACACTGAGGCACAGAGACACTGAGACACAGAGACATAGAGACACTGAAACTCTGAGACACTGAGACACCGTGACACAGAAACTCTGAGACACAGAGACACAGAGACACAGACTCACTGAAACTCTGAGACGCAGAGACACTCGGACACAGAGACACTAACACAGGGAAACACAGAGACACTGAATCTCTGAGACACTGATACACTGAGACACAGAGACACTGTCACTTTGAGACACAGAGACACTCAGACACTGAGGCACAGAGAAACCGAAATGCAGAGACACTGAGACCAGAGACAAAGGTACTCTGAGACGCAGATACCCTGAGAAACTGAGTCACTAAGGTACAGAGAAACTGAGACACAGAGACATTGAGACTCTGAGACACTGATAAACTGAAACACTGATGCACAGATAAACTGAGACACTGAGGCACAGAGACACAGAGACACAGAGACACTGAGGCACAGAGGCACAGAGGCAAAGAGACTCTGAGACACTGTGACTCAGAGACACTTAGACACAGAGAAACTGAGACACTTACACACAGAGAGACTGAGACACTGAGACTCTGAGACACTGAGACAATGGGACACGGAGACACTGAGACTCTGAGATACTGACACACAGAGACACTGAGACACAAAACGTTGAGACACTGAGACACAGAGACACTGAGACACAGAGATACTGAGACACTGAGACACAGATACACTGAGACTCTGAGACACTGAGACAATGGGACACGGAGACACTGAGACTCTGAGATACTGAGACATAGAGACACTGAGACACAAAACTTTGAGACACTGAGACACAGAGATACTTAGACAATGAGACACTGAGACACTGAGAAACTGAGACTCGGAGACACTGAGGCACAGAGACACTGAGACACAGAGATACTGAGACACAGAGACACGGAATCTCTGAGACACTGATACATTGAGACTCTAAGACACTGAGGCACAGAGACACTGAGACACAGAGACATAGAGACACTGAAACTCTGAGACACTGAGACACTCGGACACAGAGACACTAACACAGGGAAACACAGAGACACTGAATCTCTGAGACACTGATACACTGAGACACAGAGACACTGTGACTTTGAGACACAGAGACACTGAGACACTGAGGCACAGAGAAACCGAAATGCAGAGACACTGAGACCAGAGACAAAGGTACTCTGAGACGCAGATACCCTGAGAAACTGAGTCACTAAGGTACAGAGAAACTGAGACACAGAGACATTGAGACTCTGAGACACAGATAAACTGAAACACTGATGCACAGATAAACTGAGACACTGAGGCACAGAGACACAGAGACACAGAGACACTGAGGCACAGAGACACAGAGGCACAGAGACTCTGAGACACTGTGACTCAGAGACACTTAGACACAGAGAAACTGAGACACTTAAACGCAGAGAGACTGAGACACTGAGACTCTGAGACACTGAGACAATGGGACACGGAGACAATGAGACTCTGAGATACTGAGACATAGAGACACTGAGACACAAAACTTTGAGACACTGAGACACAGAGATACTGAGACACTGAGACACTGAGACACAGAGACACTGAGACACTGAGACTCGGAGACACTGAGGCACAGAGACACTGAGACACAGAGATACTGAGACACAGAGACACGGAGTCTCTGAGACACTGATACATTGAGACTCTAAGACACTGAGGCACAGAGTCATTGAGACACTGAGACAGAGAGATACTGAGACACAGAGACACTGAGTCTCTGAGACACTGATACATTGAGACTCTGAGACACTGAGGCACAGAGATCGAGAATCACTGAGACAGAGAGACACTGATAATCTGAGACATTGTGACATTGAGGCACAGAGACACTCAGACACAGAGAAACTGTGACACTGAGGCACCAAGACACAGAGACTCTGAGAGATTGAGACTCTGACAGTCTGAGACACTGAGACACAGTAACACAGAGACACAGAGACAATGAGGCACAGAGACTCTGAGGCACAGAGGCACAGAGACACTGAGACACAGAGACACTGAGAATCTGAGACGGTGAGACACAGAGACACTGTGACACAGAGACACAGAGGCACTGAGACTCTGAGACACTGAGGCACAGAGACACTGAGACATACAGACACTGAAACTCTGAGACACTGAGACACTGTGACACAGAGACTCTGAGACACAGAGACACAGAGACACAGAGACACAGACTCACTGAAACATTGAGACACTGAGACACTGGGACACAGAGACACTGAGACAGAGAGACACAGAGACACAGAGACTCTGAGACGCTGAGAATCTGATACACAGAGACACAGAGACTCTGAGACGCCGAGACACTGAGACACTGAGGCACAGAGACACTGAGGCACAGAGACAAATAGACACTGAGACACTGAAGCACTGAGACACAGAGACATAGAGACACTGAAACTCTGAGACACTGAGACACAATACTTTGAGACACTGAGACACTGAGACACTGAGGCACAAAGACACAGGGACACTGAGACTCTGAGACAATAAGGCAATGTGACACTGAAGCACAGAGACACAGAGACGCAGAGTCACTCAGACACAGAGACATGGAGACGCTGAGGCTCTGAGATAATGATACACTGAGACACAGAGACACTGATAATCTGAGACTCTGAGACACTGAGGCACAGAGACATTGAGACACAGAGACACTAAGTTTCTGAGACACTGAGGCACAGAGACACTGAGACACAGAGATACTGAGACACAGAGACACTGAGTCTCTGAGACACTGATACATTGAGACTCTGAGACACTGAGGCACAGAGATCGAGAATCACTTAGACATTGTGACACTGTGACATTGAGGCACAGAGTCACTCAGACACAGAGAAACTGAGACACTGAGGCACCAAGACACAGAGACCCTGAGAGATTGAGACTCTGAGACACAGTAACACAGAGACACAGAGACAATGAGGCACAGAGATACAGACACACTGAGGCACAGAGGCACAGAGACACTGAGACACAGAGACACTGTGACACAGAGACACAGAGACAGTAAGACACTGGGACACAAAGACACTGAGACATTGAGACTCTGAGACACAGAGACACAGAGACAATGTGACCCTGAATCTCTGAGACACTGATACACTGAGACACAGAGACACTGTGACTCTGAGACAGAGAGACACAGAGACACTGAATCTCTGAGACACTGATACACTGAGACACAGAGACATTGTGCCTCTGAGACACTGAGACACAGAAACACTGAGACACTGAGATCCTGTGACACTGAGGCACAGAGACACTGAGACACAGAGACACAGACTCACTGAAACTCTGAGACAATGAGACACTGGGACACAGAGACACTGAGACATTGAGACTCTGAGACACTGAGACACAGAGACACAGAGACACAGAGACAATGTGACACTGAATCTCTGAGACACTGATACACTGAGACACAGAGACACTGTGACTCTGAGACACTGAGACACTGAGACACAGAGACACTGAGACACAGACTCACTGAAACTCTGAGACACTGAGACACAGAGACCCTGAGACACAGACTCACTGAAACTCTGAGACACTGAGATACTGGGACACAGAGACACTGAGACAGACAGATACACTGAATCTCTGAGACACTGATGCACTGAGACACAGAGACACTGTGACTCTGAGACACTGCGTCACTGAGACACTGAGACACTGTGACAACGAGGCACAGAGACACTGAGACACAGAGATACTGAGACACAGAGACACTGAGGCACAGAGACCCTGCGATACAGAGACACTGTGACATTGAGACTCTGAGACACTGAGACACTGAAAATCTGAGACACTGAGACACTGTGATACTGAGGCACAGAGACACTCAGACAGTTAGACACTGAGTCTCAGAGACACTGATAAACTGAATCATAGAGACAGAGACACTGAGACTCTGAGACATGAGACACTGAGACACAGAGACACTGGGACACAGAGACACTGAGACTCTGAGACACTGAGACACTGAGACACAAAGACATTGAGGCACAGAGACACTGAGACACTGTGACACTGAGGCACAGAGACACTCAACACAGAGGCAATGTGACACTGAGTGTCTGAGACATTGATACACTGAGACACTGAGACTCTGAGACATTGAGACACTGAGACACAGAGAAACTGAGACACTGAGACACAGAGACACTAAGACACTGAGACTTTGAGATATTAAGACACTGAGACACTGAGACACAGAGACTCTGAGACACAGAGACACAGAGACACAGACTCACTGAAACTCTGAGACTCTGAGACACTGAGACAATGGGACACGGAGACACTGAGACTCTGAGATACTGAGACACAGAGACACATAACCTTGAGACACTGAGACATAGAGACACTGAGACACAGAGACACTGAGATTCTGAGACACTGAGGCACAGAGACACTGAGACACAGAGATACTGAGACGCAGACTCTGAGAGTCTTGATAGACTGAGACACTGAGACCCTGAGACACTGAGGCACAGAGGCACAGAGACACTGATACACTGAGACACAGAGACACTGAGACTCTGAAACACAGAGGCACAGAGACACTGAGACACAGATACACTGAGACACAGAGACACAGGGACACTGAGAAACAGAGACACAGAGACACTGAGAGTCTTGATAGCCTGAGACACTGAGACTCTGAGACACTGAGACAAAGAGACACGGAGACGCTGAGACACAGAGACACTGAGACTCAGAGATACTGGGACACAAAGACACTGAGACACTGAGTCACAGAGACAGTGAGACTCTGAGACACTGCGACACAGAGACACAGAAACACTGAGACACTGAGGCACTGAGACACAGATACACAGATACACTGAGACTCTGAGACATAGAGACACTGAAACTCTGAGACACTGAGACACTGTGTCACAGAAACTCTGAGACACAGAGACACAGACTCACTGAAGCTCTGAGACACTGAGACACTCGGACACAGAGACACTAAGACAGGGAAACACAGAGACACTGAATCTCTGAGACACTGATACACTGAGACACAGAGACACTGTGACTTTGAGACACAGAGACACTGAGACACTGAGGCACAGAGAAACCGAAATGCAGAGACACTGAGACCAGAGACAAAGGTACTCTGAGACGCAGATACCCTGAGAAACTGAGTCACTAAGGTACAGAGAAACTGAGACACAGAGACATTGAGACTCTGAGACACAGATAAACTGAAACACTGATGCACAGATAAACTGAGGCACAGAGACACAGAGACACTGAGGCACAGAGACACAGACACAGAGACTCTGAGACACTGTGACTCAGAGACACTTAGACACAGAGACACTGAGAAACTTAAACACAGAGAGACTGAGACAATGAGACTCTGAGACACTGAGACAATGGGACACGGAGACACTGAGACTCTGAGATACTGAGACACAGAGACACTGAGACACAAAACGTTGAGACACTGAGACACAGAGACACTGAGACACTGAGATTCTGAGACACTGAGACACAGATACACTGAGACTCTGAGATACTGAGACATAGAGACACTGAGACACAAAACTTTGAGACACTGAGACACAGAGATACTGAGACACTGAGACACTGAGACACAGAGACACTGAGACTCGGAGACACTGAGGCACAGAGACACTGAGACACAGAGACACAGAGATACTGAGACACAGAGATACTGAGTCTCTGAGACACTGACACTTTGAGACTCTGAGACACTGAGGCACAGAGACATTGAGACACAGAGACACTAAGATTCTGAGACACTGAGGCACAGAGACACTGAGACACAGAGATACTGAGACACAGAGACACTGAGTCTCTGAGACACTGATACATTGAGACTCTGAGACACTGAGGCACAGAGATCGAGAATCACTTAGACACTGTGACACTGTGACATTGAGGCACAGAGTCACTCAGACACAGAGAAACTGAGACACTGAGGCACCAAGACACAGAGACCCTGAGAGATTGAGTCTCTGAGACTCTGAGACACTGAGACACAGTAACACAGAGACTCAGAGACAATGAGGCACAGAGATACAGACACACTGAGGCACAGAGGCACAGAGACACTGAGACACAGAGACACTGTGACACAGAGACTCTGAGACACAGAGACACAGAGACACAGACTCACTGAAACTCTGAGACACTGAGACACTGGGACACAAAGACACTGAGACATTGAGACAGTAAGTCACTGAGAGACTGAGGCACAGAGACACTAAAACACTGAGACACTGAGACACAGATACACATAGACACTGAGACTCTGAGTCACTGAGGCACAGAGACAATGAGATACAGAGACATAGAGACACTGAAACTCTGAGACACTGAGACACTGTGACACAGAGACTCTGAGACAGAGACACAGAGACACAGACTCACTGAAACTCTGAGACACTGAGACAATGGGACACGGAGACACTGAGACTCTGAGATACTGAGACACAGAGACACTGAGACACAAAACGTTGAGACACTGAGACACAGCGACACTGAGACACAGAGATTCTGAGACACTGAGACACAGATACACTGAGACTCTGAGATACTGAGACATAGAGACACTGAGACACAAAACTTTGAGACACTGAGACACAGAGATACTGAGACACTGAGACACTGAGACACAGAGACACTGAGACTCGGAGACACTGAGGCACTGAGACACTGAGACACAGAGATACGACACAGAGACACGGAGTCTCTGAGACACTGATACATTGAGACTCTGAGACACTGAGGCACAGAGTCATTGAGACACTGAGACACAGAGATACTGAGACACAGAGATACTGAGTCTCTGAGACACTGACACTTTGAGACTCTGAGAGACTGAGGCACAGAGACATTGAGACACAGAGACACTAAGATTCTGAGACACTGAGGCACAGAGACCCTGAGACACAGAGATACTGAAACACAGAGACACTGAGACACAGAGATACTGAGACACAGAGACACTGAGTCTCTGAGACACTGATACATTGAGACTCTGAGACACTGAGGCACAGAGATCGAGAATCACTTAGACACTGTGACACAGTGACATTGAGGCACAGAGTCACTCAGACACAGAGAAACTGAGACACTGAGGCACCAAGACACAGAGACCCTGAGAGATTGAGTCTCTGAGACTCTGAGACACTGAGACACAGTAACACAGAGACACAGAGACAATGAGGCACAGAGATACAGACACACTGAGGCACAGAGGCACAGAGACACTGAGACACAGAGACACTGTGACACAGAGACTCTGAGACACACAGACACAGAGACACAGACTCACTGAAACTCTGAGACACTGAGACACTGGGACACAAAGACACTGAGACATTGAGACAGGAAGACACTGAGAGACTGAGGCACAGAGACACTAAAACACTGAGACACTGAGGCACTGAGACACAGATACACATAGACACTGAGACTCTGAGACACTGAGGCACAGAGACAATGAGATACAGAGACATAGAGACACTGAAACTCTGAGACACTGTGACACAGAGACTCTGAGACACAGAGACACAGACTCACTGAAACTCTGAGACACTGAGACACTGGGACACAAAGACACTGAGACATTGAGACTCTGAGACACTGAGACACAGAGACACAGAGACAATGTGACCCTGAATCTCTGAGACACTGATACACTGAGACACAGAGACACTGTGACTCTGAGACACTGAGACACAGAGACACTGAGACACTGAGATCCTGTGACACTGAGGCACAGAGACACTGAGACACAGAGTCACTGAGACAGAGAGACACAGAGACACTGAATCTCTGAGACACTGATACACTGAGACACAGAGACATTGTGCCTCTGAGACACTGAGACACAGAGACACTGAGACACTGAGATCCTGTGACACTGAGGCACAGAGACACTGAAACTCTGAGACACTGAGACACTGTGACACAGAGACTCTGAGACACAGAGACACAGACTCACTGAAACTCTGAGAAACTGGGACACAAATACACTGAGACATTGAGACTCTGAGACACTGAGACACAGAGACACAGAGACACAGAGAAAATGTGACCCTGAATCTCTGAGACACTGATACACTGAGACACAGAGACACTGTGACTCTGAGACACTGAGACACAGAGACACTGAGACACTGAGATCCTGTGACACTGAGGCACAGAGACACTGAGACACAGAGACACAGACTCACTGAAACTCTGAGACAATGAGACACTGGGACACAGAGACACTGAGACATTGAGACTCTGAGACACTGAGACACAGAGACACAGAGACAATGTGACACTGAATCTCTGAGACACTGATACACTGAGACACAGAGACACTGTGACTCTGAGACACTGAGGCACTGAGACACAGAGACACTGAGACACAGACTCACTGAAACACTGAGACACTGAGACACAGAGACTCTGAGACACAGAGACCCTGAGACACAGACTCACTGAAACTCTGAGACACTGAGATACTGGGACACAGAGATACTGAGACACAGAGACACTGAGGCACAGAGACCCTGCGATACAGAGACACTGTGACATTGAGACTCTGAGACACTGAGACACTGAAAATCTGAGACACTGAGACACTGTGATACTGAGGCACAGAGACACTCAGACAGTTAGACACTGAGTCTCAGAGACACTGATAAACTGAATCACAGAGACAGAGACACTGAGACTCTGAGACATGAGACACTGAGACACATAGACACTGGGACACAGAGACACTGAGACTCTGAGACACTGAGACACTGAGACACAAAGACATTGAGGCACAGAGACACTGAGACACTGTGACACTGAGGCACAGAGACACTCAACACAGAGGCAATGTGACACTGAGTGTCTGAGACATTGATACAATGAGACTCTGAGACATTGAGACACTGAGACACAGAGAAACTGAGACACTGAGACACAGAGACACTGAGACTTTGAGATATTAAGACACTGAGACACTGAGACACTGAAACACAGAGACTCTGAGACACAGAGACACAGAGACACTGAGACACAGACTCACTGAAACTCTGAGACACTGAGACACTGGGACACAGAGACACAGAGACACTGAGACACTGTGACTCAGAGACACTTAAACACAGAGACACTGATACACTTAAACACAGAGAGACTGAGACACTGAGACTCTGAGACACTGAGACAATGGGACACGGAGACACTGAGACTCTGAGATACTGAGACACAGAGACACATAACCTTGAGACACTGAGACACAGAGACACTGAGGCACTGAGATACAGAGAGACTGAGGCACAGAGAAACTCAGACACAGAGACACTGAGATTCTGAGACACTGAGGCACAGAGACACTGAGACACAGAGATACTGAGACACAGACACTGAGAGTCTTGATAGACTGAGACACTGAGACCCTGAGACACTGAGACACAGAGACACTGAGACTCTGAGACACAGAGGCACAGAGACACTGAGACACAGATACACTGAGACACAGAGACACAGGGACACTGAGAAACAGAGACACAGAGACACTGAGAGTCTTGATAGCCTGAGACACTGAGACTCTGAGACACTGAGACAAAGAGACATAGAGACACGGAGACGCTGAGACACAGAGACACTGAGACTCAGAGATACTGGGACACAAAGACACTGAGACACTGAGGCACAGAGACACTGAGACACAGGGACATAGAGACACTGAAACTCTGAGACACTGAGGCACTGTGTCACAGAAACTCTGAGACACAGAGACGCAGACTCACTGAAACTCTGAGACACTGAGACACTCGGACACAGAGACACTAAGACAGGGAAACACAGAGACACTGAATCTCTGAGACACTGATACACTGAGACACAGAGACACTGTGACTTTGAGACACAGAGACACTGAGGCACAGAGAAACCGAAATGCAGAGACACTGAGACCAGAGACAAAGGTACTCTGAGACGCAGATACCCTGAGAAACTGAGTCACTAAGGTACAGAGAAACTGAGACACAGAGACATTGAGACTCTGAGACACAGATAAACTGAAACACTGATGCACAGATACGCTGAGACACTGAGGCACAGAGACACAGAGACACAGAGACACTGAGGCACAGAGACACAGACACAGAGACTCTGAGACACTGTGACTCAGAGACACTTAGACACAGAGACACTGAGAAACTTAAACACAGAGAGACTGAGACACTGAGACTCTGAGACACTGAGACAATGGGACATGGAGACCCTGAGACTCTGAGATACTGAGACACAGAGACACTGAGACACAAAACGTTGAGACACTGAGACACAGAGACACTGAGACACAGAGATTCTGAGACACTGAGACACAGATACACTGAGACTCTGAGATACCGAGACATAGAGACACTGAGACACAAAACTTTGAGACACTGAGACACAGAGATACTGAGACACTGAGACACTGAGACACAGAGACACTGAGACTTGGAGACACTGAGGCACAGAGACACTGAGACACAGAGATACGACACAGAGACACGGAGTCTCTGAGACACTGATACATTGAGACTCTGAGACACTGAGGCACAGCGTCATTGAGACACTGAGACACAGAGATACTGAGACACAGAGATACTGAGTCTCTGAGACACTGACACTTTGAGACTCTGAGACACTGAGGCACAGAGACATTGAGACACAGAGACACTAAGATTCTGAGACACTGAGGCACAGAGACACTGAGACACAGAGATACTGAGACACAGAGACACTGAGTCTCTGAGACACTGATACATTGAGACTCTGAGACACTGAGGCACAGAGTGTCGAGAATCACTTAGACACTGTGACACTGTGACATTGAGGCACAGAGTCACTCAGACACAGAGAAACTGAGACACTGAGGCACCAAGACACAGAGACCCTGAGAGATTGAGTCTCTGAGACTCTGAGACACTGAGACACAGTAACACAGAGACACAGAGACAATGAGGCACAGAGATACAGACACACTGAGGCACAGAGGCACAGAGACACTGAGACACAGAGACACTGTGACACAGAGACTCTGAGACACAGAGACACAGAGACACAGACTCACTGAAACTCTGAGACACTGAGACACTGGGACACAAAGACACTGAGACATTGAGACAGTAAGACACTGAGAGACTGAGGCACAGAGACACGAAAACACTGAGACACCGAGACACAGATACACATGTACACTGAGACACTGAGAGACTGAGGCACAGAGACACGAAAACACTGAGACACCGAGACACAGATACACATATACACTGAGACTCTGAGACACTGAGGCACAGAGACAATGAGATACAGAGACATAGAGACACTGAAACTCTGAGACACTGAGACACTGTGTCACAGAAACTCTGAGACACAGAGACACAGACTCACTGAAACTCTGAGACACTGAGACACTGGGACACAAAGACACTGAGACATTGAGACTCTGAGACACAGAGACACAGAGACACAGAGACAATGTGACCCTGAATCTCTGAGACACTGATACACTGAGACACAGAGACACTGTGACTCTGAGACAGAGAGACACAGAGACACTGAATCTCTGAGACACTGATACACTGAGACACAGAGACATTGTGCCTCTGAGACACTGAGACACAGAAACACTGAGACACTGAGATCCTGTGACACTGAGGCACAGAGACACTGAGACACAGAGACACAGACTCACTGAAACTCTGAGACAATGAGACACTGGGACACAGAGACACTGAGACATTGAGACTCTGAGACACTGAGACACAGAGACACAGAGACACAGAGACAATGTGACACTGAATCTCTGAGACACTGATACACTGAGACACAGAGACACTGTGACTCTGAGACACTGAGACACTGAGACACAGAGACACTGAGACACAGACTCACTGAAACTCTGAGACACTGAGACACAGAGACCCTGAGACACAGACTCACTGAAACTCTGAGACACTGAGATACTTGGACACAGAGACACTGAGACAGAGAGGCACAGATACACTGAATCTCTGAGACACTGATGCACTGAGACACAGAGACACTGTGACTCTGAGACACTGCGTCACTGAGACACTGAGACACTGAGACACTGTGACACTGAGGCACAGAGACACTGAGACACAGAGATACTGAGACACAGAGACACTGAGGCACAGAGACCCTGCGATACAGAGACACTGTGACATTGAGACACTGAGACACTGAAAATCTGAGACACTGAGACACTGTGATACTGAGGCACAGAGACACTCAGACAGTTAGACACTGAGTCTCAGAGACACTGATAAACTGAATCACAGAGACAGAGACACTGAGACTCTGAGACATGAGACACTGAGACACAGAGACACTGGGACACAGAGACACTGAGACTCTGAGACACTGAGACACTGAGACACAAAGACATTGAGGCACAGAGACACTGAGACACTGTGACACTGAGGCACAGAGACACTCAACACAGAGGCAATGTGACACTGAGTGTCTGAGACATTGATACACTGAGACACTGAGACTCTGAGACATTGAGACACTGAGACACAGAGAAACTGAGACACTGAGACACAGAGACACTAAGACACTGAGACTTTGAGATATTAAGACATTGAGACACTGAGACACAGAGACTCTGAGACACAGAGACACAGAGACACAGACTCACTGAAACTCTGAGACACTGAGACACTGGGACACAGAGACACTGAGACACTGTGACTCAGAGACACTTAAACACAGAGACACTGATACATTTAAACACAGAGAGACTGAGACACTGAGACTCTGAGACACTGAGACAATGGGACACAAAGACACTGAGACATTGAGACAGTAAGACACTGAGAGACTGAGGCACAGAGACACGAAAACACTGAGACACCGAGACACAGATACACATATACACTGAGACTCTGAGACACTGAGGCACAGAGACAATGAGATACAGAGACATAGAGACACTGAAACTCTGAGACACTGAGACACTGTGTCACAGAAACTCTGAGACACAGAGACACAGACTCACTGAAACTCTGAGACACTGAGACACTGGGACACAAAGACACTGAGACATTGAGACTCTGAGACACAGAGACACAGAGACAATGTGACCCTGAATCTCTGAGACACTGATACACTGAGACACAGAGACACTGTGACTCTGAGACAGAGAGACACAGAGACACTGAATCTCTGAGACACTGATACACTGAGACACAGAGACATTGTGCCTCTGAGACACTGAGACACAGAAACACTGAGACACTGAGATCCTGTGACACTGAGGCACAGAGACACTGAGACACAGAGACACAGACTCACTGAAACTCTGAGACAATGAGACACTGGGACACAGAGACACTGAGACATTGAGACTCTGAGACACTGAGACACAGAGACACAGAGACAATGTGACACTGAATCTCTGAGACACTGATACACTGAGACACAGAGACACTGTGACTCTGAGACACTGAGACACTGAGACACAGAGACACTGAGACACAGACTCACTGAAACTCTGAGACACTGAGACACAGAGACCCTGAGACACAGACTCACTGAAACTCTGAGACACTGAGATACTGGGACACAGAGACACTGAGACAGAGAGGCACAGATACACTGAATCTCTGAGACACTGATGCACTGAGACACAGAGACACTGTGACTCTGAGACACTGCGTCACTGAGACACTGAGACACTGTGACACTGAGGCACAGAGACACTGAGACACAGAGATACAGAGACACAGAGACACTGAGGCACAGAGACCCTGCGATACAGAGACACTGTGACATTGAGACACTGAGACACTGAAAATCTGAGACACTGAGACACTGTGATACTGAGGCACAGAGACACTCAGACAGTTAGACACTGAGTCTCAGAGACACTGATAAACTGAATCACAGAGACAGAGACACTGAGACTCTGAGACATGAGACACTGAGACACAGAGACACTGGGACACAGAGACACTGAGACTCTGAGGCACTGAGACACTGAGACACAAAGACATTGAGGCACAGAGACACTGAGACACTGTGACACTGAGGCACAGAGACACTCAACACAGAGGCAATGTGACACTGAGTGTCTGAGACATTGATACACTGAGACACTGAGACTCTGAGACATTGAGACACTGAGACACAGAGAAACTGAGACACTGAGACACAGAGACACTAAGACACTGAGACTTTGAGATATTAAGACACTGAGACACTGAGACACAGAGACTCTGAGACACAGAGACACAGAGACACAGACTCACTGAAACTCTGAGACACTGAGACACTGGGACACAGAGACACTGAGACACTGTGACTCAGAGGCACTTAAACACAGAGACACTGATACACTTAAACACAGAGAGACTGAGACACTGAGACTCTGAGACACTGAGACAATGGGACACGGAGACACTGAGACTCTGAGACATTGATACATTGAGACTCTGAGACACTGAGGCACAGAGACACTGAGATTCTGAGACACTGAGGCACAGAGACACTGAGACACAGATATAGTGAGACCCAGAGACTCTGAGTGTCTGAGACACTGATACATTGAGACTCTGAGACACTGAGGCACAGAGATCGAGAATCACTGAGACAGAGAGACACTGATAATCTGAGACACTGAGACACTGCGACATTGAGGCACAGAGACACTCAGACACAGAGAAACTGAGACACTGAGGCACCAAGACACAGAGACTCTGAGAGATTGAGACTCTGAGACTCTGAGACACTGAGACACAGTAACACAGAGACACAGAGACAATGAGGCACAGAGATACAGAGACACTGAGGCACAGAGACACTGAGACACAGAGACACTGAGACTCTGAGACGCTGAGACACAGAGACACTGTGACACAGAGACACTGAGACAGTAAGACACTGAGAGACTGAGGCACAGAGACACTGAAACACTGAGACACTGAGGCACTGAGACACAGATACACATAGACACTGAGACTCTGAGACACTGAGGCACAGAGACACTGAGACACAGAGACATAGAGACACTTAAACTCTGAGACACTGAGACACTGTGACACAGAGACTCTGAGACACAGAGGCACAGAGACACTGAGGCTTTGAGACACTGAGACACAGAGACACTGAGACTCGGAGACACTGAGACACTGTGACTTTGGGACACTGAGACTCTGAGACCCTGAGAAACTAACGCACAGAGACTCTGAGACTCTGAGACACAGAGGCACAAAGACACTGAGACACAGAGACACAGTGACACTGAGACACTGAGACAGAGAGACACAGAGACACTGAGACTTTGAGACCCTGAGACACCGAGAAACTGAGACACTGAGACACTGAGGCACAGGGACACTGAGACACTGAGACACTGAGACTCTGAGACATTGAGACACTGTGACACTGAGGCAGTGACTCTCAGACAGAGAGACACCGAGGCACTGATTCTCTGAGACACTAAGACACAGAGACAAAGAGACTGTGAGACACTGAGACACAGAGATACTGGGACACAGAGACACTGACAGTCTGAGACACTGAGACACTGAGACACTGTGACACTGAGACACTGAGACACAGAGACACTGAGACACTGAGACACGGGGACACTGAGGCACAGAGACACTCAGACAAAGAGACAAAGAAACACTGAGACTCTGAGACACTGATACACTGAGACACAGAGACACAGAGACACAGAGATAGAGACACTGAGACTTTGAGACACTGAGACACAGAGACACTGAGATTCTGAGACACAGAGGCACAGAGACACTGAGGCTTTGAGACACTGAGACTCGGAGACACTGAGACACTGTGACTTTGGGACACTGAGACTCTGAGACCCTGAGAAACTAATGCACAGAGACTCTGAGACTCTGAGACACAGTGGCACAAAGACACTGAGACACAGAGACACAGTGACACTGAGACACTGAGACAGAGAGACACAGAGACACTGAGACTTTGAGACTCTGAGACACCGAGAAACTGAGACACTGAGACACTCAGACTCTGAGCCTCTGAGACACTGTGACACTGAGGCACAAAGTCACTGAGACACTGAGAAACCGATACACTGAGACACTGAGACAGAGAGACACTGAGACTCTGAAAGATTTGAGACACTGAAACACTGAGGTATTGAGACACTAAGGCACAGAGACTCTGAGGCACTGACATTTTGAGACACTAAGGCACAGAGACTCTGAGACTCTGAGGCACTGAGATACAGAGACACTAAGGCACAGAGAGACTGAGACTCTGAGACACTGAGACTCTGAAACACTGAGACACTGAGACACAGAAACACAGAGACAGAGACACTGAGATACAGAGACACAGAGACACTGAGACTCTGAGATACTGAGACAAAGAGGCACTGAGAATCTGAGACACTGAGACTCTGAGATACTGAGACAAAGAGGCACTGAGAATCTGAGACACTGAGGCACAGGGACACTGAGACACTGAGACACTGAGAAACTGAGACTCTGAGACATTGAGACTCTGAGATATTGAGACAAAGAGGCACTGAGAATCTGAGACACTGAGGCACAGGGACACTGAGACACTGAGACACTGAGACTCTGAGACATTGAGACACTGTGACACTGACTCACAGAGACTCTCAGACAGAGAGACACCGAGGCACTGATTCTCTGAGACACTAAGACACAGAGACAAAGAGACTGTGAGACACTGAGACACAGAGATACTGGGACACAGAGACACTGACAGTCTGAGACACTGAGACACAGAGACACTGAGACACGGTGACACTGAGGCACAGAGACACTCAGACACAGAGACAAAGAGACACTGAGTCTCTGAGACACTGATACACTGAGACACAGAGACACAGAGACAGAGACACTGAGACTTTGAGACACTGAGACACAGAGACACTGAGAATCGGAGACACTGAGACACTGAGTCTTTGGGACACTGAGACTCTGAGACACTAACGCACAGAGACTCTGAGACTCTGAGACACAGAGGCACAAAGACACTGAGACACAGAGACACAGTGACACTGAGACAGAGACACAGAGACACAGAGACACTGAGACTTTGAGACTCTGAGACACGGAGACACTGAGACTCTGAGACACTGAGACACTGAGACTCTGAGGCACAGAGACACTGAGACTCTGAGACATTGAGACACTGTGACACTGTGACACTGAGGCACAGAGTCACTGAGACACTGAGACACCGATACACTGAGACACTGAGACACTGAGACAGAGAGACACTGTGACACTGAGACTCTGAAAGACTGAGACACTGAAACACTGAGATACTGAGACACTCAGGCACAGAGAGACTGAGACTCTGAGACACAGAGACACTGAAGCGCAGAGACACTGAGGCACTGAGACACTGAGACTCTGAGACACAGAGACACTGAGACACAGAGACACAGAGCCTCTGAGACACAGACGCACTGAGACACTGAGACACAGAGACACTGACACTCTGAGACTCTGAGACACTGAGACACTGAGACTCTGAGACACTGAGACACTGAGACTCTGAGACACAGAGACACTGCGGCACAGAGACACTGTGACACTGAGACTCTGAGACACAAAGACACAGAGACACTAAGACACAAAGACACTGAGACACAGAAACACAGGGACACAGAGACACAGAGACTCTGAGACACTGAGACACAGAGACACTGAGACACTGAGACACAGAGACACTAAGACACAGAGACACTGAGACTCTGAGACACAGATACTCTGAGACACTGAGACATTGAGACTCTGAGACACAGAGAAACAGAGACACAGAGATAATGAGACACTGAGACTCTGAAACACTGAGACACAGAGACACTAAGACACAGAGACACTGATACACTGACACACTGAGACTCTGAGACACAGAGACACTAAGACACAGTGACACTGTGATACTGAGATTCTGAGATACAGAGGCACAGAGACACTGAGACATAGCGACACTGAGGCACTGAGACACTGAGACTCTGAGATACAGAGACACGGAGACATTGAGACACTGAGACACAGAGACACTAAGACACAGAGACACTGAGATACAGTGACACAACAACAATTAGACACAGAGACACTGAGACAGAGAGACACAGACTCTGAGACTCTGTGACAGAGAAACACGGTGACACTGTGACACTGCACCACTGAGACACAGAGACACAGACACAAAGTGACTCAGAGACACAGAGACCCTGAGACTCAGAGTCACTGAGACACAGAGACACTGAGACTCTGGGACACTGAGACACTGAGATACTGAGACACTGAGGCACAGAGACACTGTGACACTGAGACTCTGATACACAAAGACACAGAGACACTAAGGCACAGAGACTCTGAGACTCTGAAGCACTGAGATACAGAGACACTAAGGCACAGAGAGACTGAGACTCTGAGACACTGAGACTCTGAAACACTGAGACACTGAGACACAGAAACACAGAGACAGAGACACTGAGATACAGAGACACAGAGACACTGAGACTCTGAGACACTGAGACTCTGAGATACTGAGACAAAGAGGCACTGAGAATCTGAGACACTGAGACACTGAGACACTGAGGCACAGGGACACTGAGACACTGAGACACTGAGACACTGAGGCACAGGGACACTGAGACACTGAGACTCTGAGACATTGAGACACTGTGACACTGAGGCACAGAGACTCTCAGACAGAGAGACAACGAGGCACTGATTCTCTGAGACACTAAGACACAGAGACAAAGAGACTGTGAGACACTGTGACACAGAGATACTGGGACACAGAGACACTGACAGTCTGATACACTGAGACCCAGAGACACTGAGACACTGAGGCACTGTGACACTGAGACACTGAGACACAGAAACACTGAGACACAGAAACACAGGGACACAGAGACACTGAGACTCTGAGACACTGGGATACAGAGACACTGAGACACAGAGACACAGAGACACTAAGACACAGAGACACTGAGACACAGAGACACAGAGACACTAAGACACAGAGACACTGAGACTCTGAGACACTGATACTCTGAGACACTGAGACATTGAGACTCTGAGACACAGAGAAACAGAGACACAGAGATAATGTGACACTGAGACTCTGAGACACTGAGACACAGAGACACTAAGACACAGAGACACTGATACACTGAGACACTGAGACTCTGAGACACAGAGACACTAAGACACAGAGACACAGAGACACTGTGACACTGAGTTTCTGAGATACAGAGGCACAGAAACAATGAGACATAGCGACACTGAGGCAGAGAAACACTGAGACACTGAGACTCTGAGACTCTGAGATACAGAGACACGGAGACACTGAGACACAGAGACATTAAGACACAGAGACACAAAGACACTGAGACTCTGAGACACTGCACCACTGAGACACAGAGACACAGAGACACTGTGACTAAGAGACATTGAGACACTGAGAGACAGAGACACTGAGACACTGACACTCTGATACACTGAGACAATGAAACCCTAAGGCACAGAGACACTGATAATCTGAGACACTGAGGCACTGTGACGCTGAGACGCAGAGACACAGCGACACTGAGACTCTGAGAAACTGAGACACTGAGACACTGAGACACTGAGGCACAGAGACACTGAGACACACAGACACAGAGACACTGAGACTCTGAGACTCTAATACACTGAGACACAGAGACACAGACTCACTGAAACTCTGAGACACTGAGACACTGGGACACAAAGACACTGAGACATTGAGACAGTAAGACACTGAGAGACTGAGGCACAGAGACACGAAAACACTGAGACACCGAGACACAGATACACATATACACTGAGACTCTGAGACACTGAGGCACAGAGACAATGAGATACAGAGACATAGAGACACTGAAACTCTGAGACACTGAGACACTGTGTCACAGAAACTCTGAGACACAGAGACACAGACTCACTGAAACTCTGAGACACTGAGACACTGGGACACAAAGACACTGAGACATTGAGACTCTGAGACACTGAGACACAGAGACACAGAGACACAGAGACACAGAGACAATGTGACCCTGAATCTCTGAGACACTGATACACTGAGACACAGAGACACTGTGACTCTGAGACAGAGAGACACAGAGACACTGAATCTCTGAGACACTGATACACTGAGACACAGAGACATTGTGCCTCTGAGACACTGAGACACAGAAACACTGAGACACTGAGATCCTGTGACACTGAGGCACAGAGACACTGAGACACAGAGACACAGACTCACTGAAACTCTGAGACAATGAGACACTGGGAAACAGAGACACTGAGACATTGAGACTCTGAGACACTGAGACACAGAGACACAGAGACACAGAGACAATGTGACACTGAATCTCTGAGACACTGATACACTGAGACACAGAGACACTGTGACTCTGAGACACTGAGACACTGAGACACAGAGACACTGAGACACAGACTCACTGAAACTCTGAGACACTGAGACACAGAGACCCTGAGACACAGACTCACTGAAACTCTGAGACACTGAGATACTTGGACACAGAGACACTGAGACAGAGAGGCACAGATACACTGAATCTCTGAGACACTGATGCACTGAGACACAGAGACACTGTGACTCTGAGACACTGCGTCACTGAGACACTGAGACACTGAGACACTGTGACACTGAGGCACAGAGACACTGAGACACAGAGATACTGAGACACAGAGACACTGAGGCACAGAGACCCTGCGATACAGAGACACTGTGACATTGAGACACTGAGACACTGAAAATCTGAGACACTGAGACACTGTGATACTGAGGCACAGAGACACTCAGACAGTTAGACACTGAGTCTCAGAGACACTGATAAACTGAATCACAGAGACAGAGACACTGAGACTCTGAGACATGAGACACTGAGACACAGAGACACTGGGACACAGAGACACTGAGACTCTGAGACACTGAGACACTGAGACACAAAGACATTGAGGCACAGAGACACTGAGACACTGTGACACTGAGGCACAGAGACACTCAACACAGAGGCAATGTGACACTGAGTGTCTGAGACATTGATACACTGAGACACTGAGACTCTGAGACATTGAGACACTGAGACACAGAGAAACTGAGACACTGAGACACAGAGACACTAAGACACTGAGACTTTGAGATATTAAGACACTGAGACACTGAGACACAGAGACTCTGAGACACAGAGACACAGAGACACAGACTCACTGAAACTCTGAGACACTGAGACACTGGGACACAGAGACACTGAGACACTGTGACTCAGAGACACTTAAACACAGAGACACTGATACACTTAAACACAGAGAGACTGAGACACTGAGACTCTGAGACACTGAGACAATGGGACACAAAGACACTGAGACATTGAGACAGTAAGACACTGAGAGACTGAGGCACAGAGACACGAAAACACTGAGACACCGAGACACAGATACACATATACACTGAGACTCTGAGACACTGAGGCACAGAGACAATGAGATACAGAGACATAGAGACACTGAAACTCTGAGACACTGAGACACTGTGTCACAGAAACTCTGAGACACAGAGACACAGACTCACTGAAACTCTGAGACACTGAGACACTGGGACACAAAGACACTGAGACATTGAGACTCTGAGACACAGAGACACAGAGACACAGAGACAATGTGACCCTGAATCTCTGAGACACTGATACACTGAGACACAGAGACACTGTGACTCTGAGACAGAGAGACACAGAGACACTGAATCTCTGAGACACTGATACACTGAGACACAGAGACATTGTGCCTCTGAGACACTGAGACACAGAAACACTGAGACACTGAGATCCTGTGACACTGAGGCACAGAGACACTGAGACACAGAGACACAGACTCACTGAAACTCTGAGACAATGAGACACTGGGACACAGAGACACTGAGACATTGAGACTCTGAGACACCGAGACACAGAGACACAGAGACACAGAGACAATGTGACACTGAATCTCTGAGACACTGATACACTGAGACACAGAGACACTGTGACTCTGAGACACTGAGACACTGAGACACTGAGACACAGAGACACTGAGACACAGACTCACTGAAACTCTGAGACACTGAGACACAGAGACCCTGAGACACAGACTCACTGAAACTCTGAGACACTGAGATACTGGGACACAGAGACACTGAGACGGAGAGGCACAGATACACTGAATCTCTGAGACACTGATGCACTGAGACACAGAGACACTGTGACTCTGAGACACTGCGTCACTGAGACACTGAGACACTGAGACACTGTGACACTGAGGCACAGAGACACTGAGACACAGAGATACTGAGACACAGAGACACTGAGGCACAGAGACCCTGCGATACAGAGACACTGTGACATTGAGACACTGAGACACTGAAAATCTGAGACACTGAGACACTGTGATACTGAGGCACAGAGACACTCAGACAGTTAGACACTGAGTCTCAGAGACACTGATAAACTGAATCACAGAGACAGAGACACTGAGACTCTGAGACATGAGACACTGAGACACAGAGACACTGGGACACAGAGACACTGAGACTCTGAGACACTGAGACACTGAGACACAAAGATATTGAGGCACAGAGACACTGAGACACTGTGACACTGAGGCACAGAGACACTCAACACAGAGGCAATGTGACACTGAGTGTCTGAGACATTGATAAACTGAGACACTGAGACTCTGAGACATTGAGACACTGAGACACAGAGAAACTGAGACACTGAGACACAGAGACACTAAGACACTGAGACTTTGAGATATTAAGACATTGAGACACTGAGACCCAGAGACTCTGAGACACAGAGACACAGAGACACAGACTCACTGAAACTCTGAGACACTGAGACACTGGGACACAGAGACACTGAGACACTGTGACTCAGAGACACTTAAACACAGAGACACTGATACATTTAAACACAGAGAGACTGAGACACTGAGACTCTGAGACACTGAGACAATGGGACACAAAGACACTGAGACATTGAGACAGTAAGACACTGAGAGACTGAGGCACAGAGACACGAAAACACTGAGACACCGAGGCACAGATACACATATACACTGAGACTCTGAGACACTGAGGCACAGAGACAATGAGATACAGAGACATAGAGACACTGAAACTCTGAGACACTGAGACACTGTGTCACAGAAACTCTGAGACACAGAGACACAGACTCACTGAAACTCTGAGACACTGAGACACTGGGACACAAAGACACTGAGACATTGAGACTCTGAGACACAGAGACACAGAGACACAGAGACACAGAGACAATGTGACCCTGAATCTCTGAGACACTGATACACTGAGACACAGAGACACTGTGACTCTGAGACAGAGAGACACAGAGACACTGAATCTCTGAGACACTGATACACTGAGACACAGAGACATTGTGCCTCTGAGACACTGAGACACAGAAACACTGAGACACTGAGATCCTGTGACACTGAGGCACAGAGACACTGAGACACAGAGACACAGACTCACTGAAACTCTGAGACAATGAGACACTGGGACACAGAGACACTGAGACATTGAGACTCTGAGACACTGAGACACAGAGACACAGAGACACAGAGACACAGAGACAATGTGACACTGAATCTCTGAGACACTGATACACTGAGACACAGAGACACTGTGACTCTGAGACACTGAGACACTGAGACACAGAGACACTGAGACACAGACTCACTGAAACTCTGAGACACTGAGACACAGAGACCCTGAGACACAGACTCACTGAAACTCTGAGACACTGAGATACTGGGACACAGAGACACTGAGACAGAGAGGCACAGATACACTGAATCTCTGAGACACTGATGCACTGAGACACAGAGACACTGTGACTCTGAGACACTGCGTCACTGAGACACTGAGACACTGAGACACTGTGACACTGAGGCACAGAGACACTGAGACACAGAGATACAGAGACACAGAGACACTGAGGCACAGAGACCCTGCGATACAGAGACACTGTGACATTGAGACACTGAGACACTGAAAATCTGAGACACTGAGACACTGTGATACTGAGGCACAGAGACACTCAGACAGTTAGACACTGAGTCTCAGAGACACTGATAAACTGAATCACAGAGACAGAGACACTGAGACTCTGAGACATGAGACACTGAGACACAGAGACACTGGGACACAGAGACACTGAGACTCTGAGGCACTGAGACACTGAGACACAAAGACATTGAGGCACAGAGACACTGAGACACTGTGACACTGAGGCACAGAGACACTCAACACAGAGGCAATGTGACACTGAGTGTCTGAGACATTGATACACTGAGACACTGAGACTCTGAGACATTGAGACACTGAGACACAGAGAAACTGAGACACTGAGACACAGAGACACTAAGACACTGAGACTTTGAGATATTAAGACACTGAGACACTGAGACACAGAGACTCTGAGACACAGAGACACAGACTCACTGAAACTCTGAGACACTGAGACACTGGGACACAGAGACACTGAGACACTGTGACTCAGAGACACTTAAACACAGAGACACTGATACACTTAAACACAGAGAGACTGAGACACTGAGACTCTGAGACACTGAGACAATGGGACACGGAGACACTGAGACTCTGAGATACTGAGACACAGAGACACATAACCTTGAGACACTGAGACATAGAGACACTGAGACACAGAGACACTGAGATTCTGAGACACTGAGGCACAGAGACACTGAGACACAGAGATACTGAGACACAGACTCTGAGAGTCTTGATAGACTGAGACACTGAGACCCTGAGACACTGAGGCACAGAGGCACAGAGACACTGATACACTGAGACACAGAGACACTGAGACTCTGAGACACAGAGGCACAGAGACACTGAGACACAGATACACTGAGACACAGAGACACAGGGACACTGAGAAACAGAGACACAGAGACACTGAGAGTCTTGATAGCCTGAGACACTGAGACTCTGAGACACTGAGACAAAGAGACACAGAGACACGGAGACGCTGAGACACAGAGACACTGAGACTCAGAGATACTGGGACACAAAGACACTGAGACACTGAGTCACAGAGACAGTGAGACTCTGAGACACTGCGACACAGAGACACAGAAACACTGAGACACTGAGGCACTGAGACACAGATACACAGATACACTGAGACTCTGAGACACTGAGGCACAGAGACACTGAGACACAGAGACATAGAGACACTGAAACTCTGAGACACTGAGACACTGTGTCACAGAAACTCTGAGACACAGAGACACAGACTCACTGAAACTCTGAGACACTGAGACACTCGGACACAGAGACACTAAGACAGGGAAACACAGAGACACTGAATCTCTGAGACACTGATACACCGAGACACAGAGACACTGTGACTTTGAGACACAGAGACACAGAGACACTGAGGCACAGAGAAACCGAAATGCAGAGACACTGAGACCAGAGACAAAGGTACTCTGAGACGCAGATACCCTGAGAAACTGAGTCACTAAGGTACAGAGAAACTGAGACACAGAGACATTGAGACTCTGAGACACAGATAAACTGAAACACTGATGCACAGATAAACTGAGACACTGAGGCACAGAGACACAGAGACACAGAGACACTGAGGCACAGAGACACAGACACAGAGACTCTGAGACACTGTGACTCAGAGACACTTAGACACAGAGACACTGAGAAACTTAAACACAGAGAGACTGAGACACTGAGACTCTGAGACACTGAGACAATGGGACACGGAGACACTGAGACTCTGAGATACTGAGACACAGAGAGACTGAGACACAAAACGTTGAGACACTGAGACACAGAGACACTGAGACACAGAGATTCTGAGACACTGAGACACAGATACACTGAGACTCTGAGATACTGAGACACAGAGACACTGAGACACAAAATTTTGAGACACTGAGACACAGAGATACTGAGACACAGAGACACTGAGACACAGAGACACTGAGACACAGAGATTCTGAGACACTGAGACACAGATACACTGAGACACTGAGACACTGAGACACAGAGACACTGAGACTCGGAGACACTGAGGCACAGAGACACTGAGACACAGAGATACTGAGACACAGAGACACTGAGGCACAGAGACCCTGCGATACAGAGACACTGTGACATTGAGACACTGAGACACAGAGATACTGAGACACAGAGACACTGAGGCACAGAGACCCTGCGATACAGAGACACTGTGACATTGAGACTCTGAGACACTGAGACACTGAAAATCTGAGACACTGAGACACTGTGATACTGAGGCACAGAGACACTCAGACAGTTAGACACTGAGTCTCAGAGACACTGATAAACTGAATCACAGAGACAGAGACACTGAGACTCTGAGACATGAGACACTGAGACACAGAGACACTGGGACACAGAGACACTGAGACTCTGAGACACTGAGACACTGAGACACAAAGACATTGAGGCACAGAGACACTGAGACACTGTGACACTGAGACATTGAGACACTGAGGCACAGAGAAACTGAGACACTGAGTGTCTGAGACATTGATACACTGAGACACTGAGACTCTGAGACATTGAGACACTGAGGCACAGAGAAACTGAGACACTGAGACACAGAGACACTGAGACACTGAGACTTTGAGATATTAAGACACTGAGGCACAGATACACTGAGTCTCTGAGACACAGAGACACTGACACACTGAGAGTCTGATAGACTGAGGCACAGAGACACTGAGACACTGTGACACTGAGACATTGAGACACTGAGGCACAGAGAAACTGAGACACTGAGTGTCTGAGACATTGATACACTGAGACACTGAGACTCTGAGACATTGATACACTGAGACACAGAGACACAGAAACACTGAGACACTGAGGCACTGAGACACAGAGGCACAGAGACACTGAGACTCTGAGACACAGAGACACTGAGTCTCTGAGACATTGATACATTGAGACTCTGAGACACTGAGGCACAGAGACACTGAGATTCTGAGACACTGAGGCACAGAGACACTGAGACACAGAGATACTGAGACCCAGAGACTCTGAGTGTCTGAGACACTGATACATTGAGACTCTGAGACACTGAGGCACAGAGATCGAGAATCACTGAGACAGAGAGACACTGATAATCTGAGACACTGAGACACTGCGACATTGAGGCACAGAGACACTCAGACACAGAGAAACTGAGACACTGAGGCACCAAGACACAGAGACTCTGAGAGATTGAGACTCTGAGACTCTGAGACACTGAGACACAGTAACACAGAGACACAGAGACAATGAGGCACAGAGCTACAGAGACACTGAGGCACAAAGACACTGAGACACAGAGACACTGAGACTCTGAGACGCTGAGACACAGAGACACTGTGACACAGAGACACTGAGACAGTAAGACACTGAGAGACTGAGGCACAGAGACACTGAAACACTGAGACACTGAGGCACTGAGACACAGATACACATAGACACTGAGACTCTGAGACACTGAGGCACAGAGACACTGAGACACAGAGACATAGAGACACTTAAACTCTGAGACACTGAGACACTGTGACACAGAGACTCTGAGACACAGAGACACAGAGACACAGACTAACTGAAACTCTGAGACACTGGGACACAGAGACACTGAGACAGAGAGACACAGAGACACTGACTCTCTGAGACACTGAGACCCTGTGACACTGAGGCACAGAGACACTCAGACACAGAGACAAAGAGACACTGATTCTCAGAGACACTGATACACTGAGACACAGAGACACTGAGACTTGGAGACACAGAGACACTGAGGCACAGTGACCCTGAGACACAGAGACATGGAGACACTGAAACTCTGAGAAACTGTGACACAGAGACACATAGACTCTGAGACACAGTGACACAGAGACACAGACTCACTTGAAACTCTGAGACACTGAGACACTGAGACACTGGGACACAGAGACACTGAGACAGAGAGGCACAGATACACTGAATCTCTGAGACACTGATGCACTGAGACACAGAGACACTGTGACTCTGAGACACTGAGACACAGAAACCCTGAGACACAGACTCACTGAAACTCTGAGACACTGAGATACTGGGACACAGAGACACTGAGACAGAGAGGCACAGATACACTGAATCTCTGAGACACTGATGCACTGAGACACAGAGACACTGTGACTCTGAGACACTGCGTCACTGAGACACTGAGACACTGAGACACTGAGACACTGTGACACTGCGTCACTGAGACACTGAGACACTGAGACACTGAGACACTGAGACACAGAGATACTGAGACACAGAGACACTGAGGCACAGAGACCCTGCGATACAGAGACACTGTGACATTGAGACTCTGAGACACTGAGACACTGAAAATCTGAGATACTGAGACACTGTGATACTGAGGCACAGAGACACTCAGACAGTTAGACACTGAGTCTCAGAGACACTGATAAACTGAATCACAGAGACAGAGACACTGAGACTCTGAGACATGAGACACTGAGACACAGAGACACTGGGACACAGAGACACTGAGACTCTGAGACACTGAGACACTGAGACACAAAGACATTGAGGCACAGAGACACTGAGACACTGTGACACTGAGGCACAGATACACTGAGACTCTGAGATACTGAGACACAGAGACACTGAGACACAAAACTTTGAGACACTGAGACACAGAGATACTGAGACACTGAGACACTGAGACACAGAGACACTGAGACTCGGAGACACTGAGGCACAGAGACACTGAGACACAGAGATACTGAGACACAGAGACACTGAGGCACAGAGACCCTGCGATACAGAGACACTGTGACATTGAGACTCTGAGACACTGAGACACTGAAAATCTGAGACACTGAGACACTGTGATACTGAGGCACAGAGACACTCAGACAGTTAGACACTGAGTCTCAGAGACACTGATAAACTGAATCACAGAGACAGAGACACTGAGACTCTGAGACATGAGACACTGAGACACAGAGACACTGGGACACAGAGACACTGAGACACTGAGACACTGAGACACAAAGACATTGAGGCACAGAAACACTGAGACACTGTGACACTGAGACATTGAGACACTGAGGCACAGAGAAACTGAGACACTGAGTGTCTGAGACATTGATACACTGAGACACTGAGACTCTGAGACATTGAGACACTGAGGCACAGAGAAACTGAGACACTGAGACACAGAGACACTGAGACACTGAGACTTTGAGATATTAAGACACTGAGGCACAGATACACTGAGTCTCTGAGACACAGAGACACTGACACACTGAGAGTCTGATAGACTGAGGCACAGAGACACTGAGACACTGTGACACTGAGACATTGAGACACTGAGGCACAGAGAAACTGAGACACTGAGTGACTGAGACATTGATACACTGAGACACTGAGACTCTGAGACATTGATACACTGAGACACAGAGACACAGAAACACTGAGACACTGAGGCACTGAGACACAGAGGCACAGAGACACTGAGACTCTGAGACACAGAGACACTGAGTCTCTGAGACATTGATACATTGAGACTCTGAGACACTGAGGCACAGAGACACTGAGATTCTGAGACACTGAGGCACAGAGACACTGAGACACAGATATAGTGAGACCCAGAGACTCTGAGTGTCTGAGACACTGATACATTGAGACTCTGAGACACTGAGGCACAGAGATCGAGAATCACTGAGACAGAGAGACACTGATAATCTGAGACACTGAGACACTGCGACATTGAGGCACAGAGACACTCAGACACAGAGAAACTGAGACACTGAGGCACCAAGACACAGAGACTCTGAGAGATTGAGACTCTGAGACTCTGAGACACTGAGACACAGTAACACAGAGACACAGAGACAATGAGGCACAGAGATACAGAGACACTGAGGCACAGAGACACTGAGACACAGAGACACTGAGACTCTGAGACGCTGAGACACAGAGACACTGTGACACAGAGACACTGAGACAGTAAGACACTGAGAGACTGAGGCACAGAGACACTGAAACACTGAGACACTGAGGCACTGAGACACAGATACACATAGACACTGAGACTCTGAGACACTGAGGCACAGAGACACTGAGACACAGAGACATAGAGACACTTAAACTCTGAGACACTGAGACACTGTGACACAGAGACTCTGAGACACAGAGGCACAGAGACACTGAGGCTTTGAGACACTGAGACACAGAGACACTGAGACTCGGAGACACTGAGACACTGTGACTTTGGGACACTGAGACTCTGAGACCCTGAGAAACTAACGCACAGAGACTCTGAGACTCTGAGACACAGAGGCACAAAGACACTGAGACACAGAGACACAGTGACACTGAGACACTGAGACAGAGAGACACAGAGACACTGAGACTTTGAGACCCTGAGACACCGAGAAACTGAGACACTGAGACACTGAGGCACAGGGACACTGAGACACTGAGACACTGAGACTCTGAGACATTGAGACACTGTGACACTGAGGCAGAGACTCTCAGACAGAGAGACACCGAGGCACTGATTCTCTGAGACACTAAGACACAGAGACAAAGAGACTGTGAGACACTGAGACACAGAGATACTGGGACACAGAGACACTGACAGTCTGAGACACTGAGACACTGAGACACTGTGACACTGAGACACTGAGACACAGAGACACTGAGACACTGAGACACGGGGACACTGAGGCACAGAGACACTCAGACAAAGAGACAAAGAAACACTGAGACTCTGAGACACTGATACACTGAGACACAGAGACACAGAGACACAGAGATAGAGACACTGAGACTTTGAGACACTGAGACACAGAGACACTGAGATTCTGAGTTTCTGAGACACAGAGGCACAGAGACACTGAGGCTTTGAGACACTGAGACTCGGAGACACTGAGACACTGTGACTTTGGGACACTGAGACTCTGAGACCCTGAGAAACTAATGCACAGAGACTCTGAGACTCTGAGACACAGAGGCACAAAGACACTGAGACACAGAGACACAGTGACACTGAGACACTGAGACAGAGAGACACAGAGACACTGAGACTTTGAGACTCTGAGACACCGAGAAACTGAGACACTGAGACACTCAGACTCTGAGCCTCTGAGACACTGTGACACTGAGGCACAAAGTCACTGAGACACTGAGAAACCGATACACTGAGACACTGAGACAGAGAGACACTGAGACTCTGAAAGATTTGAGACACTGAAACACTGAGGTATTGAGACACTAAGGCACAGAGACTCTGAGGCACTGACATTTTGAGACACTAAGGCACAGAGACTCTGAGACTCTGAGGCACTGAGATACAGAGACACTAAGGCACAGAGAGACTGAGACTCTGAGACACTGAGACTCTGAAACACTGAGACACTGAGACACAGAAACACAGAGACAGAGACACTGAGATACAGAGACACAGAGACACTGAGACTCTGAGATACTGAGACAAAGAGGCACTGAGAATCTGAGACACTGAGACTCTGAGATACTGAGACAAAGAGGCACTGAGAATCTGAGACACTGAGGCACAGGGACACTGAGACACTGAGACACTGAGAAACTGAGACTCTGAGACATTGAGACTCTGAGATATTGAGACAAAGAGGCACTGAGAATCTGAGACACTGAGGCACAGGGACACTGAGACACTGAGACACTGAGACTCTGAGACATTGAGACACTGTGACACTGACGCACAGAGACTCTCAGACAGAGAGACACCGAGGCACTGATTCTCTGAGACACTAAGACACAGAGACAAAGAGACTGTGAGACACTGAGACACAGAGATACTGGGACACAGAGACACTGACAGTCTGAGACACTGAGACACAGAGACACTGAGACACGGTGACACTGAGGCACAGAGACACTCAGACACAGAGACAAAGAGACACTGAGTCTCTGAGACACTGATACACTGAGACACAGAGACACAGAGACAGAGACACTGAGACTTTGAGACACTGAGACACAGAGACACTGAGAATCGGAGACACTGAGACACTGAGTCTTTGGGACACTGAGACTCTGAGACACTAACGCACAGAGACTCTGAGACTCTGAGACACAGAGGCACAAAGACACTGAGACACAGAGACACAGTGACACTGAGACACTGAGACACAGAGACACAGAGACACTGAGACTTTGAGACTCTGAGACACGGAGACACTGAGACTCTGAGACACTGAGACACTGAGACTCTGAGGCACAGAGACACTGAGACTCTGAGACATTGAGACACTGTGACACTGTGACACTGAGGCACAGAGTCACTGAGACACTGAGACACCGATACACTGAGACACTGAGACACTGAGACAGAGAGACACTGTGACACTGAGACTCTGAAAGACTGAGACACTGAAACACTGAGATACTGAGACACTCAGGCACAGAGAGACTGAGACTCTGAGACACAGAGACACTGAGGCGCAGAGACACTGAGGCACTGAGACACTGAGACTCTGAGACACAGAGACACTGAGACACAGAGACACAGAGCCTCTGAGACACAGACGCACTGAGACACTGAGACACAGAGACACTGACACTCTGAGACTCTGAGACACTGAGACACTGAGACTCTGAGACACTGAGACACTGAGACTCTGAGACACAGAGACACTGCGGCACAGAGACACTGTGACACTGAGACTCTGAGACACAAAGACACAGAGACACTAAGACACAAAGACACTGAGACACAGAAACACAGGGACACAGAGACACAGAGACTCTGAGACACTGAGACACAGAGACACTGAGACACTGAGACACAGAGACACTAAGACACAGAGACACTGAGACTCTGAGACACAGATACTCTGAGACACTGAGACATTGAGACTCTGAGACACAGAGAAACAGAGACACAGAGATAATGAGACACTGAGACTCTGAAACACTGAGACACAGAGACACTAAGACACAGAGACACTGATACACTGACACACTGAGACTCTGAGACACAGAGACACTAAGACACAGTGACACTGTGATACTGAGATTCTGAGATACAGAGGCACAGAGACACTGAGACATAGCGACACTGAGGCACTGAGACACTGAGACTCTGAGATACAGAGACACGGAGACATTGAGACACTGAGACACAGAGACACTAAGACACAGAGACACTGAGATACAGTGACACAACAACAATTAGACACAGAGACACTGAGACAGAGAGACACAGACTCTGAGACTCTGTGACAGAGAAACACGGTGACACTGTGACACTGCACCACTGAGACACAGAGACACAGACACAAAGTGACTCAGAGACACAGAGACCCTGAGACTCAGAGTCACTGAGACACAGAGACACTGAGACTCTGGGACACTGAGACACTGAGATACTGAGACACTGAGGCACAGAGACACTGTGACACTGAGACTCTGATACACAAAGACACAGAGACACTAAGGCACAGAGACTCTGAGACTCTGAAGCACTGAGATACAGAGACACTAAGGCACAGAGAGACTGAGACTCTGAGACACTGAGACTCTGAAACACTGAGACACTGAGACACAGAAACACAGAGACAGAGACACTGAGATACAGAGACACAGAGACACTGAGACTCTGAGACACTGAGACTCTGAGATACTGAGACAAAGAGGCACTGAGAATCTGAGACACAGAGACACTGAGACACTGAGACACTGAGGCACAGGGACACTGAGACACTGAGACACTGAGACACTGAGACACTGAGGCACAGGGACACTGAGACACTGAGACTCTGAGACATTGAGACACTGTGACACTGAGGCACAGAGACTCTCAGACAGAGAGACAACGAGGCACTGATTCTCTGAGACACTAAGACACAGAGACAAAGAGACTGTGAGACACTGTGACACAGAGATACTGGGACACAGAGACACTGACAGTCTGATACACTGAGACCCAGAGACACTGAGACACTGAGGCACTGTGACACTGAGACACTGAGACACAGAAACACTGAGACACAGAAACACAGGGACACAGAGACACTGAGACTCTGAGACACTGGGACACAGAGACACTGAGACACAGAGACACAGAGACACTAAGACACAGAGACACTGAGACACAGAGACACTAAGACACAGAGACACTGAGACTCTGAGACACTGATACTCTGAGACACTGAGACATTGAGACTCTGAGACACAGAGAAACAGAGACACAGAGATAATGTGACACTGAGACTCTGAGACACTGAGACACAGAGACACTAAGACACAGAGACACTGATACACTGAGACACTGAGACTCTGAGACACAGAGACACTAAGACACAGAGACACAGAGACACTGTGACACTGAGTTTCTGAGATACAGAGGCACAGAAACACTGAGACATAGCGACACTGAGGCAGAGAAACACTGAGACACTGAGACTCTGAGACTCTGAGATACAGAGACACGGAGACACTGAGACACAGAGACATTAAGACACAGAGACACAAAGACACTGAGACTCTGAGACACTGCACCACTGAGACACAGAGACACAGAGACACTGTGACTAAGAGACATTGAGACACTGAGAGACAGAGACACTGAGACACTGACACTCTGAGACACTGAGACAATGAAACCCTAAGGCACAGAGACACTGATAATCTGAGACACTGAGGCACTGTGACGCTGAGACGCAGAGACACAGCGACACTGAGACTCTGAGAAACTGAGACACTGAGACACTGAGACACTGAGGCACAGAGACACTGAGACACAGAGACACAGAGACACTGAGACTCTGAGACTCTAATACACTGAGACACAGAGACACTGAGACTCTGAGGCACAGATACTGTGAGACCGTGTCCCTCTGTCCCATGGTGCGTCCTTTAGGGGGATTGTCCTGTATAAACTGTCCGTCTGTCCCATGATGTGTCCTTTAAGCGGATTGTCCAGGATAAACTGTCCCTCTGTCCCATGATGTGTCCTTTAGGGGGATTGTCCGGGATAAACTGTCCCTCTGTCCCATGATCCGTCCTTTAAGCGGATTGTCCAGGATAAACTGTCCCTCTGTCCCATGATGTGTCCTTTAGGGGGATTGTCCAGGATAAACTGTCCCTCTGTCCCATGATGTGTCCTTTAGGGGGATTGTCCAGGATAAACTGTCCCTCTGTCCCATGATGTGTCCTTTAGGGGGATTGTCCAGGATAAACTGTCCCTCTGTCCCATGGTGTATCCTTTAGGGGGAATGTCCAGAATAAACTGTCCCTCTGTCACATTGTGTGTCCTTTAGGGGGATTGTCCAGGATAAACTGTCCCTCTGTCCCATGATGTGTCCTTTAGGGGGATTGTCCAGGATAAACTGTCCCTCTGTCCCATGGTGTGTCCTTTAGGGGGATTGTCCGGGATAAACTGTCCCTCTGTCCCATGATGTGTCCTTTAGGGGGATTGTCCAGGATAAACTGTCCCTCTGTCCCATGATGTGTCCTTTAGGGGGATTGTCCATGATAAACTGTCCCTCTGTCCCATGGTGTGTCCTTTAGGGGGATTGTCCGGGATAAACTGTCCCTCTGTCCCATGGTGTGTCCTTTAGGGGGATTGTCCGGGATAAACTGTCCCTCTGTCCCATGGTATGTCCTTTAGGGGGTTGTCCGGGATAAACTGTCCCTCTGTCCCATGGTGTGTACTTTAGGGGGATTGTCCAGGATAAAATGTCCCTCTGTCCCATGGTGTATCCATTAGGGGGATTGTCCGTGATAATCTATCCCTCTGTCCCAAGCTGTGTCCTTTAGGGGGTTGTCCGGGATAATCTGTCCCTCTGTCCCATGGTGTGTCCTTTAGGGGGATTGTCCAGGATAAACTGTCCCTCTGTCCCATGGTGTGTACTTTAGGGGGATTGTCCAGGATAAAATGTCCCTCTGTCCCATGATGTATGTGTCCATTAGGGGGATTGTCCGGGATAAACTGTCCCTCTGTCCCATGGTGTGTCCTTTAGTGAGATTCTCCTGGATAAACTGTCCCTCTGACCCATGATGTGTCCTTTAGGGTGATTGTCCGGGATAAACTGTCCCTCTGTCCCATGGTGTGTCCTTTAGGGTGATTGTCCGGGATAAACTGTCCCTCTGTCCCATGGAGTGTCCTTTAGGGGGATTGTCCAGGATAAACTGCCCCTCTGTCCCATGGTGTATCCTTTTGGGGGATTGTCCAGGATAAACTGTCCCTCTGTCCTATGATGTGTCCTTTAGGGGGATTGTCCGGGATAAACTGTCCCTCTGACCCATGATGTGTCCTTCAGGGGGATTGTCCTGGATAAACTGCCCCTCTGTCCCATGATGTGTCCTTTTGGGGGATTGTCCGGGATAAACTGTCCCTCTGTCCCATGATGTGTCCATAATGGGGATTGTCCAGGATAAACTGTCCCTCTGTCCCATGATGTGTCCTTTAGGGGGATTGTCCAGGATAAACTGTCCCTCTGTCCCATGGTGTGTCCTTTAGGGGGATTGTCCGGGATAAACTGTCTCTCTGTCCCATGGTGTGTCCTTTAGGGGGATTGTCCTGGATAAACTGTCCCTCTGTCCCATGATGTGTCCTTTAGGGGGATTGTACGTGATAATCTATCCCTCTGTCCCAAGCTGTGTCCTTTAGGGGGATTGTCCGGGATAAACTGTCCCTCTGTCCCATGGTGTGTCCTTTAGGGGGTTGTCCGGGATAAACTGTCCCTCTGTCCCATGGTGTGTACTTTAGGGGGATTGTCCAGGATAAACTGTCCCTCTGTCCCATGGTGTGCCCTTTAGGGGGATTGTCCAGGATAAACTCTCCCTCTGTCCCATGGAGTGTCCTTTAGGGTGATTGTCCAGGATAAACTGTCCCTCTGTCCCATGGTGTGTCCTTTAGGGGGATTGTCCAGGATAATCTGTTCCTCTGTCCCATGGTGTGTCCTTTAGTGGGATTGTCCAGGATAAACTGTCCCTCTGTCCCATGGTGTGTACTTTAGGGGGATTGTCCGGGATAAACTGTCCCTCTGTCCCATGGTGTGTCCTTTAGGGGGATTGTCCGGGATAAACTGTCCCTCTGTCCCATGATGTATGTGTCCTTTAGGGGGATTGTCCGGGATAAACTGTCCCTCTGTCCCATGATGTGTCCGTTACGGGGATTGTCCAGGATAAACTGGCCCTCTGTCCCATGATGTGTCCTTTATGCGAATTGTCCAGGATAAACTGTCCCTCTGTCCCATGGTGTGTCCTTCAGTGAGATTGTCCAGGATAAACTGTCGCTCTGTCCCATGGTGTGTCCTTTAGTGGGTTTGTCCAGGATAAACTGTCCCTCTGACCCATGGTGTATCCTTTTGGGGGATTGTCCAGGATAAACTGTCCCTCTGTCCCATGGTGTGTCCTTTAGGGGATTGTCCAGGATAAACTGTCCCTCTGTCCCATGGTGCGTCCTTTAGTGGGATTGTCCAGGATAAACTGTCCCTCTGTCCCATGATGTGTCCTTTAGGGGGATTGTCCAGGATAAACTGTCCCTCTGTCCCATGGTGTATCCTTTTGGGGGAATGTCCAGAATAAACTGTCCCTCTGTCACATTGTGTGTCCTTTATGGGGATTGTCCAGGATAAACTGTCCCTCTGTCACATTGTGTGTCCTTTAGGGGGATTGTCCAGGATAAACTGTCCCTCTGTCCCATGGTGTGTCCTATAGGGGCATTGTTCAGAATAAACTGTCCCTCTGTCCCATGGTGTGTCCTTTAGGGGGAATGTCCAGAATAAACTGTCCCTCTGTCACATTGTGTGTCCTTTAGGGGGATTGTCCAGGATAAACTGTCCCTCTGTCCCATGGTATGTCCTTTAGGGGGATTGTCCAGGATAAACTGTCCCTCTGTCCCATGGTGTATCCATTAGGGGGATTGTCCGTGATAATCTATCCCTCTGTCCCAAGCTGTGTCCTTTAGGGGGATTGTCCGTGATAAACTGTCCCTCTGTCCCATGGTATGTCCTTTAGGGGGTTGTCCGGGATAAACTGTCCCTCTGTCCCATGGTGTGTCCTTTAGGGGGATTGTCCAGGATAAACTGTCCCTCTGTCCCATGGTGTGCCCTTTAGGAGGATTGTCCAGGATAAACTATCCCTCTGTCCCATGGTGTGCCCTTTAGGGGGATTGTCCAGGATAAACTCTCCCTCTGTCCCATGACGTATACTTTAGGGTGATTGTCCAGGATAATCTGTCCCTCTGTCCCATGGTGTGTCCTTTAGTGAGATTGTCCAGGATAAACTGTCCCTCTGTCCCATGGTGTGTCCTTTAGTGGGATTGTCCAGGATAAACTGTCCCTCTGTCCCATGGTGTGTCCTTTAGTGGGATTGTCCAGGATAAACTGTCCCTCTGTCCCATGGTGTGTCCTTTAGTGGGATTGTCCAGGATAAACTGTCCCTCTGTCCCATGGTGTGTACTTTAGGGGGATTGTCCAGGATAAAATGTCCCGCTGTCCCATGATGTGTCCTTCAGTGAGATTGTCCGGGATAAACTGTCCCTCTGTCCCATGATGTATGTGTCCATTAGGGGGATTGTCCGGGATAAACTGTCCCTCTGTCCCATGATGTGTCCTTTAGGGGGATTGTCCAGGATAAACTGTCCCTCTGTCCCATGGTGTGTCCTTTAGTGAGATTGTCCAGGATAAACTGTCCCTCTGACCCTTGATGTATGTGTCCTTTAGGGGGATTGTCCGGGATAAACTGTCCCTCTGTCCCATGGTGTGTCCTTTAGGGGGATTGTCCGGGATAAACTGTCCCTCTGTCCCATGGTGTGTCCTTTAGTGAGATTGTCCAGGATAAACTGTCCCTCTGACCCATGATGTATGTGTCCATTAGGGGGATTGTCCGGGATAAACTGTCCCTCTGTCCCATGGTGTGTCCTTTAGTGGGATTGTCCAGGATAAACTGTCCCTCTGTCCCATGGTGTGTACTTTAGGGGGATTGTCCGGGATAAACTGTCCCTCTGTCCCATGGTGTGTCCTTTAGTGAGATTCTCCTGGATAAACTGTCCCTCTGACCCATGATGTGTCCTTTAGGGTGATTGTCCGGGATAAACTGTCCCTCTGTCCCATGGTGTGTCCTTTAGGGTGATTGTCCGGGATAAACTGTCCCTCTGTCCCATGGAGTGTCCTTTAGGGGGATTGTCCAGGATAAACTGCCCCTCTGTCCCATGGTGTATCCTTTTGGGGGATTGTCCAGGATAAACTGTCCCTCTGTCCTATGATGTGTCCTTTAGGGGGATTGTCCGGGATAAACTGTCCCTCTGACCCATGATGTGTCCTTCAGGGGGATTGTCCTGGATAAACTGCCCCTCTGTCCCATGATGTGTCCTTTTGGGGGATTGTCCGGGATAAACTGTCCCTCTGTCCCATGATGTGTCCATAATGGGGATTGTCCAGGATAAACTGTCCCTCTGTCCCATGATGTGTCCTTTAGGGGGATTGTCCAGGATAAACTGTCCCTCTGTCCCATGGTGTGTCCTTTAGGGGGATTGTCCGGGATAAACTGTCTCTCTGTCCCATGGTGTGTCCTTTAGGGGGATTGTCCTGGATAAACTGTCCCTCTGTCCCATGATGTGTCCTTTAGGGGGATTGTACGTGATAATCTATCCCTCTGTCCCAAGCTGTGTCCTTTAGGGGGATTGTCCGGGATAAACTGTCCCTCTGTCCCATGGTGTGTCCTTTAGGGGGTTGTCCGGGATAAACTGTCCCTCTGTCCCATGGTGTGTACTTTAGGGGGATTGTCCAGGATAAACTGTCCCTCTGTCCCATGGTGTGCCCTTTAGGGGGATTGTCCAGGATAAACTCTCCCTCTGTCCCATGGAGTGTCCTTTAGGGTGATTGTCCAGGATAAACTGTCCCTCTGTCCCATGGTGTGTCCTTTAGGGGGATTGTCCAGGATAATCTGTTCCTCTGTCCCATGGTGTGTCCTTTAGTGGGATTGTCCAGGATAAACTGTCCCTCTGTCCCATGGTGTGTACTTTAGGGGGATTGTCCGGGATAAACTGTCCCTCTGTCCCATGGTGTGTCCTTTAGGGGGATTGTCCGGGATAAACTGTCCCTCTGTCCCATGATGTATGTGTCCTTTAGGGGGATTGTCCGGGATAAACTGTCCCTCTGTCCCATGATGTGTCCGTTAGGGGGTTTGTCGAGATAAACTGGCCCTCTGTCCCATGATGTGTCCTTTATGCGAATTGTCCAGGATAAACTGTCCCTCTGTCCCATGGTGTGTCCTTCAGTGAGATTGTCCAGGATAAACTGTCGCTCTGTCCCATGGTGTGTCCTTTAGTGGGTTTGTCCAGGATAAACTGTCCCTCTGACCCATGGTGCGTCCTTTAGTGGGATTGTCCAGGATAAACTGTCCCTCTGACCCATGGTGTGTCCTTTAGGGGGATTGTCCAGGATAAACTGTCCCTCTGTCCCATGATGTGTCCTTTAGGGGGATTGTCCAGGATAAACTGTCCCTCTGTCCCATGGTGTGTCCTTTAGGGGGAATGTCCAGAATAAACTGTCCCTCTGTCACATTGTGTGTCCTTTATGGGGATTGTCCAGGATAAACTGTCCCTCTGACCCATGGTGTGTCCTATAGGGGCATTGTTCAGAATAAACTGTCCCTCTGTCCCATGGTGTGTCCTTTAGGGGGAATGTCCAGAATAAACTGTCCCTCTGTCACATTGTGTGTCCTTTAGGGGGATTGTCCAGGATAAACTGTCCCTCTGTCCCATGGTATGTCCTTTAGGGGGATTGTCCAGGATAAACTGTCCCTCTGTCCCATGGTGTATCCATTAGGGGGATTGTCCGTGATAATCTATCCCTCTGTCCCAAGCTGTGTCCTTTAGGGGGATTGTCCGTGATAAACTGTCCCTCTGTCCCATGGTATGTCCTTTAGGGGGTTGTCCGGGATAAACTGTCCCTCTGTCCCATGGTGTGTCCTTTAGGGGGATTGTCCAGGATAAACTGTCCCTCTGTCCCATGGTGTGCCCTTTAGGAGGATTGTCCAGGATAAACTATCCCTCTGTCCCATGGTGTGCCCTTTAGGGGGATTGTCCAGGATAAACTCTCCCTCTGTCCCATGACGTATACTTTAGGGTGATTGTCCAGGATAATCTGTCCCTCTGTCCCATGGTGTGTCCTTTAGTGAGATTGTCCAGGATAAACTGTCCCTCTGTCCCATGGTGTGTCCTTTAGTGGGATTGTCCAGGATAAACTGTCCCTCTGTCCCATGGTGTGTCCTTTAGTGGGATTGTCCAGGATAAACTGTCCCTCTGTCCCATGGTGTGTCCTTTAGTGGGATTGTCCAGGATAAACTGTCCCTCTGTCCCATGGTGTGTACTTTAGGGGGATTGTCCAGGATAAAATGTCCCGCTGTCCCATGATGTGTCCTTCAGTGAGATTGTCCGGGATAAACTGTCCCTCTGTCCCATGATGTATGTGTCCATTAGGGGGATTGTCCGGGATAAACTGTCCCTCTGTCCCATGATGTGTCCTTTAGGGGGATTGTCCAGGATAAACTGTCCCTCTGTCCCATGGTGTGTCCTTTAGTGAGATTGTCCAGGATAAACTGTCCCTCTGACCCTTGATGTATGTGTCCTTTAGGGGGATTGTCCGGGATAAACTGTCCCTCTGTCCCATGGTGTGTCCTTTAGTGAGATTGTCCAGGATAAACTGTCCCTCTGACCCATGATGTATGTGTCCATTAGGGGGATTGTCCGGGATAAACTGTCCCTCTGTCCCATGGTGTGTCCTTTAGTGGGATTGTCCAGGATAAACTGTCCCTCTGTCCCATGGTGTGTACTTTAGGGGGATTGTCCAGGATAAAATGTCCCGCTGTCCCATGATGTGTCCTTCAGTGAGATTGTCCGGGATAAACTGTCCCTCTGTCCCATGATGTATGTGTCCATTAGGGGGATTGTCCGGGATAAACTGTCCCTTTGTCCCATGATGTGTCCTTTAGGGGGATTGTCGAGGATAAACTGTCCCTCTGTCCCATGATGTGTCCTTTAGGGGGATTGTCGAGGATAAACTGTCCCTCTGTCCCATGATGTGTCCTTTAGGGGGATTGTCCAGGATAAACTGTCCCTCTGTCCCATGGTGTGTCCTTTAGGGGGATTGTCCGGGATAAACTGTCGCTCTGTCCCATGGTGCGTCCTTTAGGGGGATTTCCGGGATAAACTGTCCCTCTGTCCCATGGTGCGTCCTTTAGGGGGACTGTCCGGGATAAACTGTCCCTCTGTCCCATGATGTGTCCTTTAGGGGGATTGTCCGGGATAAACTGTCCCTCTGTCCCATGGTGTATCCTTTTGGGGGATTGTCCTGGATAAACTGTCCCTCTGTCCTATGGTGTGTCCTTTAGGGGGATTGTCCAGGATAAACTGCCCCTCTGTCCCATGGTGTATCCTTTTGGGGGATTGTCCGGGATAAACTGTCCCTCTGACCCATGGTGTGTCCTTTTGGGGGATTGTCCGGGATAAACTGTCCCTCTGTCCCATGATGAGTCCTTTAGGGGGATTGTCCGGGATAAGCAGTGCCTCTGTCCCATGATGTGTCCTTTAGGGTGATTGTCCAGGATAAACTGTCCCTCTGTCCCATGATGTGTCCATAATGGGGATTGTCCAGGATAAACTGTCCCTCTGTCCCATGATGTGTCCTTTAGGGGGATTGTCCGGGATAATCTGTCTCTCTGTCCCATGGTGAGTCCTTTAGGGGGATTGTCCAGGATAAACTTTCCCTCTATCCCATGGTGTGTCCTTTAGGGGGATTGTCCGGGATTATCTGTCTCTCTGTCCCATGGTGTGTCCTTTAGGGGGATTGTCCGGGATAAACTGTCCCTCTGTCCCATGATGTGTCCTTTAGGGGGATTGTCCACGATAAACTGTCCCTCTGTCCCATGGTGTGTCCTTTAGGGGGATTGTCCGGGATTATCTGTCTCTCTGTCCCATGATGTGTCCTTTAGGGGGATTGTCCGGGATTATCTGTCTCTCTGTCCCATGGTGTGTCCTTTAGGGGGATTGTCCAGTATAAACTGTCCCTCTGTCCCATGGTGTGTACTTTAGGGGGATTGTCCAAGATAAACTGTCCGTCTGTCCCATGGTGTGTCCTTTAGTGGGATTGTCCGGGATAAACTGTCCCTCTGTCCCATGGTGTGTCCTTTAGGGGGATTGTCCAGTATAAACTGTCCCTCTGTCCCATGATGTGTCCTTTAGGGGGATTGTCCGGGATAAACTGTCCCTTTGCCCCATGGTGTGTCCTTTAGGGCGATAGTCCATGACAAACTGTCCGTCTGTCCCATAGTGCGTCCTTTAGGGGGATGGTCCAGGATAAAATGTCCCTCTGTCCCATGGTGTGTCCTATAGGGAGATTGTCCAGAACAAACTGTCCCTCTGTCCCATGATGTGTCCTTTAGGGGGAATGTCCAGAATAAACTTTCCCTCTGTCACATGGTGTGTCCTTTAGGGGGATTGTCCAGGATAAACTGTCCCTCTGTCCCATGGTGTATCCATTAGGGGGATTGTCCGTGATAATCTATCCCTCTGTCCCAAGCTGTGTCCTTTAGGGGGATTGTCCGGGATAAACTGTCCCTCTGTCCCATGGTGTGTCCTTTAGGGGGTTGTCCGGGATAAACTGTCCCTCTGTCCCATGATGTGCCCTTTAGGGGGATTGTCCAGGATAAACGCTCCCTCTGTCCCATGGAGTGCCCTTTAGGGGGATTGTCCAGGATAAACTCTCCCTCTGTCCCATGGTGTGTCCTTTAGTGAGATTGTCCAGGATAAACTGTCCCTCTGACCCATGATGTATGTGCACTTTAGGGGGATTGACTGGGATAAACTGTCCCTCTGTCCCATGGTGTGTCCTTTAGGGGGATTGTCCGGGATAAATTGTCCCTCTGTCCCATGGTGTGCCCTTTAGTGAGATTGTCCAGGATAAACTGTCCCTCTGACCCATGATGTATGTGTCCTTTAGGGGGATTGTCCGGGATAAACTGTCCATCTGTCCCATGATGTGTCCTTTAGGGGGTTTGTCGAGATAAACTGTCCCTCTGTCCCATGATGTGTCCTTTATGCGAATTGTCCAGGATAAACTGTCCCTCTGTCCCATGGTGTGTCCTTCAGTGAGATTGTCCAGGATAAACTGTCGCTCTGTCCCATGGTGTGTCCTTTAGGGGGATTGTCCAGGATAAACTGTCCCTCTGTCCCATGGTGTGTCCTTTAGGGGGATTGTCCAGGATAAACTGTCCCTCTGTCCCATGGTGTGTCCTTTAGGGGGATTGTCCAGGATAAACTGTCCCTCTGTCCCATGGTGTGTCCTTTAGGGAGATTGTCCAGGATAAACTGTCCCTCTGTCCCATGGTGTGTCCTTTAGGGAGATTGTCCAGGATAAACTGTCCCTCTGTCCCATGATGTGTCCTTTAGGGGGATTTCCCGGGATAAACTGTCCCTCTGTCCCATGGTGTGTCCTTTAGGGGGATTGTCCAGGATAAACTGTCCCTCTGTCCCATGATGTGTCCTTTAGGGGGATTGTCCAGGATAAACTGTCCCTCTGTCCCATGGTGTGTCCTTTAGGGGGATTGTCCGGGATAAACTGTCTCTCTGTCCCATGGTGTGTCCTTTAGGGGGATTGTCCTGGATAAACTGTCCCTCTGTCCCATGATGTGTCCTTTAGGGGGATTGTACGTGATAATCTATCCCTCTGTCCCAAGCTGTGTCCTTTAGGGGGATTGTCCGGGATAAACTGTCCCTCTGTCCCATGGTGTGTCCTTTAGGGGGTTGTCCGGGATAAACTGTCCCTCTGTCCCATGGTGTGTACTTTAGGGGGATTGTCCAGGATAAACTGTCCCTCTGTCCCATGGTGTGCCCTTTAGGGGGATTGTCCAGGATAAACTCTCCCTCTGTCCCATGGAGTGTCCTTTAGGGTGATTGTCCAGGATAAACTGTCCCTCTGTCCCATGGTGTGTCCTTTAGGGGGATTGTCCAGGATAATCTGTTCCTCTGTCCCATGGTGTGTCCTTTAGTGGGATTGTCCAGGATAAACTGTCCCTCTGTCCCATGGTGTGTACTTTAGGGGGATTGTCCGGGATAAACTGTCCCTCTGTCCCATGGTGTGTCCTTTAGGGGGATTGTCCGGGATAAACTGTCCCTCTGTCCCATGATGTATGTGTCCTTTAGGGGGATTGTCCGGGATAAACTGTCCCTCTGTCCCATGATGTGTCCGTTAGGGGGTTTGTCGAGATAAACTGGCCCTCTGTCCCATGATGTGTCCTTTAGGGGGATTGTCCGGGATAAACTGTCCCTCTGTCCCATGGTGTGTCCTTCAGTGAGATTGTCCAGGATAAATTGTCCCTCTGTCCCATGGTGTGTCCTTTAGGGGGATTGTCCAGGATAAACTGTCCCTCTGTCCCATGATGTGTCCTTTAGGGGGATTGTCCAGGACAAACTGTCCCTCTGTCCCATGGTGTGTCCTTTAGGGGGATTGTCCAGGATAAACAGTCCCTCTGTCCCATGGTGTGTCCTTTAGGGGGATTGTCCAGGATAAACTGTCCCTCTGTCCCATGGTGCGTCCTTTAGGGGGATTGTCCAGGATAAACTGTCCCTCTGACCCATGGTGCGTCCTTTAGGGGGATTGTCCAGGATAAACTGTCCCTCTGTCCCATGATGTGTCCTTTAGGGGGATTGTCCAGGATAAGCTGTCCCTCTGTCCCATGATGTGTCCTTTAGGGGGATTGTCCGGGATAAACTGTCCCTCTGTCCCATGGTGTGTCCTTTAGGGGGATTGTCCGTGATAAACTGTCCCTCTGTCCCATGGTGTATCCATTAGGGGGATTGTCCGGGATAAACTGTCCCTCTGTCCCATGGTGTGTCCTTTAGGGGGATTGTCCGTGATAAACTGTCCCTCTGTCCCATGGTATGTCCTTTAGGGGGTTGTCCGGGATAAACTGTCCCTCTGTCCCATGGTGTGTCCTTTAGGGGGATTGTCCAGGATAAACTGTCCCTCTGTCCCATGGTGTGCCCTTTAGGAGGATTGTCCAGGATAAACTATCCCTCTGTCCCATGGTGTGCCCTTTAGGGGGATTGTCCAGGATAAACTCTCCCTCTGTCCCATGACGTATACTTTAGGGTGATTGTCCAGGATAATCTGTCCCTCTGTCCCATGGTGTGTCCTTTAGTGAGATTGTCCAGGATAAACTGTCCCTCTGTCCCATGGTGTGTCCTTTAGTGGGATTGTCCAGGATAAACTGTCCCTCTGTCCCATGGTGTGTCCTTTAGTGGGATTGTCCAGGATAAACTGTCCCTCTGTCCCATGGTGTGTCCTTTAGTGGGATTGTCCAGGATAAACTGTCCCTCTGTCCCATGGTGTGTACTTTAGGGGGATTGTCCAGGATAAAATGTCCCGCTGTCCCATGATGTGTCCTTCAGTGAGATTGTCCGGGATAAACTGTCCCTCTGTCCCATGATGTATGTGTCCATTAGGGGGATTGTCCGGGATAAACTGTCCCTCTGTCCCATGATGTGTCCTTTAGGGGGATTGTCCAGGATAAACTGTCCCTCTGTCCCATGGTGTGTCCTTTAGTGAGATTGTCCAGGATAAACTGTCCCTCTGACCCTTGATGTATGTGTCCTTTAGGGGGATTGTCCGGGATAAACTGTCCCTCTGTCCCATGGTGTGTCCTTTAGTGAGATTGTCCAGGATAAACTGTCCCTCTGACCCATGATGTATGTGTCCATTAGGGGGATTGTCCGGGATAAACTGTCCCTCTGTCCCATGGTGTGTCCTTTAGTGGGATTGTCCAGGATAAACTGTCCCTCTGTCCCATGGTGTGTACTTTAGGGGGATTGTCCAGGATAAAATGTCCCGCTGTCCCATGATGTGTCCTTCAGTGAGATTGTCCGGGATAAACTGTCCCTCTGTCCCATGATGTATGTGTCCATTAGGGGGATTGTCCGGGATAAACTGTCCCTCTGTCCCATGATGTGTCCTTTAGGGGGATTGTCCAGGACAAACTGTCCCTCTGTCCCATGATGTGTCCTTTAGGGGGATTGTCCAGGATAAACTGTCCCTCTGTCCCATGGTGTGTCCTTTAGTGAGATTGTCCAGGATAAACTGTCCCTCTGTCCCATGATGTGCCCTTTAGGGGGATTGTCCAGGATAAACTGTCCCTCTGACCCTTGATGTATGTGTCCTTTAGGGGGATTGTCCGGGATAAACTGTCCCTCTGTCCCATGGTGCGTCCTTTAGTGGGATTGTCCGGGATAAACTGTCCCTCTGTCCCATGATGCGTCCTTTAGTGGGATTGTCCGGGATAAACTGTCCCTCTGTCCCATGGTGTGTCCTTTAGGGGGTTTGTCGAGATAAACTGTCCCTCTGTCCCATGATGTGTCCTTTAGGGGGATTGTCCAGGATAAACTGTCCCTCTGTCCCATGGTGTGTCCTTTAGGGGGATTTCCGGGATAAACTGTCCCTCTGTCCCATGGTGTGTCCTTTAGGGGGATTGTCCGGGATAAACTGTCCCTCTGTCCCATGGTGCGTCCTTTAGGGGGACTGTCCGGGATAAACTGTCCCTCTGTCCCATGATGTGTCCTTTAGGGGGATTGTCCGGGATAAACTGTCCATCTGTCCATGGTATGTCCTTTAGGGGGATTGTCCAGGATAAACTGTCCCTCTGTCCCATGGTGTGTCCTTTAGGGGGATTGTCCGGGATAAACTGTCCCTCTGTCCTATGGTGTGTCCTTTAGGGCTATTGTCCAGGATAAACTGCCCCTCTGTCCCATGGTGTATCCTTTTGGGGGATTGTCCGGGATAAACTGTCCCTCTGACCCATGGTGTGTCCTTTTGGGGGATTGTCCGGGATAAACTGTCCCTCTGTCCCATGATGAGTCCTTTAGGGGGATTGTCCGGGATAAGCAGTGCCTCTGTCCCATGATGTGTCCTTTAGGGTGATTGTCCAGGATAAACTGTCCCTCTGTCCCATGATGTGTCCATAATGGGGATTGTCCAGGATAAACTGTCCCTCTGTCCCATGATGTGTCCTTTAGGGGGATTGTCCGGGATAATCTGTCTCTCTGTCCCATGGTGAGTCCTTTAGGGGGATTGTCCAGGATAAACTTTCCCTCTATCCCATGGTGTGTCCTTTAGGGGGATTGTCCGGGATTATCTGTCTCTCTGTCCCATGGTGTGTCCTTTAGGGGGATTGTCCGGGATAAACTGTCCCTCTGTCCCATGATGTGTCCTTTAGGGGGATTGTCCACGATAAACTGTCCCTCTGTCCCATGGTGTGTCCTTTAGGGGGATTGTCCGGGATTATCTGTCTCTCTGTCCCATGATGTGTCCTTTAGGGGGATTGTCCGGGATTATCTGTCTCTCTGTCCCATGGTGTGTCCTTTAGGGGGATTGTCCAGTATAAACTGTCCCTCTGTCCCATGGTGTGTACTTTAGGGGGATTGTCCAAGATAAACTGTCCGTCTGTCCCATGGTGTGTCCTTTAGTGGGATTGTCCGGGATAAACTGTCCCTCTGTCCCATGGTGTGTCCTTTAGGGGGATTGTCCAGTATAAACTGTCCCTCTGTCCCATGATGTGTCCTTTAGGGGGATTGTCCGGGATAAACTGTCCCTCTGTCCCATGGTGTGTCCTTTAGGGGGATTGTCCGGGATAAACTGTCCCTTTGCCCCATGGTGTGTCCTTTAGGGCGATAGTCCATGACAAACTGTCCGTCTGTCCCATAGTGCGTCCTTTAGGGGGATGGTCCAGGATAAAATGTCCCTCTGTCCCATGGTGTGTCCTATAGGGAGATTGTCCAGAACAAACTGTCCCTCTGTCCCATGATGTGTCCTTTAGGGGGAATGTCCAGAATAAACTTTCCCTCTGTCACATGGTGTGTCCTTTAGGGGGATTGTCCAGGATAAACTGTCCCTCTGTCCCATGGTGTATCCATTAGGGGGATTGTCCGTGATAATCTATCCCTCTGTCCCAAGCTGTGTCCTTTAGGGGGATTGTCCGGGATAAACTGTCCCTCTGTCCCATGGTGTGTCCTTTAGGGGGTTGTCCGGGATAAACTGTCCCTCTGTCCCATGATGTGCCCTTTAGGGGGATTGTCCAGGATAAACGCTCCCTCTGTCCCATGGAGTGCCCTTTAGGGGGATTGTCCAGGATAAACTCTCCCTCTGTCCCATGGTGTGTCCTTTAGTGAGATTGTCCAGGATAAACTGTCCCTCTGACCCATGATGTATGTGCACTTTAGGGGGATTGACTGGGATAAACTGTCCCTCTGTCCCATGGTGTGTCCTTTAGGGGGATTGTCCAGGATAAACTGTCCCGCTGTCCCATGATGTGTCCTTTAGGGGGATTGTCCAGGATAAACTGTCCCTCTGTCCCATGGTGTGTCCTTTAGTGAGATTGTCCAGGATAAACTGTCCCTCTGACCCTTGATGTATGTTTCCATTAGGGGGATTGTCCGGGATAAATTGTCCCTCTGTCCCATGGTGTGCCCTTTAGTGAGATTGTCCAGGATAAACTGTCCCTCTGACCCATGATGTATGTGTCCTTTAGGGGGATTGTCCGGGATAAACTGTCCCTCTGTCCCATGATGTGTCCTTTAGGGGGTTTGTCGAGATAAACTGTCCCTCTGTCCCATGATGTGTCCTTTATGCGAATTGTCCAGGATAAACTGTCCCTCTGTCCCATGGTGTGTCCTTCAGTGAGATTGTCCAGGATAAACTGTCGCTCTGTCCCATGGTGTGTCCTTTAGGGGGATTGTCCGGGATAAACTGTCCCTTTGTCCCATGATGTGTCCTTTAGGGGGATTGTCCGGGATAAACTGTCCCTCTGTCCCATGGTGTGCCCTTTAGGGGGATTGCCCAGGATAAACTGTCCCTCTGACCCATGATGTGTCCTTCAGTGGGATTGTCCAGGATAAACTGTCCCTCTGTCCCATGGTGTGTCCTTTAGGGGGGTTGTCCAGGATAAACTGTCCCTCTGTCCCATGGTGTGTCCTTTAGGGGGATTGTCCAGGATAAACTGTCCCTCTGTCCCATGATGTCTCCTTTAGGGGGATTGTCCAGGATAAACTGTCCCTCTGTCCCATGGTGTGTCCTTTAGGGAGATTGTCCAGGATAAACTGTCCCTCTGTCCCATGGTGTGTCCTTTAGGGGGATTGTCCGGGATAAACTGTCTCTCTTCCCCATGGTGTGTCCTTTAGGTGGATTGTCCGGGATAAGCTGTGCCTCTGTCCCATGATGTGTCCTTTAGGGTGATTGTCCAGGATAAACTGTCCCTTGTCCCATGATGTGTCCATAATGGGGATTGTCCAGGATAAACTGTCCCTCTGTCCCATGGTGTGTCCTTTAGGGGGATTGTCCAGGATAAACTGTCTCTCTGTCCCATGGTGTGTCCTTTAGGGGGATTGTCCGGGATAAACTGTCCCTCTGTCCCATGATGTGTCCTTTAGGGGGATTGTCCAGTATAAACTGTCCCTCTGTCCCATGGTGTGTACTTTAGGAGGACTGTCCGGGATAAACTGTTCCTCTGTCCCATGATGTGTCCTTTAGGGGGATTGTCCGGGATAAACAGTCCCTCTGTCCCATGGTGTGTCCTTTAGGGGGATTGTCCGGGATAAACTGTCTCTCTGTCCCATGGTGTGTCCTTTAGGGGGATTGTCCGGGATAAACTGTCCCTCTGTCCCATGATGTGTCCTTTAGGGGGATTGTCCAGTATAAACTGTCCCTCTGTCCCATGGTGTGTCCGTTAGGGGGATTGTCCAGTATAAACTGTCCCTCTGTCCCATGGTGTGTCCTTTAGGGGGATTGTCCGGGATAAACTGTCCATCTGTCCCATGGTGTATCCTTTTGGGGGTTTGTCCGGGGTAAACTGTCCCTCTGTCCCATGGTGTGTCCTTTTGGGGGATTGTCCGTGATAAACTGTCCCACTGTCCCATGGTGTGTCCTTTAGGGGGATGGTCCGTGATAAACTGTCCCTCTGTCCCATGGTGTGTACTTTAGGGGGATTGTCCAGGATAAACTGTCCCTCTGTCCCATGATGTGTCCTTTAGGGGGATTGTCCAGGATAAACTGTCCCTCTGTCCCATGATGTGTCCTTTAGGGGGATTGTCCAGGGTAAACTGTCCCTCTGTCCCATGCTGTGTCCTTTAGGGGTATTTCCCGGGATAAACTGTCCCTCTGTGCCATGGTGTGTCCTTTAGGGGGATTGTCCAGGATAAACTGTCCCTCTGTCCCATGGTGTGTCCTTTAGGGGGATTGTCCAGGATAAACTGCCCCTCTGTCCCATGGTGTATCCTTTTGGGGGATTGTCCGGGATAAACTGTCCCTCTGTCCCATGGTGTGTCCTTTAGGGGGATTGTCCAGGATAAACTCCCCCTTTGTCCCATGGTGTATCCTTTTGGGGGATTGTCCGGGATAAACTGTCCCTCTGTCCCATGGTGTGTCCTTTAGGGGGATTGTCCATGATAAACTGTCCGTCTGTCGCATGGTGTGTCCTTTAGGGGGATTGTCCAGGATAAACTGTCTCTCTGTCCCATGGTGTGTACTTTAGGAGGACTGTCCGGGATAAACTGTTCCTCTGTCCCATGATGTGTCCTTTAGGGGGATTGTCCGGGATAAACAGTCCCTCTGTCCCATGGTGTGTCCTTTAGGGGGATTGTCCGGGATAAACTGTCTCTCTGTCCCATGGTGTGTCCTTTAGGGGGATTGTCCGGGATAAACTGTCCCTCTGTCCCATGCTGTGTCCTTTAGGGGTATTTCCCGGGATAAACTGTCCCTCTGTGCCATGGTGTGTCCTTTAGGGGGATTGTCCAGGATAAACTGTCCGTCTGTCCCATGATGTGTCCTTTAGGCGAATTGTCCAGGATAAACTGTCCCTCTGTCCCATGGTGTGTCCTTTAGGGGGATTGTTCTGGTTAAACTGCCCCTCTGTCCCATGGTGTGTCCTTTAGGGGGATTGTCCAGGATAAACTGCCCCTCTGTCCCATGGTGTATCCTTTAGGGGGATTGTCCAGGATAAACTGCCCCTCTGTCCCATGGTGTATCCTTTTGGGGGATTGTCCGGGATAAACTGTCCCTCTGTCCCATGGTGTGTCCTTTAGGGGGATTGTCCAGGATAAACTCCCCCTTTGTCCCATGGTGTATCCTTTTGGGGGATTGTCCGGGATAAACTGTCCCTCTGTCCCATGGTGTGTCCTTTAGGGGGATTGTCCATGATAAACTGTCCGTCTGTCGCATGGTGTGTCCTTTAGGGGGATTGTCCAGGATAAACTGTCCCTCTGTCCCATGATGTGTCATTAAGGGGGATTGAAGGGGATAAACTGTCCCTCTGTCCCATGGTGTGTCCTTTAGGGGGATTGTCCAGGATAAACTGTCCCTCTGTCCCATGATGTGTCCTTTAGGGGGATTGTCCGGGATAAGCTGTGCCTCTGTCCCATGATGTGTCCTTTAGGGTGATTGTCCAGGATAAACTGTCCCTCTGTCCCATGATGTGTCCATAATGGGGATTGTCCAGGATAAACTGTCCCTCTGTCCCATGGTGTGTCCTTTAGGAGGACTGTCCGGGATAAACTGTTCCTCTGTCCCATGATGTGTCCTTTTGGGGAATTGGCCGGGATAATCTGTCTCTCTGTCCCATGGTGTGTCCTTTTGCGGGATTGTCCAGGATAAACTGTCCCTCTGTCCCATGGTGTGTCCTTTAGGGGGATTGTCCAGGATAAACTTTCCCTCTGTCCAATGATGTGTCCATTAGGGGGATTGTCCGGTATAAACTGTCCCTCTGTCCCATGTTGTGTCCTTTAGGGGGATTGTCCACGATAAACTGTCCCTCTGTCCCATGGTGTGTCCTTTAGGGGGATTGTCCGGGATAAACTGTCTCTCTGTCCCATGGTGTGTCCTTTAGGGGGATTGTCCGGGATAAACTGACCTTCTGTCCCATGATGTGTCCTTTAGGGGGATTGTCCATTATAAACTGTCCCTCTGTCCCATGGTGTGTCCTTTAGGGGGATTGTCCGGGATAAACTGTCCCTCTGTCCCATGATGTGTCCTTTAGGGGGATTGTCCGGGATAAACTGTCCCTTTGCCCCATGGTGTGTCCTTTAGGAGGATTGTCCAGGATAAACTGTCCCTCTGTCCCATGGTGTGTCCTTTATGGGGATTGTCCAGGATAAACTGTCCCTCTGTCCCATGGTGTGTCCTTTAGGGGGATTGTCCAGGATAAACTCCCCCTTTGCCCCATGGTGTGTCCTTTAGGGCGATAGTCCATGACAAACTTTCCGTCTGTCCCATAGTGCGTCCTTTAGGGGGATGGTCCAGGATAAAATGTCCCTCTGTCCCATGGTGTGTCCTTTAGCGGGATTGTCCAGGATAAACTGTGCCTCTGACCCATGATGTATGTGCACTTTAGTGGGATTGACTGGGATAAACTGTCCCTCTGTCCCATGGTGTGCCCTTTAGGGGGATTGACTGGGATAAACTGTCCCTCTGTCCCATGATGTGTCCTTTAGGGGGATTGTCCAGGATAAACTGTCCCTCTGTCCCATGGTGTATCCATTAGGGGGATTGTCCGTGATAATCTATCCCTCTGTCCCAAGCTGTCTCCTTTAGGGGGATTGTCCGGGATAAACTGTCCCTCTGTCCCATGGTATGTCCTTTAGGGGTTTGTCCGGGATAAACTGTCCCTCTGTCCCATGGTATGTCCTTTAGGGGTTTGTCCGGGATAAACTGTCCCTCTGTCCCATGGTGTGTCCTTTAGTGGGATTGTCCAGGATAAACTGTCCCTCTGTCCCATGATGTGTCCTTTAGGGGGTTTGTCGAGATAAACTGGCCCTCTGTCCCATGATGTGTCCTTTATGCGAATTGTCCAGGATAAACTGTCCCTCTGTCCCATGGTGTGTCCTTCAGTGGGATTGTCCAGGATAAACTGTCCCTCTGTCCCATGGTATGTCCTTTAGTGGGATTGTCCAGGATAAACTCTCCCTCTGTCCCATGATGTGTCCTTCAGTGGGATTGTCCAGGATAATCTGTCCCTCTGTCCCATGTTGTGTCCTATAGGGGGATTGTCCAGGATAAACTGTCCCTCTGCCCCATGGTGTGTCCTTTAGGGGGATTGCCCAGGATAAACTGTCCCTCTGACCCATGATGTGTCCTTCAGTGGGATTGTCCAGGATAAACTGTCCCTCTGTCCCATGGTGTGACCTTTAGGGGGATTGTCCAGGATAAACTGTCCCTCTGTCCCATGGTGTGTCCTTTAGGGGGATTGTCCAGGATAAACTGTCCCTCTGTCCCATGGAGTGCCCTTTATGGGGATTGTCCAGGATAAACTGTCCCTCTGTCCCATGATGTGTCCTTTAGGGGGATTGTCCAGGATAAACTGTCCCTCTGTCCCATGATGTGTCCTTTAGGGGGATTGTCCAGGATAAACTGTCCCTCTGTCCCATGATGTCTCCTTTAGGGGGATTGTCCGGGATAAACTGTCCCTCTGTCCCATTCTGTGCCCTTTAGGGGGATTGTCCAGGATAAACTGCCCCTCTGTCCCATGATGTGTCCTTTAGGGGGAATGTCCGGGATAAACTGTCCCTCTGTCCCATGGTGTGTCCTTTAGGGGGATTGTCCAGGATAATCTGTCCCTCTGTCCCATGGTGTGTACTTTAGGGGGATTGTCCAGGATAAACTGTCCCCTCTGTCCCATGGTGTGTCCTTTAGGGGGATTGTCCGGGATAAACTGTCCCTCTGTCCCATGGTGTGTCCTTTAGGGGGATTGACCAGGATAAACTGTCCCTCTGTCCCATGGTGTGTCCTTTAGGGGGATTGTCCGGGATAAACTGTCCCTCTGTCCCATGGTGTATCCTTTAGGGGGATTGTCCGGGATAAACTGTCCCTCTGTCCAATGCTGTGTCCTTTAGGGGGATTTCCCGGGATAAACTGTCCCTCTGACCCATGATGTGCCCTTTAGGGGGATTGTCCAGGATAAACTGTCCCTCTGTCCCATGATGTGTCCTTTAGGGGGATTGTCCGGGATAAACTGTCCCTCTGTCCCATGATGTGTCCTTTAGGGGGATTGTCCAGGATAAACTGTCCCTCTGTCCCATGCTGTGTATTTTAGGGGGATTGTCCGGGATAAACTGTCCCTCTGTCCGATGGTGTGTACTTTAAGGGGATTGTCCAGGATAAATTGTCCCTCTGTACCATGGTGTGTCCTTTAGGGGGATTGTCCAGGATAAACTGACCCTCTGTCCCATGGTGTGTCCTTTAGGGGGACTGTCCAGGATAAACTGTCCCTCTGTCCCATGTTGTGTCCTTTAGGGGGATTGTCCAGGATAAACTGTCCGTCTGTCCCATGATGTGTCCTTTAGGGGGATTGTCCAGGATAAACTGCCCCTCTGTCCCATGGTGTGTCCTTTAGGGGGATTGTCCAGGATAATCTGTCCCTCTGTCCCATGGTGTGTCCTTTAGGGGGATTGTCCAGGATAAACTGCCCGTCTGTCCCATGGTGTATGCTTTTGGGGGATTGTTCGGGATAAACTGTCCCTCTGTCCCATGGTGTATCCTTTAGGGGGATTGTCCAGGATAAACTGCCCCTCTGTCCAATGGTGTATCCTTTTGGGGGATTGTCCGGGATAAACTGTCCCTCTGTCCCATGGTGTGTCCTTTAGGGGGATTGTCCGGGATAAGCTGTGCCTCTGTCCCATGATGTGTCCTTTAGGGTGATTGTCCAGGATAAACTGTCCCTCTGTCCCATGGTGTGTCCTTTCGGGGATTGTCCAGGAAAAACTGTCCCTCTGTCCCATGATGTGTCCTTTAGGGGGATTGTCCGGGATAAGCTGTGCCTCTGTCCCATGATGTGTCCTTTAGGGGGATTGTCCAGGATAAACTGTCCCTCTGTCCCATGATGTGTCCATAATGGGGATTGTCCAGGATAAACTGTCTGTCTGTCCCATGATGTGTCCTTTAGGGGGATTGTCCAGGATAAACTGTCCCACTGTCCCATGGTGTGTCCTTTAGGAGGACTGTCCGGGATAAACTGTTCCTCTGTCCCATGATGTATCCTTTAGGGGGATTGTCCGGGATAATCTGTCTCTCTGTCCCATGGTGTGTCATTTAGGGGGATTGTCCTGGATAAACTGTCCCTCTGTCCCATGGTGTGTCCTTTAGTGGGATTGTCCGGGATAAACTGTCCATCTGTCCCATGGTGTATCCTTTTGGGGGTTTGTCCGGGATAAACTATCCCTCTGTCCCATGGAGTGTCCTTTAAGGGGATAGTCCGTGATAAACTGTCCCTCTGTCCCATGGTGTGTCCTTTAGGGGGATTGTCTAGGATAAACTGTCCCTCTGTCCCATGATGTGTCCTTTAGGGGGATTGTCCAGGATAAACTGTCCCTCTGTCCCATGGTGTGTCCTTTAGGGGGATTGTCCAGGATAAACTGTCCCTTTGTCCCATGATGTGTCCTTTAGGGGGATTGTCTAGGATAAACTGTCCCTCTGTCCCATGTTGTGTCCTATAGGGGGATTGTCCAGGATAAACTGTCCCTCTGCCCCATGGTGTGTCCTTTAGGGGGATTGCCCAGGATAAACTGTCCCTCTGACCCATGATGTGTCCTTCAGTGGGATTGTCCAGGATAAACTGTCCCTCTGTCCCATGGTGTGACCTTTAGGGGGATTGTCCAGGATAAACTGTCCCTCTGTCCCATGGTGTGTCCTTTAGGGGGATTGTCCAGGATAAACTGTCCCTCTGTCCCATGGAGTGCCCTTTATGGGGATTGTCCAGGATAAACTGTCCCTCTGTCCCATGATGTGTCCTTTAGGGGGATTGTCCAGGATAAACTGTCCCTCTGTCCCATGATGTGTCCTTTAGGGGGATTGTCCAGGATAAACTGTCCCTCTGTCCCATGATGTCTCCTTTAGGGGGATTGTCCGGGATAAACTGTCCCTCTGTCCCATTCTGTGCCCTTTAGGGGGATTGTCCAGGATAAACTGCCCCTCTGTCCCATGATGTGTCCTTTAGGGGGAATGTCCGGGATAAACTGTCCCTCTGTCCCATGGTGTGTCCTTTAGGGGGATTGTCCAGGATAATCTGTCCCTCTGTCCCATGGTGTGTACTTTAGGGGGATTGTCCAGGATAAACTGTCCCTCTGTCCCATGGTGTGTCCTTTAGGGGGATTGTCCGGGATAAACTGTCCCTCTGTCCCATGGTGTGTCCTTTAGGGGGATTGACCAGGATAAACTGTCCCTCTGTCCCATGGTGTGTCCTTTAGGGGGATTGTCCGGGATAAACTGTCCCTCTGTCCCATGGTGTATCCTTTAGGGGGATTGTCCGGGATAAACTGTCCCTCTGTCCAATGCTGTGTCCTTTAGGGGGATTTCCCGGGATAAACTGTCCCTCTGACCCATGATGTGCCCTTTAGGGGGATTGTCCAGGATAAACTGTCCCTCTGTCCCATGATGTGTCCTTTAGGGGGATTGTCCGGGATAAACTGTCCCTCTGTCCCATGATGTGTCCTTTAGGGGGATTGTCCAGGATAAACTGTCCCTCTGTCCCATGCTGTGTATTTTAGGGGGATTGTCCGGGATAAACTGTCCCTCTGTCCGATGGTGTGTACTTTAAGGGGATTGTCCAGGATAAATTGTCCCTCTGTACCATGGTGTGTCCTTTAGGGGGATTGTCCAGGATAAACTGACCCTCTGTCCCATGGTGTGTCCTTTAGGGGGACTGTCCAGGATAAACTGTCCCTCTGTCCCATGTTGTGTCCTTTAGGGGGATTGTCCAGGATAAACTGTCCGTCTGTCCCATGATGTGTCCTTTAGGGGGATTGTCCAGGATAATCTGTCCCTCTGTCCCATGGTGTGTCCTTTAGGGGGATTGTCCAGGATAAACTGCCCGTCTGTCCCATGGTGTATGCTTTTGGGGGATTGTTCGGGATAAACTGTCCCTCTGTCCCATGGTGTATCCTTTAGGGGGATTGTCCAGGATAAACTGCCCCTCTGTCCAATGGTGTATCCTTTTGGGGGATTGTCCGGGATAAACTGTCCCTCTGTCCCATGGTGTGTCCTTTAGGGGGATTGTCCGGGATAAGCTGTGCCTCTGTCCCATGATGTGTCCTTTAGGGTGATTGTCCAGGATAAACTGTCCCACTGTCCCATGGTGTGTCCTTTCGGGGATTGTCCAGGAAAAACTGTCCCTCTGTCCCATGGTGTGTCCTTTAGGGGGATTGTCCGGGATAAGCTGTGCCTCTGTCCCATGATGTGTCCTTTAGGGGGATTGTCCAGGATAAACTGTCCCTCTGTCCCATGATGTGTCCATAATGGGGATTGTCCAGGATAAACTGTCTGTCTGTCCCATGATGTGTCCTTTAGGGGGATTGTCCAGGATAAACTGTCCCACTGTCCCATGGTGTGTCCTTTAGGAGGACTGTCCGGGATAAACTGTTCCTCTGTCCCATGATGTATCCTTTAGGGGGATTGTCCGGGATAATCTGTCTCTCTGTCCCATGGTGTGTCCTTTAGGGGGATTGTCCAGGATAAACTTTCCCTCTGTCCAATGATGTGTCCATTAGGGGGATTGTCCGGGATAAACTGTCCCTCTGTCCCATGGTGTGTCCTTTAGGGGGATTGTCCAGTATAAACTATCCCTCTGTCCCATGATGTGTCCTTTAGTGGGATTGTCCGGGATAAACAGTCCCTCTGTCCCATGGTGTGTCCTTTAGTGGGATTGTCCGGGATAAACAGTCCCTCTGTCCCATGGTGTGTCATTTAGGAGGACTGTCCGGGATAAACTGTCCCTCTGTCCCATGGTGTGTCATTTAGGGGGATTGTCCTGGATAAACTGTCCCTCTGTCCCATGATGTGTCCTTTTGGGGGATTGTCCAGGATAAACTGTCCCTCTGTCCCATGATGTGTCCTTTAGTGGGATTGTCCGGGATAAACTGTCCATCTGTCCCGTGGTGTATCCTTTTGGGGGTTTGTCCGGGATAAACTATCCCTCTGTCCCATGGTGTGTCCTTTAAGGGGATAGTCCGTGATAAACTGTCCCTCTGTCCCATGGTGTGTCCTTTAGGGCGATTGTCCAGGATAAACTGTCCCTCTGTCCCATGGTGTGTCCTTTAGGGGGATTGTCTAGGATAAACTGTCCCTCTGTCCCATGATGTGTCCTTTAGGGGGATTGTCCAGGATAAACTGTCCCTCTGTCCCATGGTGTGTCCTTTAGGGGGATTGTCCAGGATAAACTGTCCCTTTGTCCCATGATGTGTCCTTTAGGGGGATTGTCTAGGATAAACTGTCCCTCTGTCCCATGATGTGTCCTTTAGGGGGAATGTCCAGGATAAACTGTCCCTCTGTCCCATGGTGTGTACTTTAGGGGGATTGTCCAGGATAAACTGTCCCTCTGTCCCATGATGTGTCCTTTTGGGGGATTGTCCAGGATAAACTGTCCCTCTGTCCCATGATGTGTTCTTTAGGGGGATTGTCTAGGATAAACTGTCCCTCTGTCCCATGATGTGTCCTTTAGGGGGATTGTCCAGGATAAACTGTCCCTCTGTCCCATGATGTGTCCTTTAGGGGGATTGTCCAGGATAAACTATCCCTATGTCCCATGGTGTGTCCTGAAGGGGGATTGTCCAGGATAAAATGTCCCTCTGTCCCATGGTGTGTCCTTTAGGGAGATTGTCCGGCATAAACTTTCCCTCTGTCCCATGATGTGTCCTTTAGGGGGATTGTCCAGGATAAACTTTCCCTATGTCCCATGGTGTGTCCTTAAGGGGGATTGTCCAGGATAAACTGTCCCTCTGTCCCATGGTGTGTCCTTTAGGGGGATTGTCCAGGATAAACTGTCACTCTGTCCCATGGTGTGTCCTTTAGGGGGATTGTCCAGGATAAACTGTCCCTCTGTCCCATGGTGTGTCCTTTAGGGGGATTGTCCAGGATAAACTGCCCCTCTGTCCCATGGTGTATACTTTTGGGGGATTGTCCGGGATAAACTGTCCCTCTGTCCCATGATGTGTCCTTTAGGGGGATTGTTCAGGATAAACGGTCCCTCTGTCCCATGATGTGTCCTTTAGGGGGATTGTCCGGGATAAACTGTCCCTCTGTCCCATGGTGTGTCCTTTAGGGGGATTGTCCAGGATAAACTGTCCCTCTGTCCCATGGTGTGTCCTTTAGGGGGATTGTCCAGGATAAACTGCCCCTCTGTCCCATGGTGTATCCTTTTGGGGGATTGTCCGGGATAAACTGTCCCTCTGTCCCATGGTGTGTCCTTTAGGGGGATTGTCCAGGATAAACTTTCCCTCTATCCAATGATGTGTCCTTTAGGGGGATTGTCCAGGATAAACTGTGCCTCTGTCCCATGATGTGTCCTTTAGGGGGATTGTCCGGGATAAACTGTCCCTTTGCCCCATGGTGTGTCCTTTAGGGCGATAGTCCATGACAAACTGTCCGTCTGTCCCATAGTGCGTCCTTTAGGGTGATGGTCCAGGATAAAATGTCCCTCTGTCCCATGGTGTATCCTATAGGGAGATTGTCCAGAACAAACTGTCCCTCTGTCCCATGATGTGTCCTTTAGGGGGAATGTCCAGAATAAACTGTCCCTCTTTCCCATGGTGTGTCCTATAGGGGCATTGTTCAGAATAAACTGTCCCTCTGTCCCATGGTGTGTCCTTTAGGGGGACTGTCCGGGATAAACTGTCCCTCTGTCCCATGATGTGGCATTAAGGGGGATTGAACGGGATAAACTGTCCCTCTGTCCCATGGTGTGTCCTTTAGGGGGATTGTCCAGGATAAACTGTCCCTCTGTCCCATGATGTATGTGCACTTTAGTGGGATTGACTGGGATAAACTGTCCCTCTGTCCCATGGTGTGCCCTTTAGGGGGATTGACTGAGATACACTGTCCCTCTGTCCCATGGTGTGCCCTTTAGGGGGCTTGTCCGGGATAAACTGTCCCTCTGTCCCATGATGTGTCCTTTAGGGGGATTGTCCAGGATAAACTGTCACTCTGTCCCATGGTGTGTCCTTTAGGGGGATTGTCCAGGATAAACTGTCCCTCTGTCCCATGGTGTGTCCTTTAGTGGGATTGTCCAGGATAAACTGTCCCTCTGTCCCATGCTGTGTCCTTTAGGGGTATTTCCCGGGATATACTGTCCCTCTGACCCATGATGTGTCCTTTACGGGAACTGTCCGGGATAAACTGTCCCTCTGTCCCATGATGTGTCCTTTAGGGGGATTGTCCAGGATAAACTGTCCCTCTCTCCCATGATGTGTCCTTTAGGGGGATTGTCCAGGATAAACTGTCCCTCTGTCCCATGATGTGTCCTTTAGGGGGATTGTCCAGGATAAACTGTCCCTCTGTCCCATGGTGTGTCCTTTAGGGGGATTGTCCGGGATAAACTGTCCCTCTGTCCCATGATGTGTCCTTTAGGGGGATTGTCCGGGATAAACTGTCCCTCTGTCCCATGATGTGTCCTTTAGGGGGATTGTCCAGGATAAACTGTCCGTCTGTCCCATGATGTGTCCTTTAGGGGGATTGTCCAGGATAAACTGTCCCTCTGTCCCATGGTGTGTCCTTTAGGGGGATTGTCCAGGATAAACTGCCCCTCTGTCCCAAGCTGTCTCCTTTAGGGGGATTGTCCGGGATAAACTGTCCCTCTGTCCCATGGTATGTCCTGTAAGGGGTTGTCCGGGATAAACTGTCCCTCTGTCCCATGGTGTGTCCTTTAGGGGGATTGTCCAGGATAAACTGCCCCTCTGTCCCATGGTGTATCCTTTAGGGGGATTGTCCAGGATAAACTGTCCCTCTGTCCCATGGTGTATCCATTAGGGGGATTGTCCGTGATAATCTATCCCTCTGTCCCAAGCTGTCTCCTTTAGGGGGATTGTCCGGGATAAACTGTCCCTCTGTCCCATGGTGTGTACTTTAGGGGAATTGTCCAGGATAAACTGTCCCTCTTTCCCATGGTGTGCCCTTTAGGGGGATTGTCCAGGATAAACTCTCCCTCTGTCCCATGGAGTGCACTTTTGGGTGATTGTCCAGGATAAACTGTCCCTCTGACCCATGATGTGTCCTTTAGGGGGATTGACTGGGATAAACTGTCCCTCTGTCCCATGATGTATGTGTCCTTTAGGGGGATTGTCCAGGATAAACTATCCCGCTGTGCCATGGTGTGTCCTTTAGTGAGATTGTCAAGGATAAACTGTCCCTCTGACCCATGATATGTCCTTTAGGGGGATTGTCCGGGATAAACTGTCCCTCTGTCCCATGGTGTGTCCTTTAGGGGGTTTGTCGAGATAAACTGGCCCTCTGTCCCATGATGTGTCCTTTAGGGGGATTTTCCAGGATAAACTGTCCCTCTGTCCCATGATGTGTCCTTTATGCGAATTGTCCAGGATAAACTGTCCCTCTGTCCCATGGTGTGTCCTTTAGGGGGATTGTCCAGGATAAACTGTCCCTCTGTCCCATGGTGTGTCCTTTAGGGGGATTGTCCAGGATAAACTGTCCCTGTATCCCATAGTGTGTTCTTTAGGGGGATTGTCCAGGATAAACTGCCCCTCTGTCCCAAGCTGTCTCCTTTAGGGGGATTGTCCGGGATAAACTGTCCCTCTGTCCCATGATGTGTCCTTTAGGGGGATTGTCCAGTATAAACTGTCCCTCTGTCCCATGGTGTGTCCGTTAGGGGGATTGTCCAGTGTAAACTGTCCCTCTGTCCCATGGTGTGTCCTTTAGGGGGATTGTCCGGGATAAACTGTCCATCTGTCCCATGGTGTATACTTTTGGGGGTTTGTCCGGGGTAAACTGTCCCTCTGTCCCATGGTGTGTCCTTTTGGGGGATTGTCCGTGATAAACTGTCCCACTGTCCCATGGTGTGTCCTTTAGGGGGATGGTCCGTGATAAACTGTCCCTCTGTCCCATGGTGTGTACTTTAGGGGGATTGTCCAGGATAAACTGTCCCTCTGTCCCATGATGTGTCCTTTAGGGGGATTGTCCAGGATAAACTGTCCCTCTGTCCCATGATGTGTCCTTTAGGGGGATTGTCCAGGGTAAACTGTCCCTCTGTCCCATGCTGTGTCCTTTAGGGGTATTTCCCGGGATAAACTGTCCCTCTGTGCCATGGTGTGTCCTTTAGGGGGATTGTCCAGGATAAACTGTCCCTCTGTACCATGGTGTATCCTTTAGGGGGATTGTCCAGGATAAACTGCCCCTCTGTCTCATGATGTGTCCTTTAGGGGGATTGTCCAGGATAAACTATCCCTATGTCCCATGGTGTGTCCTGAAGGGGGATTGTCCAGGATAAAATGTCCCTCTGTCCCATGGTGTGTCCTTTAGGGAGATTGTCCGGCATAAAATTTCCCTCTGTCCCATGATGTGTCCTTTAGGGGGATTGTCCAGGATAAACTTTCCCTATGTCCCATGGTGTGTCCTTAAGGGGGATTGTCCAGGATAAACTGTCCCTCTGTCCCATGGTGTGTCCTTTAGGGGGATTGTCCGGGATAAACTGTCCATCTGTCCCATGGTGTGTCCTTTAGGGGGATTGTCCGGGATAAACTGTCCCTCTGTCCCATTATGTGTCCTTTAGGGGGATTGTCCAGGATAAACTGTCACTCTGTCCCATGGTGTGTCCTTTAGGGGGATTGTCCAGGATAAACTGTCCCTCTGTCCCATGGTGTGTCCTTTAGGGGGATTGTCCAGGATAAACTGCCCCTCTGTCCCATGGTGTATACTTTTGGGGGATTGTCCGGGATAAACTGTCCCTCTGTCCCATGATGTGTCCTTTAGGGGGATTGTCCAGGATAAACTGTCCGTCTGTCGCATGGTGTGTCCTTTAGGGGGATTGTTCAGGATAAACGGTCCCTCTGTCCCATGATGTGTCCTTTAGGGGGATTGTCCGGGATAAACTGTCCCTCTGTCCCATGGTGTGTCCTTTAGGGGGATTGTCCAGGATAAACTGTCCCTCTGTCCCATGGTGTGTCCTTTAGGGGGATTGTCCAGGATAAACTGCTCCTCTGTCCCATGGTGTATCCTTTTGGGGGATTGTCCGGGATAAACTGTCCCTCTGTCCCATGGTGTGTCCTGTAGGGGGATTGTCCAGGATAAACTTTCCCTCTAGCCAATGATGTGTCCTTTAGGGGGATTGTCCAGGATAAACTGTGCCTCTGTCCCATGATGTGTCCTTTAGGGGGATTGTCCAGGATAAACTGTCCCTCTGTCCCATGATGTGTCCTTTAGGGGGATTGTCCGTGACAAACTGTCCGTCTGTCCCATAGTGCGTCCTTTAGGGTGATGGTCCAGGATAAAATGTCCCTCTGTCCCATGGTGTATCCTATAGGGAGATTGTCCAGAACAAACTGTCCCTCTGTCCCATGATGTGTCCTTTAGGGGGAATGTCCAGAATAAACTGTCCCTGTTTCCCATGGTGTGTCCTATAGGGGCATTGTTCAGAATAAACTGTCCCTCTGTCCCATGGTGTGTCCTTTAGGGGGACTGTCCGGGATAAACTGTCCCTCTGTCCCATGATGTGGCATTAAGGGGGATTGAACGGGATAAACTGTCCCTCTGTCCCATGGTGTGTCCTTTAGGGGGATTGTCCAGGATAAACTGTCCCTCTGTCCCATGATGTATGTGCACTTTAGTGGGATTGACTGTGATAAACTGTCCCTCTGTCCCATGGTGTGCCCTTTAGGGGGATTGACTGAGATACACTGTCCCTCTGTCCCATGGTGTGCCCTTTAGGGGGCTTGTCCGGGATAAACTGTCCCTCTGTCCCATGATGTGTCCTTTAGGGGGATTGTCCAGGATAAACTGTCACTCTGTCCCATGGTGTGTCCTTTAGGGGGATTGTCCAGGATAAACTGTCCCTCTGTCCCATGGTGTGTCCTTTAGTGGGATTGTCCAGGATAAACTGTCCCTCTGTCCCATGCTGTGTCCTTTAGGGGTATTTCCCGGGATATACTGTCCCTCTGACCCATGATGTGTCCTTTACGGGAACTGTCCGGGATAAACTGTCCCTCTGTCCCATGATGTGTCCTTTAGGGGGATTGTCCAGGATAAACTGTCCCTCTCTCCCATGATGTGTCCTTTAGGGGGATTGTCCAGGATAAACTGTCCCTCTGTCCCATGATGTGTCCTTTAGGGGGATTGTCCAGGATAAACTGTCCCTCTGTCCCATGGTGTGTCCTTTAGGGGGATTGTCCGGGATAAACTGTCCCTCTGTCCCATGATGTGTCCTTTAGGGGGATTGTCCGGGATAAACTGTCCCTCTGTCCCATGATGTGTCCTTTAGGGGGATTGTCCAGGATAAACTGTCCGTCTGTCCCATGATGTGTCCTTTAGGGGGATTGTCCAGGATAAACTGTCCCTCTGTCCCATGGTGTGTCCTTTAGGGGGATTGTCCAGGATAAACTGCCCCTCTGTCCCAAGCTGTCTCCTTTAGGGGGATTGTCCGGGATAAACTGTCCCTCTGTCCCATGGTATGTCCTGTAAGGGGTTGTCCGGGATAAACTGTCCCTCTGTCCCATGGTGTGTCCTTTAGGGGGATTGTCCAGGATAAACTGCCCCTCTGTCCCATGGTGTATCCTTTAGGGGGATTGTCCAGGATAAACTGTCCCTCTGTCCCATGGTGTATCCATTAGGGGGATTGTCCGTGATAATCTATCCCTCTGTCCCAAGCTGTCTCCTTTAGGGGGATTGTCCGGGATAAACTGTCCCTCTGTCCCATGGTGTGTACTTTAGGGGAATTGTCCAGGATAAACTGTCCCTCTGTCCCATGGAGTGCACTTTTGGGTGATTGTCCGGGATAAACTGTCCCTCTGTCCCATGGTGTGCCCTTTAGGGGGATTGTCCAGGATAAACTCTCCCTCTGTCCCATGGAGTGCACTTTTGGGTGATTGTCCAGGATAAACTGTCCCTCTGACCCATGATGTGTCCTTTAGGGGGATTGACTGGGATAAACTGTCCCTCTGTCCCATGATGTATGTGTCCTTTAGGGGGATTGTCCAGGATAAACTATCCCGCTGTGCCATGGTGTGTCCTTTAGTGAGATTGGCAAGGATAAACTGTCCCTCTGACCCATGATGTATGTGTCCTTTAGGGGGATTGTCCGGGATAAACTGTCCCTCTGTCCCATGATATGTCCTTTAGGGGGATTGTCCGGGATAAACTGTCCCTCTGTCCCATGGTGTGTCCTTTAGGGGGTTTGTCGAGATAAACTGGCCCTCTGTCCCATGATGTGTCCTTTAGGGGGATTGTCCAGGATAAACTGTCCCTCTGTCCCATGATGTGTCCTTTATGCGAATTGTCCAGGATAAACTGTCCCTCTGTCCCATGGTGTGTCCTTTAGGGGGATTGTCCAGGATAAACTTTCCCTATGTCCCATGGTGTGTCCTTAAGGGGGATTGTCCAGGATAAACTGTCCCTCTGTCCCATGGTGTGTCCTTTAGGGGGATTGTCCGGGATAAACTGTCCATCTGTCCCATGGTGTGTCCTTTAGGGGGATTGTCCGGGATAAACTGTCCCTCTGTCCCATGATGTGTCCTTTAGGGGGATTGTCCAGGATAAACTGTCACTCTGTCCCATGGTGTGTCCTTTAGGGGGATTGTCCAGGATAAACTGTCCCTCTGTCCCATGGTGTGTCCTTTAGGGGGATTGTCCAGGATAAACTGCCCCTCTGTCCCATGGTGTATACTTTTGGGGGATTGTCCGGGATAAACTGTCCCTCTGTCCCATGATGTGTCCTTTAGGGGGATTGTCCAGGATAAACTGTCCGTCTGTCGCATGGTGTGTCCTTTAGGGGGATTGTCCAGGATAAACGGTCCCTCTGTCCCATGATGTGTCCTTTAGGGGGATTGTCCGGGATAAACTGTCCCTCTGTCCCATGGTGTGTCCTTTAGGGGGATTGTCCAGGATAAACTGTCCCTCTGTCCCATGGTGTGTCCTTTAGGGGGATTGTCCAGGATAAACTGCCCCTCTGTCCCATGGTGTATCCTTTTGGGGGATTGTCCGGGATAAACTGTCCCTCTGTCCCATGGTGTGTCCTTTAGGGGGATTGTCCAGGATAAACTTTCCCTCTAGCCAATGATGTGTCCTTTAGGGGGATTGTCCAGGATAAACTGTGCCTCTGTCCCATGATGTGTCCTTTAGGGGGATTGTCCGGGATAAACTGTCCCTTTGCCCCATGGTGTGTCCTTTAGGGCGATAGTCCATGACAAACTGTCCGTCTGTCCCATAGTGCGTCCTTTAGGGTGATGGTCCAGGATAAAATGTCCCTCTGTCCCATGGTGTATCCTATAGGGAGATTGTCCAGAACAAACTGTCCCTCTGTCCCATGATGTGTCCTTTAGGGGGAATGTCCAGAATAAACTGTCCCTCTTTCCCATGGTGTGTCCTATAGGGGCATTGTTCAGAATAAACTGTCCCTCTGTCCCATGGTGTGTCCTTTAGGGGGACTGTCCGGGATAAACTGTCCCTCTGTCCCATGATGTGGCATTAAGGGGGATTGAACGGGATAAACTGTCCCTCTGTCCCATGGTGTGTCCTTTAGGGGGATTGTCCAGGATAAACTGTCCCTCTGTCCCATGATGTATGTGCACTTTAGTGGGATTGACTGTGATAAACTGTCCCTCTGTCCCATGGTGTGCCCTTTAGGGGGATTGACTGAGATACACTGTCCCTCTGTCCCATGGTGTGCCCTTTAGGGGGCTTGTCCGGGATAAACTGTCCCTCTGTCCCATGATGTGTCCTTTAGGGGGATTGTCCAGGATAAACTGTCACTCTGTCCCATGGTGTGTCCTTTAGGGGGATTGTCCAGGATAAACTGTCCCTCTGTCCCATGGTGTGTCCTTTAGTGGGATTGTCCAGGATAAACTGTCCCTCTGTCCCATGCTGTGTCCTTTAGGGGTATTTCCCGGGATATACTGTCCCTCTGACCCATGATGTGTCCTTTACGGGAACTGTCCGGGATAAACTGTCCCTCTGTCCCATGATGTGTCCTTTAGGGGGATTGTCCAGGATAAACTGTCCCTCTCTCCCATGATGTGTCCTTTAGGGGGATTGTCCAGGATAAACTGTCCCTCTGTCCCATGATGTGTCCTTTAGGGGGATTGTCCAGGATAAACTGTCCCTCTGTCCCATGGTGTGTCCTTTAGGGGGATTGTCCGGGATAAACTGTCCCTCTGTCCCATGATGTGTCCTTTAGGGGGATTGTCCGGGATAAACTGTCCCTCTGTCCCATGATGTGTCCTTTAGGGGGATTGTCCAGGATAAACTGTCCGTCTGTCCCATGATGTGTCCTTTAGGGGGATTGTCCAGGATAAACTGTCCCTCTGTCCCATGGTGTGTCCTTTAGGGGGATTGTCCAGGATAAACTGCCCCTCTGTCCCAAGCTGTCTCCTTTAGGGGGATTGTCCGGGATAAACTGTCCCTCTGTCCCATGGTATGTCCTGTAAGGGGTTGTCCGGGATAAACTGTCCCTCTGTCCCATGGTGTGTCCTTTAGGGGGATTGTCCAGGATAAACTGCCCCTCTGTCCCATGGTGTATCCTTTAGGGGGATTGTCCAGGATAAACTGTCCCTCTGTCCCATGGTGTATCCATTAGGGGGATTGTCCGTGATAATCTATCCCTCTGTCCCAAGCTGTCTCCTTTAGGGGGATTGTCCGGGATAAACTGTCCCTCTGTCCCATGGTGTGTACTTTAGGGGAATTGTCCAGGATAAACTGTCCCTCTGTCCCATGGTGTGCCCTTTAGGGGGATTGTCCAGGATAAACTCTCCCTCTGTCCCATGGAGTGCACTTTTGGGTGATTGTCCAGGATAAACTGTCCCTCTGACCCATGATGTGTCCTTTAGGGGGATTGACTGGGATAAACTGTCCCTCTGTCCCATGATGTATGTGTCCTTTAGGGGGATTGTCCAGGATAAACTATCCCGCTGTGCCATGGTGTGTCCTTTAGTGAGATTGGCAAGGATAAACTGTCCCTCTGACCCATGATGTATGTGTCCTTTAGGGGGATTGTCCGGGATAAACTGTCCCTCTGTCCCATGATATGTCCTTTAGGGGGATTGTCCGGGATAAACTGTCCCTCTGTCCCATGGTGTGTCCTTTAGGGGGTTTGTCGAGATAAACTGGCCCTCTGTCCCATGATGTGTCCTTTAGGGGGATTGTCCAGGATAAACTGTCCCTCTGTCCCATGGTGTGTCCTTTAGGGGGATTGTCCGGGATAAACTGTCCCTCTGTCCCATGATGTGTCCTTTAGGGGGATTGTCCAGGATAAACTGTCCCTCTGTCCCATGGTGTGTCCTTTAGGGGGATTTTCCAGGATAAACTGCCCCTCTGTCCCATGGTGTATACTTTTGGGGGATTGTCCGGGATAAACTGTCCCTCTGTCCCATGATGTGTCCTTTAGGGGGATTGTCCAGGATAAACTGTCCGTCTGTCGCATGGTGTGTCCTTTAGGGGGATTGTTCAGGATAAACGGTCCCTCTGTCCCATGATGTGTCCTTTAGGGGGATTGTCCGGGATAAACTGTCCCTCTGTCCCATGGTGTGTCCTTTAGGGGGATTGTCCAGGATAAACTGTCCCTCTGTCCCATGGTGTGTCCTTTAGGGGGATTGTCCAGGATAAACTGCCCCTCTGTCCCATGGTGTATCCTTTTGGGGGATTGTCCGGGATAAACTGTCCCTCTGTCCCATGGTGTGTCCTTTAGGGGGATTGTCCAGGATAAACTGTGCCTCTGTCCCATGATGTGTCCTTTAGGGGGATTGACTGGGATAAACTGTCCCTCTGTCCCATGATGTATGTGTCCTTTAGGGGGATTGTCCAGGATAAACTATCCCGCTGTGCCATGGTGTGTCCTTTAGTGAGATTGGCAAGGATAAACTGTCCCTCTGACCCATGATGTATGTGTCCTTTAGGGGGATTGTCCGGGATAAACTGTCCCTCTGTCCCATGATATGTCCTTTAGGGGGATTGTCCGGGATAAACTGTCCCTCTGTCCCATGGTGTGTCCTTTAGGGGGTTTGTCGAGATAAACTGGCCCTCTGTCCCATGATGTGTCCTTTAGGGGGATTGTCCAGGATAAACTGTCCCTCTGTCCCATGATGTGTCCTTTATGCGAATTGTCCAGGATAAACTGTCCCTCTGTCCCATGGTGTGTCCTTTAGGGGGATTGTCCAGGATAAACTTTCCCTATGTCCCATGGTGTGTCCTTAAGGGGGATTGTCCAGGATAAACTGTCCCTCTGTCCCATGGTGTGTCCTTTAGGGGGATTGTCCAGGATAAACTGTCCCTCTGTCCCATGGTGTGTCCTTTAGGGGGATTGTCCGGGATAAACTGTCCATCTGTCCCATGGTGTGTCCTTTAGGGGGATTGTCCGGGATAAACTGTCCCTCTGTCCCATGATGTGTCCTTTAGGGGGATTGTCCAGGATAAACTGTCACTCTGTCCCATGGTGTGTCCTTTAGGGGGATTGTCCAGGATAAACTGTCCCTCTGTCCCATGGTGTGTCCTTTAGGGGGATTTTCCAGGATAAACTGCCCCTCTGTCCCATGGTGTATACTTTTGGGGGATTGTCCGGGATAAACTGTCCCTCTGTCCCATGATGTGTCCTTTAGGGGGATTGTCCAGGATAAACTGTCCGTCTGTCGCATGGTGTGTCCTTTAGGGGGATTGTTCAGGATAAACGGTCCCTCTGTCCCATGATGTGTCCTTTAGGGGGATTGTCCGGGATAAACTGTCCCTCTGTCCCATGGTGTGTCCTTTAGGGGGATTGTCCAGGATAAACTGTCCCTCTGTCCCATGGTGTGTCCTTTAGGGGGATTGTCCAGGATAAACTGCCCCTCTGTCCCATGGTGTATCCTTTTGGGGGATTGTCCGGGATAAACTGTCCCTCTGTCCCATGGTGTGTCCTTTAGGGGGATTGTCCAGGATAAACTGTGCCTCTGTCCCATGATGTGTCCTTTAGGGGGATTGTCCGGGATAAACTGTCCCTTTGCCCCATGGTGTGTCCTTTAGGGCGATGGTCCAGGATAAAATGTCCCTCTGTCCCATGGTGTATCCTATAGGGAGATTGTCCAGAACAAACTGTCCCTCTGTCCCATGATGTGTCCTTTAGGGGGAATGTCCAGAATAAACTGTCCCTCTTTCCCATGGTGTGTCCTATAGGGGCATTGTTCAGAATAAACTGTCCCTCTGTCCCATGGTGTGTCCTTTAGGGGGACTGTCCGGGATAAACTGTCCCTCTGTCCCATGATGTGGCATTAAGGGGGATTGAACGGGATAAACTGTCCCTCTGTCCCATGGTGTGTCCTTTAGGGGGATTGTCCAGGATAAACTGTCCCTCTGTCCCATGATGTATGTGCACTTTAGTGGGATTGACTGTGATAAACTGTCCCTCTGTCCCATGGTGTGCCCTTTAGGGGGATTGACTGAGATACACTGTCCCTCTGTCCCATGGTGTGCCCTTTAGGGGGCTTGTCCGGGATAAACTGTCCCTCTGTCCCATGATGTGTCCTTTAGGGGGATTGTCCAGGATAAACTGTCACTCTGTCCCATGGTGTGTCCTTTAGGGGGATTGTCCAGGATAAACTGTCCCTCTGTCCCATGGTGTGTCCTTTAGTGGGATTGTCCAGGATAAACTGTCCCTCTGTCCCATGCTGTGTCCTTTAGGGGTATTTCCCGGGATATACTGTCCCTCTGACCCATGATGTGTCCTTTACGGGAACTGTCCGGGATAAACTGTCCCTCTGTCCCATGATGTGTCCTTTAGGGGGATTGTCCAGGATAAACTGTCCCTCTCTCCCATGATGTGTCCTTTAGGGGGATTGTCCAGGATAAACTGTCCCTCTGTCCCATGATGTGTCCTTTAGGGGGATTGTCCAGGATAAACTGTCCCTCTGTCCCATGGTGTGTCCTTTAGGGGGATTGTCCGGGATAAACTGTCCCTCTGTCCCATGATGTGTCCTTTAGGGGGATTGTCCGGGATAAACTGTCCCTCTGTCCCATGATGTGTCCTTTAGGGGGATTGTCCAGGATAAACTGTCCGTCTGTCCCATGATGTGTCCTTTAGGGGGATTGTCCAGGATAAACTGTCCCTCTGTCCCATGGTGTGTCCTTTAGGGGGATTGTCCAGGATAAACTGCCCCTCTGTCCCAAGCTGTCTCCTTTAGGGGGATTGTCCGGGATAAACTGTCCCTCTGTCCCATGGTATGTCCTGTAAGGGGTTGTCCGGGATAAACTGTCCCTCTGTCCCATGGTGTGTCCTTTAGGGGGATTGTCCAGGATAAACTGCCCCTCTGTCCCATGGTGTATCCTTTAGGGGGATTGTCCAGGATAAACTGTCCCTCTGTCCCATGGTGTGTCCATTAGGGGGATTGTCCGTGATAATCTATCCCTCTGTCCCAAGCTGTCTCCTTTAGGGGGATTGTCCGGGATAAACTGTCCCTCTGTCCCATGGTGTGTACTTTAGGGGAATTGTCCAGGATAAACTGTCCCTCTGTCCCATGGTGTGCCCTTTAGGGGGATTGTCCAGGATAAACTCTCCCTCTGTCCCATGGAGTGCACTTTTGGGTGATTGTCCAGGATAAACTGTCCCTCTGACCCATGATGTGTCCTTTAGGGGGATTGACTGGGATAAACTGTCCCTCTGTCCCATGATGTATGTGTCCTTTAGGGGGATTGTCCAGGATAAACTATCCCGCTGTGCCATGGTGTGTCCTTTAGTGAGATTGGCAAGGATAAACTGTCCCTCTGACCCATGATGTATGTGTCCTTTAGGGGGATTGTCCGGGATAAACTGTCCCTCTGTCCCATGATATGTCCTTTAGGGGGATTGTCCGGGATAAACTGTCCCTCTGTCCCATGGTGTGTCCTTTAGGGGGTTTGTCGAGATAAACTGGCCCTCTGTCCCATGATGTGTCCTTTAGGGGGATTGTCCAGGATAAACTGTCCCTCTGTCCCATGATGTGTCCTTTATGCGAATTGTCCAGGATAAACTGTCCCTCTGTCCCATGGTGTGTCCTTTAGGGGGATTGTCCAGGATAAACTTTCCCTATGTCCCATGGTGTGTCCTTAAGGGGGATTGTCCAGGATAAACTGTCCCTCTGTCCCATGGTGTGTCCTTTAGGGGGATTGTCCGGGATAAACTGTCCATCTGTCCCATGGTGTGTCCTTTAGGGGGATTGTCCGGGATAAACTGTCCCTCTGTCCCATGATGTGTCCTTTAGGGGGATTGTCCAGGATAAACTGTCACTCTGTCCCATGGTGTGTCCTTTAGGGGGATTGTCCAGGATAAACTGTCCCTCTGTCCCATGGTGTGTCCTTTAGGGGGATTGTCCAGGATAAACTGCCCCTCTGTCCCATGGTGTATACTTTTGGGGGATTGTCCGGGATAAACTGTCCCTCTGTCCCATGATGTGTCCTTTAGGGGGATTGTCCAGGATAAACTGTCCGTCTGTCGCATGGTGTGTCCTTTAGGGGGATTGTTCAGGATAAACGGTCCCTCTGTCCCATGATGTGTCCTTTAGGGGGATTGTCCGGGATAAACTGTCCCTCTGTCCCATGGTGTGTCCTTTAGGGGGATTGTCCAGGATAAACTGTCCCTCTGTCCCATGGTGTGTCCTTTAGGGGGATTGTCCAGGATAAACTGCCCCTCTGTCCCATGGTGTATCCTTTTGGGGGATTGTCCGGGATAAACTGTCCCTCTGTCCCATGGTGTGTCCTTTAGGGGGATTGTCCAGGATAAACTTTCCCTCTAGCCAATGATGTGTCCTTTAGGGGGATTGTCCAGGATAAACTGTGCCTCTGTCCCATGATGTGTCCTTTAGGGGGATTGTCCGGGATAAACTGTCCCTTTGCCCCATGGTGTGTCCTTTAGGGCGATAGTCCATGACAAACTGTCCGTCTGTCCCATAGTGCGTCCTTTAGGGTGATGGTCCAGGATAAAATGTCCCTCTGTCCCATGGTGTATCCTATAGGGAGATTGTCCAGAACAAACTGTCCCTCTGTCCCATGATGTGTCCTTTAGGGGGAATGTCCAGAATAAACTGTCCCTCTTTCCCATGGTGTGTCCTATAGGGGCATTGTTCAGAATAAACTGTCCCTCTGTCCCATGGTGTGTCCTTTAGGGGGACTGTCCGGGATAAACTGTCCCTCTGTCCCATGATGTGGCATTAAGGGGGATTGAACGGGATAAACTGTCCCTCTGTCCCATGGTGTGTCCTTTAGGGGGATTGTCCAGGATAAACTGTCCCTCTGTCCCATGATGTATGTGCACTTTAGTGGGATTGACTGTGATAAACTGTCCCTCTGTCCCATGGTGTGCCCTTTAGGGGGATTGACTGAGATACACTGTCCCTCTGTCCCATGGTGTGCCCTTTAGGGGGCTTGTCCGGGATAAACTGTCCCTCTGTCCCATGATGTGTCCTTTAGGGGGATTGTCCAGGATAAACTGTCACTCTGTCCCATGGTGTGTCCTTTAGGGGGATTGTCCAGGATAAACTGTCCCTCTGTCCCATGGTGTGTCCTTTAGTGGGATTGTCCAGGATAAACTGTCCCTCTGTCCCATGCTGTGTCCTTTAGGGGTATTTCCCGGGATATACTGTCCCTCTGACCCATGATGTGTCCTTTACGGGAACTGTCCGGGATAAACTGTCCCTCTGTCCCATGATGTGTCCTTTAGGGGGATTGTCCAGGATAAACTGTCCCTCTCTCCCATGATGTGTCCTTTAGGGGGATTGTCCAGGATAAACTGTCCCTCTGTCCCATGATGTGTCCTTTAGGGGGATTGTCCAGGATAAACTGTCCCTCTGTCCCATGGTGTGTCCTTTAGGGGGATTGTCCGGGATAAACTGTCCCTCTGTCCCATGATGTGTCCTTTAGGGGGATTGTCCGGGATAAACTGTCCCTCTGTCCCATGATGTGTCCTTTAGGGGGATTGTCCAGGATAAACTGTCCGTCTGTCCCATGATGTGTCCTTTAGGGGGATTGTCCAGGATAAACTGTCCCTCTGTCCCATGGTGTGTCCTTTAGGGGGATTGTCCAGGATAAACTGCCCCTCTGTCCCAAGCTGTCTCCTTTAGGGGGATTGTCCGGGATAAACTGTCCCTCTGTCCCATGGTATGTCCTGTAAGGGGTTGTCCGGGATAAACTGTCCCTCTGTCCCATGGTGTGTCCTTTAGGGGGATTGTCCAGGATAAACTGCCCCTCTGTCCCATGGTGTATCCTTTAGGGGGATTGTCCAGGATAAACTGTCCCTCTGTCCCATGGTGTATCCATTAGGGGGATTGTCCGTGATAATCTATCCCTCTGTCCCAAGCTGTCTCCTTTAGGGGGATTGTCCGGGATAAACTGTCCCTCTGTCCCATGGTGTGTACTTTAGGGGAATTGTCCAGGATAAACTGTCCCTCTGTCCCATGGTGTGCCCTTTAGGGGGATTGTCCAGGATAAACTCTCCCTCTGTCCCATGGAGTGCACTTTTGGGTGATTGTCCAGGATAAACTGTCCCTCTGACCCATGATGTGTCCTTTAGGGGGATTGACTGGGATAAACTGTCCCTCTGTCCCATGATGTATGTGTCCTTTAGGGGGATTGTCCAGGATAAACTATCCCGCTGTGCCATGGTGTGTCCTTTAGTGAGATTGTCAAGGATAAACTGTCCCTCTGACCCATGATGTATGTGTCCTTTAGGGGGATTGTCCGGGATAAACTGTCCCTCTGTCCCATGGTGTGTCCTTTAGGGGGTTTGTCGAGATAAACTGGCCCTCTGTCCCATGATGTGTCCTTTAGGGGGATTGTCCAGGATAAACTGTCCCTCTGTCCCATGATGTGTCCTTTATGCGAATTGTCCAGGATAAACTGTCCCTCTGTCCCATGGTGTGTCCTTTAGGGGGATTGTCCAGGATAAACTGTCACTCTGTCCCATGGTGCGTCCTTTAGTGGGATTGTCCAGGATAAACTGTCCCTGTATCCCATAGTGTGTTCTTTAGGGGGATTGTCCAGGATAAACTGCCCCTCTGTCCCAAGCTGTCTCCTTTAGGGGGATTGTCCGGGATAAACTGTCCCTCTGTCCCATGGTATGTCCTGTAAGGGGTTGTCCGGGATAAACTGTCCCTCTGTCCCATGGTGTGTCCTTTAGGGGGATTGTCCAGGATAAACTGCCCCTCTGTCCCATGGTGTATCCTTTAGGGGGATTGTCCAGGATAAACTGTCCCTCTGTCCCATGGTGTATCCATTAGGGGGATTGTCCGTGATAATCTATCCCTCTGTCCCAAGCTGTCTCCTTTAGGGGGATTGTCCGGGATAAACTGTCCCTCTGTCCCATGGTGTGTACTTTAGGGGGATTGTCCAGGATAAACTGTCCCTCTGTCCCATGGTGTGCCCTTTAGGGGGATTGTCCAGGATAAACTCTCCCTCTGTCCCATGGAGTGCACTTTTGGGTGATTGTCCAGGATAAACTGTCCCTCTGACCCATGATGTGTCCTTTAGGGGGATTGACTGGGATAAACTGTCAATCTGACCCATGATGTATGTGTCCTTTAGGGGGATTGTCCGGGATAAACTGTCCCTCTGTCCCATGATATGTCCTTTAGGGGGATTGTCGAGATAAACTGGCCCTCTGTCCCATGATGTGTCCTTTAGGGGGTTTGTCGAGATAAACTGGCCCTCTGTCCCATGATGTGTCCTTTAGGGGGTTTGTCGAGATAAACTGGCCCTCTGTCCCATGATGTGTCCTTTAGGGGGTTTGTCGAGATAAACTGGCCCTCTGTCCCATGATGTGTCCTTTAGGGGGTTTGTCGAGATAAACTGGCCCTCTGTCCCATGATGTGTCCTTTAGTGGAATTGTCCAGGATAAACTGTCCCTCTGTCCCATGATGTATCCTTTAGGGGGATTGTCCAGGATAAACTGTCCCTCTGTCCCATGATGTATCCTTTAGTAGGATTGTCCGGGATAAACTGTCCCTCTGTCCCATGGTGTGTCCTTTAGTGGGATTGTCCAGGATAAACTGTCCCTCTGTCCCATGGTGTGCCCTTTAGGGGGATTGTCCAGTATAAACTGTCCCTCTGTCCCATGATGTGTCCTTTAGGGGGGTTGTCCGGGATAAATTGTCCCTCTGTCCCATGGTGTGTCCTTTAGGGGGATTGTCCAGGATAAACTGTCCCTCTGTCCCATGGTGTGCCCTTTAGGGGGATTGTCCAGGATAAACTGTCCCTCTGTCCCATGATGTGTCCTTTAGGGGGGTTGTCCGGGATAAATTGTCCCTCTGTCCCATGATGTGTCCTTTAGGGGGATTGTCCAGGATAAACTGTCCCTCTGTCCCATGATGTGTCCTTTAGGGGGATTTCCCGGGATAAACTGTCCCTCTGACCCATGATGTGTCCTTTAGGGGGATTTCCCGGGATAAACTGTCCCTCTGACCCATGATGTCTCCTTTTTGGGTTTGTCCAGGATAAACTATCCCTCTGTCCCATGGTGTGTCCTTTAGGGGGATTGTCCATGATAAACTGTCCCTCTGTCCCATGATGTGTCCTTTAGGGGGATTGTCCGGGATAAACTGTCCCTCTGTCCCATGCTGTGTCCTTTAGGGGGACTGTCCGGGAAAGATTGTCCCTCTGTCCCATGGTTTGTCCTTTATGGTGATTGTCCAGGATAAACTGTCCCTCTGTCCCATGGTGTGTCCTTTAGGGGGATTGTCCAGGATAAACTGTCCCTCTGTCCCATGGTGTGTCCTTTAGGGGGATTTCCCGGAATAAACTGTCCCTCTGCCCCATGATGTGTCCTTTAGGGGGATTTCCCGGGATAAACTGTCCCTCTGCCCCATGATGTGTCCTTTAGGGGGATTTCCCGGGATAAACTGTCCCTCTGACCCATGATGTGTCCTTTAGGGGGATTTCCCGGGATAAACTGTCCCTCTGACCCATGATGTGTCCTTTAGGGGGATTGACCGGGATACATTGACCCTCTGTCTCATGATGTCTCCTTTAGGGGGATTGTCCAGGATAAACTATCCCTCTGACCCATGATGTGTCCTTTAGGGGGATTGACCGGGATACATTGACCCTCTGTCTCATGATGTGTCCTTTACGGGAACTGTCCAGGATAAACTGTCCCTCTGTCCCATGGTTTGTCATTTAGGAGGATTGTCCGGGATAAACTGTCCCTCTGTCCCATGGTGTGTCATTTAGGAGGACTGTCCGGGATAAACTGTCCCTCTGTCCCATGGTGTGTCCTTTAAGGGGATTGACCATGATAAACTGTCCCTCTGTCCCATGATATGTCCTTTAGTGGGATTGTCCGGGATAAACTGTCCCTCTGTCCCATGGTGTATCCATTAGGGGGATTGACCAGGATAAACTGTCCCTCTGTCCCATGATGTGTCCTTTAGGGGGATTGTCCAGGATAAACAGTCCCTCTGTCCCATGGTGTGTCCTTTAGGGGGATTGTCCAGGATAAACAGTCCCTCTGTCCCATGGTGTGTCCTTTTGGGGGTTTGTCCAGGATAAACTGTCCCTCTGTCCCATGATATGTCCTTCCGGGGGATTGTCCAGGTTAAGCTGTCACTCTGTCCCATGGTGTGTCCTTTAGGGGGATTCTCCGGGATAAACTGTCCCTCTGCCCCATGGTGTGTCCTTTAGTGTGATTGTCCAGGATAAACTGTCCCTCTGTCCCATGGTGTGTCCTTTAGGGGGATTGTCCAGGATAAACTGTCCCTCTGTCCCATGGTGTGTCCTTTAGGGGGATTGTCCAGGATAAACTGTCCCTCTGGCCCATGATGTGTCCTTTAGGGGGATTGTCCAGGATAAACTGACCCTCTGACCCATGGTGTGTCCTTTAGGGGGATTGTCCAGGATAAACTGTCCCTCTGTCCAATGGTGTATCCTTTTGGGGGATTGTCCGGGATAAACTGTCCCTCTGTCCTATGATGTGTCCTTTAGGGGGATTGTCCAGGATAAACTGTCCCTCTGTCCCATGGTGTGTCCTTTAGGGGGATTGTCCAGGATAAACTGTCCCTCTGTCCCATGGTGTGTCCTTTAGGGGGATTGTCCAGGATAAGCTGTGCCTCTGTCCCATGATGTGTCCTTTAGGGTGCTTGTCCAGGATAAACTGTCCCTCTGTCCCATGGTGTGTCCTTTAGGGGGATTGTCCAGGATAAACTGTCCCTCTGTCCCATGGTGTGTCCTTTAGGAGGACTGTCCGGGATAAAAAGTCCCTCTGTCCAATGCTGTGTCCTTTAGGGGGATTTCCCGGGATAAACTGTCCCTCTGTCCCATGATGTGCCCTTTAGGGGGATTGTCCAGGATAAACTGTCCCTCTGTCCCATGATGTGTCCTTTAGGGGGATTGTCCGGGATAAACTGTCCCTCTGTCCCATGATGTGTCCTTTAGGGGGATTGTCCAGGATAAACTGTCTCTCTGTCCCATGATGTGTCCTTTAGGGGGATTGTCCAGGATAAACTGTCCCTCTGTCCCATGCTGTGTATTTTAGGGGGATTCTCCGGGATAAACTGTCCCTCTGTCCGATGGTGTGTACTTTAAGGGGATTGTCCAGGATAAATTGTCCCTCTGTACCATGGTGTGTCCTTTAGGGGGATTGTCCAGGATAAACTGACCCTCTGTCCCATGGTGTGTCCTTTAGGGGGACTGTCCAGGATAAACTGTCCCTCTGTCCTATGGTGTGTCCTTTAGGGGGATTGTCCAGGATAAACTGTCCGTCTGTCCCATGATGTGTCCTTTAGGGGGATTGTCCAGGATAAACTGTCCCTCTGTCCCATGGTGTGTCCTTTAGGGGGATTGTCCGGGATAAACTGCCCGTCTGTCCCATGGTGTATGCTTTTGGGGGATTGTTCGGGATAAACTGTCCCTCTGTCCCATGGTGTGTCCTTTAGGGGGATTGTCCGGGATAAGCTGTGCCTCTGTCCCATGACGTGTCCTTTAGGGGGATTGTCCAGGATAAACTGTCCCTCTGTCCCATGATGTGTCCATAATGGGGATTGTCCAGGATAAACTGTCTGTCTGTCCCATGATGTGCCTTTAGGGGGATTGTCCAGGATAAACTGTCCCACTGTCCCATGGTGTGTCCTTTAGGGGGATTGTCCGGGATAAACAGTTCCTCTGTCCCATGATGTGTCCTTTAGGGGGATTGTCCGGGATAATCTGTCCCTCTGTCCCATGGTGTGTCCTTTAGGGGGATTGTCCAGGATAAACTTTCCCTCTAGCCAATGATGTGTCCTTTAGGGGGATTGTCCAGGATAAACTGTGCCTCTGTCCCATGATGTGTCCTTTAGGGGGATTGTCCGGGATAAACTGTCCCTTTGCCCCATGGTGTGTCCTTTAGGGCGATAGTCCATGACAAACTGTCCGTCTGTCCCATAGTGCGTCCTTTAGGGTGATGGTCCAGGATAAAATGTCCCTCTGTCCCATGGTGTATCCTATAGGGAGATTGTCCAGAACAAACTGTCCCTCTGTCCCATGATGTGTCCTTTAGGGGGAATGTCCAGAATAAACTGTCCCTCTTTCCCATGGTGTGTCCTATAGGGGCATTGTTCAGAATAAACTGTCCCTCTGTCCCATGGTGTGTCCTTTAGGGGGACTGTCCGGGATAAACTGTCCCTCTGTCCCATGATGTGGCATTAAGGGGGATTGAACGGGATAAACTGTCCCTCTGTCCCATGGTGTGTCCTTTAGGGGGATTGTCCAGGATAAACTGTCCCTCTGTCCCATGATGTATGTGCACTTTAGTGGGATTGACTGTGATAAACTGTCCCTCTGTCCCATGGTGTGCCCTTTAGGGGGATTGACTGAGATACACTGTCCCTCTGTCCCATGGTGTGCCCTTTAGGGGGCTTGTCCGGGATAAACTGTCCCTCTGTCCCATGATGTGTCCTTTAGGGGGATTGTCCAGGATAAACTGTCACTCTGTCCCATGGTGTGTCCTTTAGGGGGATTGTCCAGGATAAACTGTCCCTCTGTCCCATGGTGTGTCCTTTAGTGGGATTGTCCAGGATAAACTGTCCCTCTGTCCCATGCTGTGTCCTTTAGGGGTATTTCCCGGGATATACTGTCCCTCTGACCCATGATGTGTCCTTTACGGGAACTGTCCGGGATAAACTGTCCCTCTGTCCCATGATGTGTCCTTTAGGGGGATTGTCCAGGATAAACTGTCCCTCTCTCCCATGATGTGTCCTTTAGGGGGATTGTCCAGGATAAACTGTCCCTCTGTCCCATGATGTGTCCTTTAGGGGGATTGTCCAGGATAAACTGTCCCTCAGTCCCATGGTGTGTCCTTTAGGGGGATTGTCCGGGATAAACTGTCCCTCTGTCCCATGATGTGTCCTTTAGGGGGATTGTCCGGGATAAACTGTCCCTCTGTCCCATGGTGTGTCCTTTAGGGGGATTGTCCAGGATAAACTGTCCCTCTGTCCCATGATGTGTCCTTTAGGGGGATTGTCCAGGATAAACTGTTCCTCTGTCCCATGATGTGTCCTTTAGGGGGATTGTCCAGGATAAACTGTCCGTCTGTCCCATGATGTGTCCTTTAGGGGGATTGTCCAGGATAAACTGTCCCTCTGTCCCATGGTGTGTCCTTTAGGGGGATTGTCCAGGATAAACTGCCCCTCTGTCCCAAGCTGTCTCCTTTAGGGGGATTGTCCGGGATAAACTGTCCCTCTGTCCCATGGTATGTCCTGTAAGGGGTTGTCCGGGATAAACTGTCCCTCTGTCCCATGGTGTGTCCTTTAGGGGGATTGTCCAGGATAAACTGCCCCTCTGTCCCATGGTGTATCCTTTAGGGGGATTGTCCAGGATAAACTGTCCCTCTGTCCCATGGTGTATCCATTAGGGGGATTGTCCGTGATAATCTATCCCTCTGTCCCAAGCTGTCTCCTTTAGGGGGATTGTCCGGGATAAACTGTCCCTCTGTCCCATGGTGTGTACTTTAGGGGAATTGTCCAGGATAAACTGTCCCTCTGTCCCATGGTGTGCCCTTTAGGGGGATTGTCCAGGATAAACTCTCCCTCTGTCCCATGGAGTGCACTTTTGGGTGATTGTCCAGGATAAACTGTCCCTCTGACCCATGATGTGTCCTTTAGGGGGATTGACTGGGATAAACTGTCCCTCTGTCCCATGATGTATGTGTCCTTTAGGGGGATTGTCCAGGATAAACTATCCCGCTGTGCCATGGTGTGTCCTTTAGTGAGATTGTCAAGGATAAACTGTCCCTCTGACCCATGATGTATGTGTCCTTTAGGGGGATTGTCCGGGATAAACTGTCCCTCTGTCCCATGGTGTGTCCTTTAGGGGGTTTGTCCAGGATAAACTGTCCCTCTGTCCCATGGTGTGTCCTTTAGGGGGATTGTCCAGGATAAACTGTCCCTCTGTCCCATGGTGCGTCCTTTAGTGGGATTGTCCAGGATAAACTGTCCCTGTATCCCATAGTGTGTTCTTTAGGGGGATTGTCCAGGATAAACTGCCCCTCTGTCCCAAGCTGTCTCCTTTAGGGGGATTGTCCGGGATAAACTGTCCCTCTGTCCCATGGTGTGTACTTTAGGGGGATTGTCCAGGATAAACTGTCCCTCTGTCCCATGGTGTGCCCTTTAGGGGGATTGTCCAGGATAAACTCTCCCTCTGTCCCATGGAGTGCACTTTTGGGTGATTGTCCAGGATAAACTGTCCCTCTGACCCATGATGTGTCCTTTAGGGGGATTGACTGGGATAAACTGTCCCTCTGTCCCATGGTGTGTCCTTTAGGGGGATTGTCCAGGATAAACTGTCCCTCTGTCCCATGATATGTCCTTCCGGGGGATTGTCCAGGTTAAGCTGTCACTCTGTCCCATGGTGTGTCCTTTAGGGGGATTCTCCGGGATAAACTGTCCCTCTGCCCCATGGTGTGTCCTTTAGTGGGATTGTCCAGGATAAACTGTCCCTCTGTCCCATGGTGTGTCCTTTAGGGGGATTGTCCAGGATAAACTGTCCCTCTGGCCCATGATGTGTCCTTTAGGGGGATTGTCCAGGATAAACTGACCCTCTGACCCATGGTGTGTCCTTTAGGGGGATTGTCCAGGATAAACTGTCCCTCTGTCCAATGGTGTATCCTTTTGGGGGATTGTCCGGGATAAACTGTCCCTCTGACCCATGGTGTGTCCTTTAGGGGGATTGTCCAGGATAAGCTGTGCCTCTGTCCCATGATGTGTCCTTTAGGGTGCTTGTCCAGGATAAACTGTCCCTCTGTCCCATGGTGTGTCCTTTAGGGGGATTGTCCAGGATAAACTGTCCCTCTGTCCCATGGTGTGTCCTTTAGGAGGACTGTCCGGGATAAAAAGTCCCTCTGTCCAATGCTGTGTCCTTTAGGGGGATTTCCCGGGATAAACTGTCCCTCTGTCCCATGATGTGCCCTTTAGGGGGATTGTCCAGGATAAACTGTCCCTCTGTCCCATGATGTGTCCTTTAGGGGGATTGTCCGGGATAAACTGTCCCTCTGTCCCATGATGTGTCCTTTAGGGGGATTGTCCAGGATAAACTGTCTCTCTGTCCCATGATGTGTCCTTTAGGGGGATTGTCCAGGATAAACTGTCCCTCTGTCCCATGCTGTGTATTTTAGGGGGATTGTCCGGGATAAACTGTCCCTCTGTCCGATGGTGTGTACTTTAAGGGGATTGTCCAGGATAAATTGTCCCTCTGTACCATGGTGTGTCCTTTAGGGGGATTGTCCAGGATAAACTGACCCTCTGTCCCATGGTGTGTCCTTTAGGGGGACTGTCCAGGATAAACTGTCCCTCTGTCCTATGGTGTGTCCTTTAGGGGGACTGTCCAGGATAAACTGTCCCTCTGTCCCATGGTGTGTCCTTTAGGGGGATTGTCCAGGATAAACTGTCCATCTGTCCCATGGTGTGTCCTTTTGGGGGTTTGTCCGGGATAAACTGTCCCTCTGTCCCATGGTGTATCCTTTTGGGGGTTTGTCCGGGATAAACTGTCCTCTGTCCCACGGTGTATCCTTTTGGGGGTTTGTCCGGGATAAACTATCCCTCTGTCCCATGGTGTGTCCTTTAAGGGGATAGTCCGTGATAAACTATCCCTCTGTCCCATGGTGTGTCCTTTAGGGCGATTGTCCAGGATAAACTGTCCCTCTGTCCCATGGTGTGTCCTTTAGGGGGATTGTCCAGGATAAACTGTACCTCTGTCCCATGATGTGTCCTTTAGGGGGATTGTCTAGGATAAACTGTCCCTCTGTCCCATGATGTGTCCTTTAGGGGGAATGTCCAGGTTAACTGTCCCTCTGTCCATTGGTGTGTCCTTTAGGGGGATTGTCCGGCATAAACTTTCCCTCTGTCCCATGATGTGTCCTTTAGGGGGATTGTCCAGGATAAACTGTCCCTATGTCCCATGGTGTGTCCTTAAGGGGGATTGTCCAGGATAAACAGTCCCTCTGTCCCATGGTGTGTCCTTTAGGGGGATTGTCCGGGATAAACTGTCCCTCTGTCCCATGGTGTGTCCTTTAGGGGGATTGTCCAGGATAAACTGCCCCTCAGTCCCATGGTGTGTCCTTTTGGGGGATTGTCCGGGATAAACTGTCCCTCTGTCCCATGGTGTGTCCGTTAGGGGGATTGTCCAGGATAAACTGCCCCTCTGTCCCATGGTGTATCCTTTTGGGGGATTGTCCGGGATAAACTGTCCCTCTGTCCCATGGTGTGTCCTTTAGGGGGATTGTCCAGGATAAACTTTCCCTCTGTCCAATGATGTGTCCTTTAGGGGGATTGTCCGGGATAAACTGTCCCTCTGTCCCATGATGTGTCCTTTAGGGGGATTGTCCGGGATAAACTGTCCCTTTGCCCCATGGTGTGTCCTTTAGGGCGATAGTCCATGACAAACTGTCCGTCTGTCCCATAGTGCGTCCTTTAGGGGGATGGTCCAGGATAAAATGTCCCTCTGTCCCATGATGTGTCCTATAGGGAGATTGTCCAGAACAAACTGTCCCTCTGTCCCATGATGTGTCCTTTAGGGGGAATGTCCAGAATAAACTGTCCCTCTGTCCCATGGTGTGCCCTTTAGGGGGATTGTCCGGGATAAACTGTCCCTCTGTCCCATGATGTGTCCTTTAGGGGGATTGTCCAGGATAAACTGTCACTCTGTCCCATGGTGTGTCCTTTAGGGGGATTGTCCAGGATAAACTGTCCCTCTGTCCCATGGTGTGCACTTTAGGGGGATTGTCCAGGATAAACTGTCCCTCTGTCCCATGCTGTGTCCTTTAGGGGTATTTCCCGGTATAAACTGTCCCTCTGTCCCATGCTGTGTCCTTTAGGGGCATTTCCCGGGATATACTGTCCCTCTGACCCATGATGTGTCCTTTACGGGAACTGTCCGGGATAAACTGTCCCTCTGTCCCATGATGTGTCCTTTAGGGGGATTGTCCAGGATAAACTGTCCCGCTGTCCCATGGTGTGTCCTTTAGGGGGATTGTCCAGGATAAACTGTCCGTCTGTCTCATGATGTGTCCTTTAGGGGGATTGTCCAGGATAAACTGTCCCTCTGTCCCATGATGTGTCCTTTAGGGGGATTGTCCAGGATAAACTGTCCCTCTGTCCCATGATATGTCCTTTAGGGGGATTGTCCAGGATACACTGTCCCTCTGTCCCATGGTGTGTCCTTTAGGGGGATTGTCCAGGATAAACTGCCCCTCTGTCCCATGGTGTATCCTTTTGGGGTATTGTCCGGGATAAACTGTCCCTCTGTCCCATGGTGTGTCCTTTAGGGGGATTGTCCAGGATAAACTATCCCTCTGTCCCATGGTGTGTCCTTTAGGGGGATTGTCCAGGATAAACTGTCCCTCTGTCCCATGGTGTATCCATTAGGGGGATTGTCCGTGATAATCTATCCCTCTGTCCCAAGCTGTCTCCTTTAGGGGGATTGTCCGGGATAAACTGTCCCTCTGTCCCATGGTATGTCCTGTAAGGGGTTGTCCGGGATAAACTGTCCCTCTGTCCCATGGTGTGTCCTTTAGGGGGATTGTTCAGGATAAACTGCCCCTCTGACCCATGGTGTATCCTTTAGGGGGATTGTCCAGGATAAACTGTCCCTCTGTCCCATGGTGTATCCATTAGGGGGATTGTCCGTGATAATCTATCCCTCTGTCCCAAGCTGTCTCCTTTAGGGGGATTGTCCGGGATAAACTGTCCCTCTGTCCCATGGTGTGTACTTTAGGGGGATTGTCCAGGATAAACTGTCCCTCTGTCCCATGGTGTGCCCTTTAGGGGGATTGTCCAGGATAAACTCTCCCTCTGTCCCATGACATATACTTTAGGGTGATTGTCCAGGATAAACTGTCCCTCTGTCCCATGATGTGTCCTTTAGGGGGATTGACTGGGATAAACTGTCCCTCTGTCCCATGGTGTGTCCTTTAGGGGGATTGTCCAGGATAAACTGTCCCGCTGTGCCATGGTGTGTCCTTTAGTGAGATTGTCAAGGATAAACTGTCCCTCTGACCCATGATGTATGTGTCCTTTAGGGGGATTGTCCGGGATAAACTGTCCCTCTGTCCCATGATGTGTCCTTTAGGGGGTTTGTCGAGATAAACTGGCCCTCTGTCCCATGATGTGTCCTTTAGGGGGATTGTCCAGGATAAACTGTCCCTCTGTCCCATGATGTGTCCTTTATGCGAATTGTCAAGGATAAACTGTCCCTCTGTCCCATGGTGTGTCCTTTAGTGGGATTGTCCAGGATAAACTGTCCCTGTTTCCCATAGTGTGTTCTTTAGTGGGATTGTCCAGGATAAACTGTCCCTCTGTCCCATGATGTGTCCTTTAGGGGGATTGTCCAGGATAAACTGTCCCTCTGTCCCATGGTGTGTCCTTTAGGGGGATTGTCCTGGATAAACTGTCCCTCTGTCCCATGGTGCGTCCTTTAGGGGGATTGTCCAGGATAAACTGTCCCTCTGTCCCATGATGTGTCCTTTAGGGGGATTTCCCGGGATAAACTGTCCCTCTGACCCATGGTGTGTCCTTTAGGGGGATTGTCCAGGATAAACTTTCCCTCTGTCCAATGATGTGTCCTTTAGGGGGATTGTCCGGGATAAACTGTCCCTCTGTCCCATGATGTGTCCTTTAGGGGGATTGTCCGGGATAAACTGTCCCTTTGCCCCATGATGTGTCCTTTAGGGGGAATGTCCAGGATAAAATGTCCCTCTGTCCCATGGTGTGTCCTATAGGGAGATTGTCCAGAACAAACTGTCCCTCTGTCCCATGATGTGTCCTTTAGGGGGAATGTCCAGAATAAACTGTCCCTCTGTCCCATGGTGTGTCCTTTAGGGGGATTGTTCAGAATAAACTGTCCCTCTGTCCCATGGTGTGTCCTTTAGGGGGACTGTCCGGGATAAACTGTCCCTCTGTCCCATGATGTGGCATTAAGGGGGATTGAACGGGATAAACTGTCCCTCTGTCCCATGGTGTGTCCTTTAGGGGGATTGTCCAGGATAAACTGTCCCTCTGTCCCATGATGTATGTGCACTTTAGTGGGATTGACTGGGATAAACTGTCCCTCTGTCCCATGATGTGCCCTTTAGGGGGATTGTGCGGGATAAACTGTCCCTCTGTCCCATGGTGTGTCCTTTAGGGGGATTGTCCGGGATAAACTGTCCCTCTGTCCCATGGTGTGCACTTTAGGGGGATTGTCCAGGATAAACTGTCCCTCTGTCCCATGCTGTGTCCTTTAGGGGTATTTCCCGGGATAAACTGTCCCTCTGTCCCATGATGTGTCCTTTAGGGGGATTGTCCAGTATAAACTGTCTCTCTGTCCCATGCTGTGTCCTTTAGGGGTATTTCGCGGGATATACTGTCCCTCTGACCCATGATGTGTCCTTTACGGGAACTGTCCGGGATAAACTGTCCCTCTGTCCCATGATGTGTCCTTTAGGGGGATTGTCCAGGATAAACTGTCCCCGCTGTCCCATGGTGTGTCCTTTAGGGGGATTGTCCAGGATAAACTGTCCGTCTGTCTCATGATGTGTCCTTTAGGGGGATTGTCCAGGATAAACTGTCCCTCTGTCCCATGGTGTGTCCTTTAGGGGGATTGTCCAGGATAAACTGCCCCTCTGTCCCATGGTGTATCCTTTTGGGGGATTGTCCGGGATAAACTGTCCCTCTGTCCCATGGTGTGTCCTTTAGGGGGATTGTCCAGGATAAACTGTCCCTCTGTCCCATGGTGTGTCCTTTAGGGGGATTGTCCAGGATAATCTGTCCCTCTGTCCCATGGTGTGTCCTTTAGGGGGATTGTCCGGGATAAACTGTCCCTCTGTCCCATGGTGTATCCATTAGGGGGATTGTCCGTGATAATCTATCCCTCTGTCCCAAGCTGTCTCCTTTAGGGGGATTGTCCGGGATAAACTGTCCCTCTGTCCCATGGTGTGTCCTTTAGGGTGATTGTTCAGGATAAACTGCCCCTCTGTCCCATGGTGTATCCTTTAGGGGGATTGTCCAGGATAAACTGTCCCTCTGTCCCATGGTGTATCCATTAGGGGGATTGTCCGTGATAATCTATGCCTCTGTCCCAAGCTGTCTCCTTTAGGGGGATTGTCCGGGATAAACTGTCCCTCTGTCCCATGGTGTGTACTTTAGGGGGATTGTCCAGGATAAACTGTCCCTCTGTCCCATGATGTGTCCTTTAGGGGGATTGACTGGGATAAACTGTCCCTCTGTCCCATGGTGTGTCCTTTAGGGGGATTGACTGGGATAAACTGTCCCTCTGTCCCATGGTGTGTCCTTTAGGGTGATTGTCCAGGATAAACTGTCCCGCTGTGCCATGGTGTGTCCTTTAGTGAGATTGTCAAGGATAAACTGTCCCTCTGACCCATGATGTATGTGTCCTTTAGGGGAATTGTCCGGGATAAACTGTCCCTCTGTCCCATGATGTGTCCTTTAGGGGGTTTGTCGAGATAAACTGGCCCTCTGTCCCATGATGTGTCCTTTGGGGGATTGTCCAGGATAAACTGTCCCGCTGTGCCATGGTGTGTCCTTTAGTGAGATTGTCAAGGATAAACTGTCCCTCTGTCCCATGATGTGTCCTTTAGGGGGATTGTCCAGGATAAACTGTCCCTCTGTCCCATGAAGTGTCCTTTAGGGGGATTGTCCAGGATAAACTGTCCCTCTGTCCATGGTGTGCCCTTTAGGGGGATTGTCCAGGATAAACTGTCCCTCTGTCCCATGATGTGTCCTTTAGGGGGGTTGTCCGGGATAAATTGTCCCTCTGTCCCATGGTGTGTCCTTTAGGGGGATTGTCCAGGATAAACTGTCCCTCTGTCCCATGATGTGTCCTTTAGGGGGATTTCCCGGGATAAACTGTCCCTCTGACCCATGGTGTGTCCTTTAGGGGGATTTCCCGGATAAACTGTCCCTCTGACCCATGATGTGTCCTTTAGGGGGATTGACAGGGATACATTGACCCTCTGTCTCATGATGTCTCCTTTAGGGGGATTGTCCAGGATAAACTATCCCTCTGACCCACGATGTGTCCTTTACGGGAACTGTCCAGGATAAACTGTCCCTCTGTCCCATGGTTTGTCATTTAGGAGGATTGTCCGGGATAAACTGTCCCTCTGTCCCATGGTGTGTCCTTTAGGGGGATTGTCCCGGATAAACTGTCCCTCTGTCCCATGGTGTGTCCTTTATGGGGATTGACCAGGATAAACTGTCCCTTCTGTCCCATGGTGTGTCCTTTAGGGGGATTGTCCCGGATAAACTGTCCCTCTGTCCCATGGTGTGTCCTTTATGGGGATTGACCAGGATAAACTGTCCCTCTGTCCCATGGTGTATCCATTATGGGGATTGACCAGGATAAACTGTCCCTCTGTCCCATGATATGTCCTTTAGTGGGATTGTCCGGGATAAACTGTCCCTCTGTCCCATGGTTTATCCATTAGGGGGATTGTCCGGGATAAACTGTCCCTCTGTCCCATGGTGTGTCCTTTCGGGGGTTTGTCCAGGATAAACTGTCCCTCTGTCCCATGGTGTATCCATTATGGGGATTGACCAGGATAAACTGTCCCTCTGTCCCATGATATGTCCTTCCGGGGGATTGTCCAGGTTAAGCTGTCACTCTGTCCCATGGTGTGTCCTTTAGGGGGATTGTCGGGATAAACTGTCCCTCTGCCCCATGGTGTGTCCTTTAGTGGGATTGTCCAGGATAAACTGTCCCTCTGTCCCATGATGTGTCCTTTAGGGGGATTGTCCAGGATAAACTGTCCCTCTGTCCCATGATGTGTCCTTTAGGGGGATTGTCCAGGATAAACTGTCCCTCTGACCCATGGTGTGTCCTTTAGGGGGATTGTCCAGGATAAACTGCCCCTCTGTCCCATGGTGTGTCCTTTAGGGTGATTGTCCAGGATAAACTGTTCCTCTGTCCCATGATGTGTCCTTTAGGGGGATTGTCCGGGATAAACTGTCCGTCTGTCGCATGATGTGTCCTTTAGGGGGATTGTCCGGGATAAGCTGTCCCTCTGTCCCATGATGTGTCCTTTAGGGGGATTGTCCGGGATAAACTGTCCGTCTGTCGCATGATGTGTCCTTTAGGGTGATTGTCCAGGATAAACTGTCCCTCTGTCCCATGATGTGTCCTTTAGGGGGATTGTCCAGGATAAACTGTCCCTCTGTCCCATGGTGTGTCCTTTAGGAGGACTGTCCGGGATAAACTGTTCCTCTGTCCCATGATGTGTCCTTTAGGGGGATTGTCCGGGATAATCTGTCTCTCTGTCCCATGGTGTGTCCTTTAGGGGGATTGTCCAGGATAAACTTTCCCTCTGTCCAATGCTATGTCCTTTAGGGGGATTGTCCAGGATAAACTGTCCCTCTGTCCCATGGTGTATCCTTTTGGGGGATTGTCCAGGATAAACTTTCCCTCTGTCCAATGCTATGTCCTTTAGGGGGATTGTCCGGGATAATCTGTCCCTCTGTCCCATGATGTGTCCTTTAGGGGGATTTCCCGGGATAAACTGTCCCTCTGACCCATGATGTGCCCTTTAGGGGGATTGTCCAGGATAAACTGTCCCTCTGTCCCATGATGTGTCCTTTAGGGGGATTGTCCGGGATAAACTGTCCCTCTGTCCCATGATGTGTCCTTTAGTGGGATTGTCCGGGATAAACAGTCCCTCTGTCCCATGGTGTGTCCTTTAGTGAGATTGTCCGGGATAAACAGTCCCTCTGTCCCATGGTGTGTCATTTAGGAGGACTGTCCGGGATAAACTGTCCCTCTGTCCCATGGTGTGTCATTTAGGGGGATTGTCCTGGATAAACTGTCCCTCTGTCCCATGGTGTGTCCTTTAGTGGGATTGTCCGGGATAAACTGTCCCTCTGTCCCATGGTGTATCCTTTTGGGGGATTGTCCAGGATAAACTGTCCCTTTGTCCCATGATGTGTCCTTTAGGGGGATTGTCCAGGATAAACTGTCCCTCTGTCCCATGGTGTGTCCTTTAGGGGGATTGTCTAGGATAAACTGTCCCTCTGTCCCATGATGTGTCCTTTAGGGGGATTGTCCAGGATAAACTGTCCCTCTGTCCCATGGTGTGTCCTTTAGGGGGATTGTCCAGGATAAACTGTCCCTCTGTCCCATGATGTGTCCTTTAGGGGGATTGTCTAGGATAAACTGTCCCTCTGTCCCATGATGTGTCCTTTAGGGGGATTGTCCGGGATAAACTATCCCTCTGTCCCATGGTGTGTCCTTTAAGGGGATAGTCCGTGATAAACTGTCCCTCTGTCCCATGGTGTGTCCTTTAGGGCGATTGTCCAGGATAAACTGTCCCTCTGTCCCATGGTGTGTCCTTTAGGGGGATTGTCCAGGATAAACTGTCCCTCTGTCCCATGATGTGTCCTTTAGGGGGATTGTCTAGGATAAACTGTCCCTCTGTCCCATGATGTGTCCTTTAGGGGGATTGTCCAGGATAAACTGTCCCTCTGTCCCATGGTGTGTCCTTTAGGGGGATTGTCCAGGATAAACTGTCCCTCTGTCCCATGATGTGTCCTTTAGGGGGATTGTCTAGGATAAACTGTCCCTCTGTCCCATGATGTGTCCTTTAGGGGGATTGTCCAGGATAAACTGTCCCTCTGTCCCATGGTGTGTACTTTAGGGGGATTGTCCAGGAGAAACTGTCCTTCTGTCCCATGATGTGTCCTTTAGGGGGATTGTCCAGGATAAACTGTCCCTCTTTCCCATGATGTGTCCTTTAGGGGGATTGTCTAGGATAAACTGTCCCTCTGTCCCATGGTGTGTCCTTTAGGGGGATTGTCCAGGATAAACTGTCCCTCTGTCCCATGATGTGTCCTTTAGGGGGATTGTCCGGGATAAACTGTCCCTATGTCCCATGGTGTGTCCTGAAGGGGGATTGTCCAGGATAAAATGTCCCTCTGTCCCATGGTGTGTCCTTTAGGGAGATTGTCCGGCATAAACTTTCCCTCTGTCCCATGATGTGTCCTTTAGGTGGATTGTCCAGGGTAAACTGTCCCTATGTCCCATGGTGTGTCCTTAAGGGGGATTGTCCAGGATAAACTGTCCCTCTGTCCCATGGTGTGTCCTTTAGCGGGATTGTCCGGGATAAACTGTCCATCTGTCCCATGGTGTGTCCTTTAGGGGGATTGTCCGGGATAAACTGTCCCTCTGTCCCATGATGTGTCCTTTAGGGGGATTGTCCAGGATAAACTGTCACTCTGTCCCATGGTGTGTCCTTTAGGGGGATTGTCCAGGATAAACTGTCCCTCTGTCCCATGGTATGTCCTGTAAGGGGTTGTCCGGGATAAACTGTCCCTCTGTCCCATGGTGTGTCCTTTAGGGGGATTGTCCAGGATAAACTGTCCCTCTGTCCCATGGTGTATCCATTAGGGGGATTGTCCGTGATAATCTATCCCTCTGTCCCAAGCTGTCTCCTTTAGGGGGATTGTCAAGGATAAACTGTCCCTCTGACCCATGATGTATGTGTCCTTTAGGGGAATTGTCCGGGATAAACTGTCCCTCTGTCCCATGATGTGTCCTTTAGGGGGTTTGTCGAGATAAACTGGCCCTCTGTCCCATGATGTGTCCTTTAGGGGGATTGTCCAGGATAAACTGTCCCTCTGTCCCATGATGTGTCCTTTATGCGAATTGTCCAGGATAAACTGTCCCTCTGTCCCATGGTGTGTCCTTTAGTGGGATTGTCCAGGATAAACTGTCCCTGTTTCCCATAGTGTGTTCTTTAGTGGGATTGTCCAGGATAAACTGTCCCTCTGTCCCATGATGTGTCCTTTAGAGGGATTGTCCGGGATAAACTGTCCCTCTGTCCCATGATGTGTCCTTTAGGGGGATTGTCCAGGATAAACTGTCCCTCTGTCCCATGGTGTGTCCTTTAGTGGGATTGTCCAGGATAAACTGTCCCTCTGTCCCATGGTGTGCCCTTTAGGGGGATTGTCCAGGATAAACTGTCCCTCTGTCCCATGATGTGTCCTTTAGGGGGGTTGTCCGGGATAAATTGTCCCTCTGTCCCATGGTGTGTCCTTTAGGGGGATTGTCCAGGATAAACTGTCCCTCTGTCCCATGATGTGTCCTTTAGGGGGATTTCCCGGGATAAACTGTCCCTCTGACACATGGTGTGTCCTTTAGGGGGATTTCCCGGGATAAACTGTCCCTCTGACCCATGATTTGTCCTTTAGGGGGATTGACAGGGATACATTGACCCTCTGTCTCATGATGTCTCCTTTAGGGGGATTGTCCAGGATAAACTATCCCTCTGACCCATGATGTGTCCTTTACGGGAACTGTCCAAGATAAACTGTCCCTCTGTCCCATGGTTTGTCATTTAGGAGGATTGTCCGGGATAAACTCTCCCTCTGTCCCATGGTGTGTCATTTAGGAGGACTGTCCGGGATAAACTGTCCCTCTGTCCCATGGTGTATCCATTATGGGGATTGACCAGGATAAACTGTCCCTCTGTCCCATGATATGTCCTTTAGTGGGATTGTCCGGGATAAACTGTCCCTCTGTCCCATGATGTGTCCTTTAGGGGGATTGACCAGGATAAACTGTCCCTCTGTCCCATGATGTGTCCTTTAGGGGGATTGTCCGGGATAAACTGTCCCTCTGTCCCATGATATGTCCTTCCGGGGGATTGTCCAGGTTAAGCTGTCACTCTGTCCCATGGTGTGTCCTTTAGGGGGATTCTCCGGGATAAACTGTCCCTCTGCCCCATGGTGTGTCCTTTAGTGGGATTGTCCAGGATAAACTGTCCCTCTGTCCCATGATGTGTCCTTTAGGGGGATTGTCCAGGATAAACTGTCCCTCTGACCCATGGTGTGTCCTTTAGGGGGATTGTCCAGGATAAACTGTCCCTCTGTCCCATGGTGTATCCTTTTGGGGGATTTTCCGGGATAAACTGTCCCTCTGTCCCATGGTGTGCCCTTTAGGGGGATTGTCCAGGATAAACTGTCCCTCTGTCCCATGATGTGTCCTTTAGGGGGATTTCCCGGGATAAACTGTCCCTCTGACCCATGGTGTGTCCTTTAGGGGGATTTCCCGGGATAAACTGTCCCTCTGACCCATGGTGTGTCCTTTAGGGGGATTGTCCGGGATAAACTGTCCCTCTGTCTCATGATGTCTCCTTTAGGGGGATTGTCCAGGATAAACTATCCCTCTGACCCATGATGTGTCCTTTACGGGAACTGTCCAGGATAAACTGTCCCTCTGTCCCATGGTTTGTCATTTAGGAGGATTGTCCGGGATAAACTGTCCCTCTGTCCCATGGTGTGTCATTTAGGAGGACTGTCCGGGATAAATTGTCCCTCTGTCCCATGGTGTATCCATTATGGGGATTGACCAGGATAAACTGTCCCTCTGTCCCATGATATGTCCTTTAGTGGGATTGTCCGGGATAATCTGTCCCTCTGTCCCATGATGTGTCCTTTAGGGGGATTGACCAGGATAAACTGTCCCTCTGTCCCATGGTGTGTCCTTTTGGGGGTTTGTCCGGGATAAACTGTCCCTCTGCCCCATGGTGTGTCCTTTAGTGGGATTGTCCAGGATAAACTGTCCCTCTGTCCCATGATGTGTCCTTTAGGGGGATTGTCCAGGATAAACTGTCCCTCTGACCCATGGTGTGTCCTTTAGGGGGATTGTCCAGGATAAACTGTCCCTCTGTCCCATGATATGTCCTTCCGGGGGATTGTCCAGGTTAAGCTGTCACTCTGTCCCATGGTGTGTCCTTTAGGGGGATTGTCTGGGATAAACTGTCCCTCTGCCCCATGGTGTGTCCTTTAGTGGGATTGTCCAGGATAAACTGTCCCTCTGTCTCATGATGTGTCCTTTAGGGGGATTGTCCAGGATAAACTGTCCCTCTGACCCATGGTGTGTCCTTTAGTGGGATTGTCCAGGATAAACTGTCCCTCTGTCTCATGATGTGTCCTTTAGGGGGATTGTCCAGGATAAACTGTCCCTCTGTCCCATGATGTGTCCTTTAGGGGGATTGTCCATGATAAACTGTCCGTCTGTCGCATGATGTGTCCTTTTGGGGGATTTTCCGGGATAAACTGTCCCTCTGTCCCATGATGAGTCCTTTAGGGGGATTGTCCAGGATAAACTGTCCCTCTGTCCCATGATGTGTCCTTTAGGGGGATTGTCCATGATAAACTGTCCGTCTGTCGCATGATGTGTCCTTTAGGGGGATTGTCCGGGATAAGCTGTGCCTCTGTCCCATGATGTGTCCTTTAGGGGGATTGTCCGGGATAAGCTGTGCCTCTGTCCCATGATGTGTCCTTTAGGGGGATTGTCCGGGATAAGCTGTGCCTCTGTCCCATGATGTGTCCTTTAGGGTGATTGTCCAGGATAAACTGTCCCTCTGTCCCATGATGTGTCCTTTAGGGGGATTGTCCAGGATAAACTGTCCCTCTGTCCCATGTTGTGTCCTTTAGGAGGACTGTCCGGGATAAACTGTTCCTCTGTCCCATGATGTGTCCTTTAGGGGGATTGTCCGGGATAATCTGTCTCTCTGTCCCATGGTGTGTCCTTTAGGGCGATTGTCCAGGATAAACTTTCCCTCTGTCCAATGATGTGTCCATTAGGGGGATTGTCCAGGATAAACTTTCCCTCTGTCCAATGCTATGTCCATTAGGGGGATTTCCCGGGATAAACTGTCCCTCTGACCCATGATGTGCCCTTTAGGGGGATTGTCCAGGATAAACTGTCCCTCTGTCCCATGATGTGTCCTTTAGGGGGATTGTCCGGGATAAACTGTCCCTCTGTCCCATGATGTGTCCTTTAGTGGGATTGTCCGGGATAAACAGTCCCTCTGTCCCATGGTGTGTCCTTTAGTGGGATTGTCCGGGATAAACAGTCCCTCTGTCCCATGGTGTGTCATTTAGGAGGACTGTCCGGGATAAACAGTCCCTCTGTCCCATGATGTGTCCTTTAGGGGGATTGTCCAGGATAAACAGTCCCTCTGTCCCATGGTGTGTCCTTTAGTGGGATTGTCCGGGATAAACTGTCCCTCTGTCCCATGGTGTATCCTTTTGGGGGATTGTCCAGGATAAACTGTCCCTTTGTCCCATGATGTGTCCTTTAGGGGGATTGTCCAGGATAAACTGTCCCTCTGTCCCATGGTGTGTCCTTTAGGGGGATTGTCTAGGATAAACTGTCCCTCTGTCCCATGATGTGTCCTTTAGGGGGATTGTCCAGGATAAACTGTCCCTCTGTCCCATGATGTGTCCTTTAGGGGGATTGTCCAGGATAAACTGTCCCTCTGTCCCATGATGTGTCCTTTAAGGGGATTGTCTAGGATAAACTGTCCCTCTGTCCCATGATGTGTCCTTTAGGGGGATTGTCCGGGATAAACTATCCCTCTGTCCCATGGTGTGTCCTTTAAGGGGATAGTCCGTGATAAACTGTCCCTCTGTCCCATGGTGTGTCCTTTAGGGCGATTGTCCAGGATAAACTGTCCCTCTGTCCCATGGTGTGTCCTTTAGGGGGATTGTCCAGGATAAACTGTCCCTCTGTCCCATGATGTGTCCTTTAGGGGGATTGTCTAGGATAAACTGTCCCTCTGTCCCATGATGTGTCCTTTAGGGGGATTGTCCAGGATAAACTGTCCCTCTGTCCCATGGTGTGCCTTTAGGGGGATTGTCCAGGATAAACTGTCCCTCTGTCCCATGATGTGTCCTTTAGGGGGATTGTCTAGGATAAACTGTCCCTCTGTCCCATGATGTGTCCTTTAGGGGGATTGTCCAGGATAAACTGTCCCTCTGTCCCATGGTGTGTACTTTAGGGCGATTGTCCAGGAGAAACTGTCCTTCTGTCCCATGATGTGTCCTTTAGGGGGATTGTCCAGGATAAACTGTCCCTCTTTCCCATGATGTGTCCTTTAGGGGGATTGTCTAGGATAAACTGTCCCTCTGTCCCATGGTGTGTCCTTTAGGGGGATTGTCCAGGATAAACTGTCCCTCTGTCCCATGATGTGTCCTTTAGGGGGATTGTCCGGGATAAACTGTCCCTATGTCCCATGGTGTGTCCTGAAGGGGGATTGTCCAGGATAAAATGTCCCTCTGTCCCATGGTGTGTCCTTTAGGGAGATTGTCCGGCATAAACTTTCCCTCTGTCCCATGATGTGTCCTTTAGGGGGATTGTCCGGGATAAACTGTCCCTATGTCCCATGGTGTGTCCTGAAGGGGGATTGTCCAGGATAAACTGTCCCTCTGACCCATGATGTGTCCTTTAGGGGGATTGTCCGGGATAAACTGTCCCTATGTCCCATGGTGTGTCCTTAAGGGGGATTGTCCAGGATAAACTGTCCCTCTGTCCCATGGTGTGTCCTTTAGGGGGATTGTCCGGGATAAACTGTCCATCTGTCCCATGGTGTGTCCTTTAGGGGGATTGTCCGGGATAAACTGTCCCTCTGTCCCATGATGTGTCCTTTAGGGGGATTGTCCAGGATAAACTGTCACTCTGTCCCATGGTGTGTCCTTTAGGGGGATTGTCCAGGATAAACTGTCCCTCTGTCCCATGGTGTGTCCTTTAGGGGGATTGTCCAGGATAAACTGCCCCTCTGTCCCATGGTGTATCCTTTTGGGGGATTGTCCGGGATAAACTGTCCCTCTGTCCCATGATGTGTCCTTTAGGGGGATTGTCCAGGATAAACTGTCCGTCTGTCGCATGGTGTGTCCTTTAGGGGGATTGTTCAGGATAAACGGTCCCTCTGTCCCATGATGTGTCCTTTAGGGGGATTGTCCGGGATAAACTGTCCCTCTGTCCCATGGTGTGTCCTTTAGGGGGATTGTCCAGGATAAACTGCCCCTCTGTCCCATGGTGTATCCTTTTGGGGGATTGTCCGGGATAAATTGTCCCTCTGTCCCATGGTGTGTCCTTTAGGGGGATTGTCCAGGATAAAATTTCCCTCTGTCCAATGATGTGTCCTTTAGGGGGATTGTCCGGGATAAACTGTCCCTCTGTCCCATGATGTGTCCTTTAGGGGGATTGTCCGGGATAAACTGTCCCTTTGCCCCATGGTGTGTCCTTTAGGGCGATAGTCCATGACAAACTGTCCGTCTGTCCCATAGTGCGTCCTTTAGGGGGATGGTCCAGGATAAAATGTCCCTCTGTCCCATGGTGTGTCCTATAGGGAGATTGTCCAGAACAAACTGTCCCTCTGTCCCATGATGTGTCCTTTAGGGGGAATGTCCAGAATAAACTGTCCCTCTGTCCCATGGTGTGTCCTTTAGGGGGATTGTCCAGGATAAACTGTCCATCTGTCCCATGATGTGGCATTAAGGGGGATTGTCCAGGATAAACTGTCCCTCTGTCCCATGATGTGGCATTAAGGGGGATTGAACGGGATAAACTGTCCCTCTGTCCCATGGTGTGTCCTATAGGGGGATTGTCCAGGATAAACTGTCCCTCTGTCCCATGATGTATGTGCACTTTAGTGGGATTGACTGGGATAAACTGTCCCTCTGTCCCATGGTGTGCCCTTTAGGGGGATTGACTGGGATAAACTGTCCCTCTGTCCCATGGTGTGCCCTTTAGGGGGATTGTCCGGGATAAACTGTCCCTCTGTCCCATGATGTGTCCTTTAGGGGGATTGTCCAGGATAAACTGTCACTCTGTCCCATGGTGTGTCCTTTAGGGGGATTGTCCAGGATAAACTGTCCCTCTGTCCCATGGTGTGTCCTTTAGGGGGATTGTCCAGGATAAACTGTCCCTCTGTCCCATGCTGTGTCCTTTAGGGGTATTTCCCGGGATAAACTGTCCCTCTGTCCCATGCTGTGTCCTTTAGGGGTATTTCCCGGGATATACTGTCCCTCTGACCCATGATGTGTCCTTTACGGGAACTGTCCGGGATAAACTTTCCCTCTGTCCCATGATGTGTCCTTTAGGGGGATTGTCCAGGATAAACTGTCCCGCTGTCCCATGGTGTGTCCTTTAGGGGGATTGTCCAGGATAAACTGTCCGTCTGTCCCATGATGTGTCCTTTAGGGTGATTGTCCAGGATAAACTGTCCCTCTGTCCCATGGTGTGTCCTTTAGGGGGATTGTCCAGGATAAACTGCCCCTCTGTCCCATGGTGTATCCATTAGGGGGATTGTCCGTGATAATCTATCCCTCTGTCCCAAGCTGTCTCCTTTCGGGGGATAGTCCGGGATAAACTGTCCCTCTGTCCCATGGTGTGTACTTTAGGGGGATTGTCCAGGATAAACTGTCCCTCTGTCCCATGGTGTGCCCTTTCGGGGGATTGTCCGGGATAAACTGTCCCTCTGTCCCATGGTGTGTACTTTAGGGGGATTGTCCAGGATAAACTCTCCCTCTGTCCCATGGAGTGCACTTTAGGGAGATTGTCCAGGATAAACTGTCCCTCTGACCCATGATGTATGTGTCCTTTAGGGGGATTGTCCAGGATAAACTGTCCCTCTGTCCCATGATGTGTCCTTTAGGGGGTTTGTCGAGATAAACTGGCCCTCTGTCCCATGATGTGTCCTTTAGGGGGATTGTCCAGGATAAACTGTCCCTCTGTCCCATGATGTGTCCTTTATGCGAATTGTCCAGGATAAACTGTCCCTCTGTCCCATGGTGTGTCCTTTAGTGGGATTGTCCAGGATAAACTGTCCCTGTTTCCCATAGTGTGTTCTTTAGTGGGATTGTCCAGGATAAACTGTCCCTCTGTCCCATGGTGTGTCCTTTAGTGGGATTGTCCAGGATAAACTGTCCCTCTGTCCCATGGTGTGTCCTTTAGGGGGATTGTCCAGGATAAACTGTCCCTCTGTCCCATGGTGTGTCCTTTAGTGGGATTGTCCAGGATAAACTGTCCCTGTTTCCCATAGTGTGTTCTTTAGTGGGATTGTCCAGGATAAACTGTCCCTCTGTCGCATGATGTGTCCTTTAGGGGGATTGTCCGGGATAAGCTGTGCCTCTGTCCCATGATGTGTCCTTTAGGGTGATTGTCCAGGATAAACTGTCCCTCTGTCCCATGATGTGTCCTTTAGGGGGATTGTCCGGGATAAACTGTCCCTCTGTCCCATGATGTGTCCTTTAGTGGGATTGTCCGGGATAAACTGTCCCTCTGTCCCATGGTGTGTCCTTTAGGGGGATTGTCCGGGATAAACTGTCCCTCTGTCCCATGATATGTCCTTTAGTGGGATTGTCCGGGATAAACTGTCCCTCTGTCCCATGATGTGTCCTTTAGGGGGATTGACCAGGATAAACTGTCCCTCTGTCCCATGATGTGTCCTTTAGGGGGATTGTCCGGGATAAACTGTCCCTCTGTCCCATGATATGTCCTTCCGGGGGATTGTCCAGGTTAAGCTGTCACTCTGTCCCATGGTGTGTCCTTTAGGGGGATTCTCCGGGATAAACTGTCCCTCTGCCCCATGGTGTGTCCTTTAGTGGGATTGTCCAGGATAAACTGTCCCTCTGTCCCATGATGTGTCCTTTAGGGGGATTGTCCAGGATAAACTGTCCCTCTGACCCATGGTGTGTCCTTTAGGGGGATTGTCCAGGATAAACTGTCCCTCTGTCCCATGGTGTATCCTTTTGGGGGATTTTCCGGGATAAACTGTCCCTCTGTCCCATGGTGTGCCCTTTAGGGGGATTGTCCAGGATAAACTGTCCCTCTGTCCCATGATGTGTCCTTTAGGGGGATTTCCCGGGATAAACTGTCCCTCTGACCCATGGTGTGTCCTTTAGGGGGATTTCCCGGGATAAACTGTCCCTCTGACCCATGGTGTGTCCTTTAGGGGGATTGTCCGGGATAAACTGTCCCTCTGTCTCATGATGTCTCCTTTAGGGGGATTGTCCAGGATAAACTATCCCTCTGACCCATGATGTGTCCTTTACGGGAACTGTCCAGGATAAACTGTCCCTCTGTCCCATGGTTTGTCATTTAGGAGGATTGTCCGGGATAAACTGTCCCTCTGTCCCATGGTGTGTCATTTAGGAGGACTGTCCGGGATAAATTGTCCCTCTGTCCCATGGTGTATCCATTATGGGGATTGACCAGGATAAACTGTCCCTCTGTCCCATGATATGTCCTTTAGTGGGATTGTCCGGGATAAACTGTCCCTCTGACCCATGGTGTATCCATTAGGGGGATTGACCAGGATAAACTGTCCCTCTGTCCCATGGTGTGTCCTTTTGGGGGTTTGTCCGGGATAAACTGTCCCTCTGCCCCATGGTGTGTCCTTTAGTGGGATTGTCCAGGATAAACTGTCCCTCTGTCCCATGATGTGTCCTTTAGGGGGATTGTCCAGGATAAACTGTCCCTCTGACCCATGGTGTGTCCTTTAGGGGGATTGTCCAGGATAAACTGTCCCTCTGTCCCATGATATGTCCTTCCGGGGGATTGTCCAGGTTAAGCTGTCACTCTGTCCCATGGTGTGTCCTTTAGGGGGATTGTCTGGGATAAACTGTCCCTCTGCCCCATGGTGTGTCCTTTAGTGGGATTGTCCAGGATAAACTGTCCCTCTGTCTCATGATGTGTCCTTTAGGGGGATTGTCCAGGATAAACTGTCCCTCTGACCCATGGTGTGTCCTTTAGTGGGATTGTCCAGGATAAACTGTCCCTCTGTCTCATGATGTGTCCTTTAGGGGGATTGTCCAGGATAAACTGTCCCTCTGTCCCATGGTGTGTCCTTTTGGGGGATTTTCCGGGATAAACTGTCCCTCTGTCCCATGATGAGTCCTTTAGGGGGATTGTCCAGGATAAACTGTCCCTCTGTCCCATGATGTGTCCTTTAGGGGGATTGTCCATGATAAACTGTCCGTCTGTCGCATGATGTGTCCTTTAGGGGGATTGTCCGGGATAAGCTGTGCCTCTGTCCCATGATGTGTCCTTTAGGGGGATTGTCCGGGATAAGCTGTGCCTCTGTCCCATGATGTGTCCTTTAGGGGGATTGTCCGGGATAAGCTGTGCCTCTGTCCCATGATGTGTCCTTTAGGGGGATTGTCCAGGATAAACTGTCCCTCTGTCCCATGATGTGTCCTTTAGGGGGATTGTCCAGGATAAACTGTCCCTCTGTCCCATGTTGTGTCCTTTAGGAGGACTGTCCGGGATAAACTGTTCCTCTGTCCCATGATGTGTCCTTTAGGGGGATTGTCCGGGATAATCTGTCTCTCTGTCCCATGGTGTGTCCTTTAGGGCGATTGTCCAGGATAAACTTTCCCTCTGTCCAATGATGTGTCCATTAGGGGGATTGTCCAGGATAAACTTTCCCTCTGTCCAATGCTATGTCCATTAGGGGGATTTCCCGGGATAAACTGTCCCTCTGACCCATGATGTGCCCTTTAGGGGGATTGTCCAGGATAAACTGTCCCTCTGTCCCATGATGTGTCCTTTAGGGGGATTGTCCGGGATAAACTGTCCCTCTGTCCCATGATGTGTCCTTTAGTGGGATTGTCCGGGATAAACAGTCCCTCTGTCCCATGGTGTGTCCTTTAGTGGGATTGTCCGGGATAAACAGTCCCTCTGTCCCATGGTGTGTCATTTAGGAGGACTGTCCGGGATAAACAGTCCCTCTGTCCCATGATGTGTCCTTTAGGGGGATTGTCCAGGATAAACAGTCCCTCTGTCCCATGGTGTGTCCTTTAGTGGGATTGTCCGGGATAAACTGTCCCTCTGTCCCATGGTGTATCCTTTTGGGGGATTGTCCAGGATAAACTGTCCCTTTGTCCCATGATGTGTCCTTTAGGGGGATTGTCCAGGATAAACTGTCCCTCTGTCCCATGGTGTGTCCTTTAGGGGGATTGTCTAGGATAAACTGTCCCTCTGTCCCATGATGTGTCCTTTAGGGGGATTGTCCAGGATAAACTGTCCCTCTGTCCCATGATGTGTCCTTTAGGGGGATTGTCCAGGATAAACTGTCCCTCTGTCCCATGATGTGTCCTTTAAGGGGATTGTCTAGGATAAACTGTCCCTCTGTCCCATGATGTGTCCTTTAGGGGGATTGTCCGGGATAAACTATCCCTCTGTCCCATGGTGTGTCCTTTAAGGGGATAGTCCGTGATAAACTGTCCCTCTGTCCCATGGTGTGTCCTTTAGGGCGATTGTCCAGGATAAACTGTCCCTCTGTCCCATGGTGTGTCCTTTAGGGGGATTGTCCAGGATAAACTGTCCCTCTGTCCCATGATGTGTCCTTTAGGGGGATTGTCTAGGATAAACTGTCCCTCTGTCCCATGATGTGTCCTTTAGGGGGATTGTCCAGGATAAACTGTCCCTCTGTCCCATGGTGTGCCTTTAGGGGGATTGTCCAGGATAAACTGTCCCTCTGTCCCATGATGTGTCCTTTAGGGGGATTGTCTAGGATAAACTGTCCCTCTGTCCCATGATGTGTCCTTTAGGGGGATTGTCCAGGATAAACTGTCCCTCTGTCCCATGGTGTGTACTTTAGGGCGATTGTCCAGGAGAAACTGTCCTTCTGTCCCATGATGTGTCCTTTAGGGGGATTGTCCAGGATAAACTGTCCCTCTTTCCCATGATGTGTCCTTTAGGGGGATTGTCTAGGATAAACTGTCCCTCTGTCCCATGGTGTGTCCTTTAGGGGGATTGTCCAGGATAAACTGTCCCTCTGTCCCATGATGTGTCCTTTAGGGGGATTGTCCGGGATAAACTGTCCCTATGTCCCATGGTGTGTCCTGAAGGGGGATTGTCCAGGATAAAATGTCCCTCTGTCCCATGGTGTGTCCTTTAGGGAGATTGTCCGGCATAAACTTTCCCTCTGTCCCATGATGTGTCCTTTAGGGGGATTGTCCGGGATAAACTGTCCCTATGTCCCATGGTGTGTCCTGAAGGGGGATTGTCCAGGATAAACTGTCCCTCTGACCCATGATGTGTCCTTTAGGGGGATTGTCCGGGATAAACTGTCCCTATGTCCCATGGTGTGTCCTTAAGGGGGATTGTCCGGGATAAACTGTCCCTCTGTCCCATGGTGTGTCCTTTAGGGGGATTGTCCGGGATAAACTGTCCATCTGTCCCATGGTGTGTCCTTTAGGGGGATTGTCCGGGATAAACTGTCCCTCTGTCCCATGATGTGTCCTTTAGGGGGATTGTCCAGGATAAACTGTCACTCTGTCCCATGGTGTGTCCTTTAGGGGGATTGTCCAGGATAAACTGTCCCTCTGTCCCATGGTGTGTCCTTTAGGGGGATTGTCCAGGATAAACTGCCCCTCTGTCCCATGGTGTATCCTTTTGGGGGATTGTCCGGGATAAACTGTCCCTCTGTCCCATGATGTGTCCTTTAGGGGGATTGTCCAGGATAAACTGTCCGTCTGTCGCATGGTGTGTCCTTTAGGGGGATTGTTCAGGATAAACGGTCCCTCTGTCCCATGATGTGTCCTTTAGGGGGATTGTCCGGGATAAACTGTCCCTCTGTCCCATGGTGTGTCCTTTAGGGGGATTGTCCAGGATAAACTGCCCCTCTGTCCCATGGTGTATCCTTTTGGGGGATTGTCCGGGATAAATTGTCCCTCTGTCCCATGGTGTGTCCTTTAGGGGGATTGTCCAGGATAAAATTTCCCTCTGTCCAATGATGTGTCCTTTAGGGGGATTGTCCGGGATAAACTGTCCCTCTGTCCCATGATGTGTCCTTTAGGGGGATTGTCCAGGATAAACTGTCCCTTTGCCCCATGGTGTGTCCTTTAGGGCGATAGTCCATGACAAACTGTCCGTCTGTCCCATAGTGCGTCCTTTAGGGGGATGGTCCAGGATAAAATGTCCCTCTGTCCCATGGTGTGTCCTATAGGGAGATTGTCCAGAACAAACTGTCCCTCTGTCCCATGATGTGTCCTTTAGGGGGAATGTCCAGAATAAACTGTCCCTCTGTCCCATGGTGTGTCCTTTAGGGGGATTGTCCAGGATAAACTGTCCATCTGTCCCATGATGTGGCATTAAGGGGGATTGAACGGGATAAACTGTCCCTCTGTCCCATGGTGTGTCCTATAGGGGGATTGTCCAGGATAAACTGTCCCTCTGTCCCATGATGTATGTGCACTTTAGTGGGATTGACTGGGATAAACTGTCCCTCTGTCCCATGGTGTGCCCTTTAGGGGGATTGACTGGGATAAACTGTCCCTCTGTCCCATGGTGTGCCCTTTAGGGGGATTGTCCGGGATAAACTGTCCCTCTGTCCCATGATGTGTCCTTTAGGGGGATTGTCCAGGATAAACTGTCACTCTGTCCCATGGTGTGTCCTTTAGGGGGATTGTCCAGGATAAACTGTCCCTCTGTCCCATGGTGTGTCCTTTAGGGGGATTGTCCAGGATAAACTGTCCCTCTGTCCCATGCTGTGTCCTTTAGGGGTATTTCCCGGGATAAACTGTCCCTCTGTCCCATGCTGTGTCCTTTAGGGGTATTTCCCGGGATATACTGTCCCTCTGACCCATGATGTGTCCTTTACGGGAACTGTCCGGGATAAACTTTCCCTCTGTCCCATGATGTGTCCTTTAGGGGGATTGTCCAGGATAAACTGTCCCGCTGTCCCATGGTGTGTCCTTTAGGGGATTGTCCAGGATAAACTGTCCGTCTGTCCCATGATGTGTCCTTTAGGGTGATTGTCCAGGATAAACTGTCCCTCTGTCCCATGGTGTGTCCTTTAGGGGGATTGTCCAGGATAAACTGCCCCTCTGTCCCATGGTGTATCCATTAGGGGGATTGTCCGTGATAATCTATCCCTCTGTCCCAAGCTGTCTCCTTTCGGGGGATAGTCCGGGATAAACTGTCCCTCTGTCCCATGGTGTGTACTTTAGGGGGATTGTCCAGGATAAACTGTCCCTCTGTCCCATGGTGTGCCCTTTCGGGGGATTGTCCGGGATAAACTGTCCCTCTGTCCCATGGTGTGTACTTTAGGGGGATTGTCCAGGATAAACTCTCCCTCTGTCCCATGGAGTGCACTTTAGGGAGATTGTCCAGGATAAACTGTCCCTCTGACCCATGATGTATGTGTCCTTTAGGGGGATTGTCCAGGATAAACTGTCCCTCTGTCCCATGATGTGTCCTTTAGGGGGTTTGTCGAGATAAACTGGCCCTCTGTCCCATGATGTGTCCTTTAGGGGGATTGTCCAGGATAAACTGTCCCTCTGTCCCATGATGTGTCCTTTATGCGAATTGTCCAGGATAAACTGTCCCTCTGTCCCATGGTGTGTCCTTTAGTGGGATTGTCCAGGATAAACTGTCCCTGTTTCCCATAGTGTGTTCTTTAGTGGGATTGTCCAGGATAAACTGTCCCTCTGTCCCATGGTGTGTCCTTTAGTGGGATTGTCCAGGATAAACTGTCCCTCTGTCCCATGGTGTGTCCTTTAGGGGGATTGTCCAGGATAAACTGTCCCTCTGTCCCATGGTGTGTCCTTTAGTGGGATTGTCCAGGATAAACTGTCCCTGTTTCCCATAGTGTGTTCTTTAGTGGGATTGTCCAGGATAAACTGTCCCTCTGTCGCATGATGTGTCCTTTAGGGGGATTGTCCGGGATAAGCTGTGCCTCTGTCCCATGATGTGTCCTTTAGGGTGATTGTCCAGGATAAACTGTCCCTCTGTCCCATGATGTGTCCTTTAGGGGGATTGTCCGGGATAAACTGTCCCTCTGTCCCATGATGTGTCCTTTAGTGGGATTGTCCGGGATAAACAGTCCCTCTGTCCCATGGTGTGTCCTTTAGTGGGATTGTCCGGGATAAACAGTCCCTCTGTCCCATGGTGTGTCATTTAGGAGGACTGTCCGGGATAAACTGTCCCTCTGTCCCATGGTGTGTCATTTAGGGGGATTGTCCTGGATAAACTGTCCCTCTGTCCCATGGTGTGTCCTTTAAGGGGATAGTCCGTGATAAACTGTCCCTCTGTCCCATGGTGTGTCCTTTAGGGCGATTGTCCAGGATAAACTGTCCCTCTGACCCATGGTGTGTCCTTTAGGGGGATTGTCTAGGATAAACTGTCCCTCTGTCCCATGATGTGTCCTTTAGGGGGATTGTCCAGGATAAACTGTCCCTCTGTCCCATGGTGTGTCCTTTAGGGGGATTGTCCAGGATAAACTGTCCCTCTGTCCCATGATGTGTCCTTAAGGGGGATTGAACGGCATAAACTGTCCCTCTGTCCCATGATGTGTCCTTCAGGGGGATTGTCCGGGATAAACTGTCCCTCTGTCCCATGGTGTGTCCTTTAAGGGGATTGTCCGGGATAAACTGTCCCTCTGTCCCATGGTGTGTCCTTGAAGGGGATTGTCCAGGATAAACTGTCCCTCTGTCCCATGGTGTGTCCTTGAAGGGGATTGTCCAGGATAAATTGTCCCTCTGTCCCATGATGTGTCCTTTAGGGGGATTGTCCAGGATAAACTGTCCATCTGTCCAATGGTGTGTCCTTCGAGGGATTGTCCAGGATAAACTGTCCCTCTGTCCCATGGTGTGTCCTTTAGGGGGATTGTCCAGGATAAACTGTCCCTCTGTCCCATGGTGTGTCCTTTAGGGGGATTGTCCAGGATAAACTGTCCCTCTGTCCCATGGTGTGTCCTTTAGGTGGATTGTCCAGGATAAACTGTCCCTCTGTCCCATGGTGTGTCCTTTAGGAGGATTGTCCGGGATAAACTGTCCCTCTGTCCCATGGTGTGTCGTTTAGGGGGATTGTCCAGGATAAACTGTCCCTCTGTCCCATGGTGTGTCCTTTAGGGGGATTGTCTAGGATAAACTGTCCCTCTGTCCCATGATGTGTCCTTTAGGGGGATTGTCCAGGATAAACTGTCCCTCTGTCCCATGATGTGTCCTTTAGGGGGATTGTCCAGGATAAATTGTCCCTCTGTCCCATGGTGTGTCCTTTAGGGGGATTGTCCAGGATAAACTGTCCCTCTGTCCCATGATGTGTCCTTTAGGGGGATTGTCCAGGATAAACTGACCCTCTGTCCCATGATGTGTCCTTTAGGGGAATGACCGGGATAACCTGTCCCTCTGTCCCATGATGTGTCCTTTTGGGGGATTGTCCAGGATAAACTGTCCCTCTGTTCCATGATGTGTCCTTTCGAGGGATTGTCCAGGATAAACTGTTCCTCTGTCCCATGGTGTGTCCTTTAGGTGGATTGTCCACGATAAACTGTCCCTCTGTCCCATGGTGTGTCCTTTAGGGGGATTGTCCGGGATAAACTGTCCCTCTGTCCCATGGTGTGTCCTATAGGGGGATTGTCCGGGATAAACTGTCCCTCTGTCCCATGATGTGTCCTTTAGGGGGATTGTCCAGGATAAACTGTCCCTCTGTCCCATGGTGTGTCCTTTAGGGGTATTGTCCGGGATAAACTGTCCCTCTGTCCCATGATGTGTCCTATAGGATGATTGTCCAGGATAAACTGTCCCTCTGTCCCATGATGTGTCCTATAGGATGATTGTCCAGGATAAACTGTCCCTCTGTCCCATGATGTGTCCTTAAGGGGGATTGAACGGAATAAACTGTCCCTCTGTCCCATGATGCGTCCGTTAGGGGGATTTTAGGGATAAACTGTCCCTCTGTCCCATGATGTGACCTTTAGGGGGATTGTCCAGGATAAACTGTCCCTCTGTCCCATGGTGTGTCCTTTAGGGGGATTGTCCAGGATAAACTCTCCCTCTGTCCCATGGTGTGTCCTTTAAGGGGATTGTCCAGGATAAACTGTTCCTCTGTCCCATGGTGTGTCCTTTAGGGGGATTGTCCGGGATAAAATGTCCCTCTGTCCCATGGTGTGTCCTTTAGGGGGATTGTCCAGGATAAACTGTCCCTCTGTCCCATGGTGTGTCCTTTAGGGGGATTGTCCAGGATAAACTGTCCCTCTGTCCCATGGTGTGTCCTTTAGGGGGATTGTCCAGGATAATCTGTCCCTCTGTCCCATGATGTGTCCTTTAGGGGGATTGTCCAGGATAAACTGTCCCTCTGTCCCATGATGTGTCCTTTAGGGGGATTGTCCAGGATAAACTGTCCCTCTGTCCCATGATGTGTCCTTTAAGGGGATTGTCCAGGATAAACTGTTCCTCTGTCCCATGGTGTGTCCTTTAGGGGGATTGTCCGGGATAAACTGTCCCTCTGTCCCATGGTGTGTCCTTTAGGGGGATTGTCCAGGATAAACTGTCCCTCTGTCCCATGGTGTGTCCTTTAGGGGGATTGTCCAGGATAAACTGTCCCTCTGACCCATGGTGTGTCCTTTAGGGGGATTGTCCAGGTTAAACTGTCCCTCTGTCCCATGATGTATCCTTTAGGGGGATTGTCTGGGATAAACTGTCCCTCTGTCCCATGGTGTGTCCTTTAGGGGAATTGTCCGGGGACCGAGTGAGAGACACAGGGACCTAGAGAGAGACACAGGGATCGAGAGAGAGAGACAGGGACCGAGAGAGAGACACAGGGACCGAGAGAGACACAGGGACCGAGAGAGACAGAGGGACCGAGAGAGAGAGACACAGGGACCGAGAGAGACACAGGGACCCAGAGAGACAGAGGGACCGAGAGAGAGAGACACAGGGACCGAGAGAGAGACAGGGACCGAGAGAGACACAGGGACTGACAGAGAGACACCGGGACCGAGAGAGTCACAGTGACCGAGAGAGAGAGAGACAGGGACCGAGTGAGAAACACAGGGACCGACAGAGACACAGGGACCGAGAGAGACACAGGGACCGAGAGAGACACAGGGACCGAGAGAGAGAGAGACAGGGACCGAGTGAGAGACACAAGGACCGAGAGAGACACAGGGACCGAGAGAGAGAGAGACAGGGACCGAGTGAGAGACACAGGGACCGAGAGAGAGACACAGGGACTGAGAGAGAGACACAGGGACCGAGAGAGACACAGGGACCGAGAGAGAGAGACACAGGGACCGAGAGAGAGACAGGGACCGAGAGAGACACAGGGACTGACAGAGAGACACCGGGACCGAGAGAGTCACAGGGACCGAGAGAGAGAGACAGGGACCGAGTGAGAGACACAGGGACCGAGAGAGAGACACAGGGACTGAGAGAGTCACAGGGACCAAGAGAGACACAGGGACCGAGAGAGAGAGAGACAGGGACCGAGTGAGAGACACAGGGACCGAGAGAGACACAGCGACTGAGAGAGACACAGGGACCGAGAGAGACACAGGGACCGAGAGAGAGAGAGACAGGGACCGAGTGAGAGACACAGGGACCGAAAGAGAGACACAGGGACTGAGAGAGAGACACAGGGACCGAGAGAGACACAGGGACCGAGAGAGAGAGACACAGGGACCGAGAGAGAGATACAGGGACCGAGAGAGACACAGGGACCGAGAGAGTCACAGGGACCGAGAGAGAGAGACAGGGACCGAGTGAGAGACACAGGGACCGACAGAGACACAGGGACCGTGAGAGACACAGGGACCGAGAGAGAGAGAGACAGGGACCGAGTGAGAGACACAGGGACCGAGAGAGACACAGCGACTGAGAGAGACACAGGGACCGATAGAGACACAGGGACCAAGAGAGAGACAGGGACCGAGAAAGACACAGGGACTAAGAGAGAGAAAGGGACCGAGTGAGACACAGGGACTGAGAGAGACACAGGGACCGAGAGAGACACAGGGACCGAGAGAGAGACAGGGACCGAGAAAGACACAGGGACTAAGAGAGAGAAAGGGACCGAGTGAGACACAGCGACTGAGAGAGACACAGGGACCGAGAGAGACACAGGGACCGAGAGAGAGACACAGGGACCGAGAGAGAGACACAGGGACCGAGTGAGAGACACAGGGACCGAGAGAGACATAGGGACCGAGTGAGAGACACAGGGACTAAGAGAGACTCTGGGACCGAGAGAGACACAGGGACCCAGAGAGAGACACAGGGATCGAGAGAGAGACACAGGGACTGAGAGAGAGACAGGGACCGAGAAAGAGACACAGGGACCGAGAGAGACATAGGGACCGAGAGAGAGACAGGGACTGAGAGAGTCACAGGGACCGAGTAAGACACAGGGACCGAGAGAGACACTGGGACCGAAAGAGACACAGTGACCGAGAGAGAGACACAGGGACCGAGAGAGACGCAGAGAGCAAGAGAGAGAGACAGGGACCGAGAGAGAGACAGGGACCGAGAGAGAGACTCAGAGACTGAGAGAGAGACAGGGACCGAGTGAGAGACACAGGGACCGAGAGAGACATAGGGACCGAGAGAGAGACACAGGGACTGAGAGAGAGACAGGGACCGAGAAAGAGACACAGGGACCGAGAGAGACACCGGAACCGAGAGAGACACAGGGACCGAGAGAGAGACAGGGACTGAGAGAGTCACAGGGACCGAGTAAGACACAGGGACCGAGAGAGACACTGGGACCGAAAGAGACACAGTGACCGAGAGAGAGACACAGGGACCGAGAGAGACGCAGAGAGCAAGAGAGAGAGACAGGGACCGAGAGAGAGACAGGGACCGAGAGAGAGACTCAGAGACTGAGAGAGAGACAGGGACTGAGAGAGTCACAGGGACCGAGTAAGACACAGGGACCGAGAGAGACACAGGGACCGAGAGAGAGACACAGGGACTGAGAGAGAGACAGGGATCGAGAGAGACACAGGGACTGAGAGAGAGACACAGGGACTGAGAGAGAGACAGGGACCGAGAGATAGACACAGGGACTGAGAGAGAGACAGGGACCGAGAGAGACACCGGGAACGAGTGAGAGACTCAGGGACCGAGAGAGAGACACAGGGACTGAGAGAGAGACAGGGACCGAGAGAGAGACAGAGGGACCGAGAAAGAGACACAGGGACTGAGAGAGAGACACAGGGGCCGAGTGACACACAGGGACCGAGAGAGAAACAGGGACCAAGAGAGAGACACAGAGAGCAAGAGAGAGAGACAGGGACCGAGAAAGAGACACAGGGACTGAGAGAGACACAGGGACCGAGAGAGACACAGGGACCGAGAGAGAGACAGGGACCGCGAGAGAGACTCAGAGACTGAGAGAGAGACAAGGACTGAGAAAGAGACACAGGAACCGAGTAAGACACAGGGACCGAGAGAGACACAGGGACCGAGAGAGACACAGGGACCGAGAGAGATACACAGGGACTGAGAGAGAGACACAGGGACCGAGAGAGACACAGGGAACGAGAGAGAGACACAGGAACCGAGAGAGAGACACAGGGACTGAGAGAGAGACAGGGACCGAGAGAGACACAGGGACCGAGAGAGAGACACAGGGACCTAGAGAGAGACACAGGGACCGAGATAGAGTCACAGGGGCCGAGAGAGAGACACAGGGACCGAGAGAGAGACACAGGTACCGAGTGAGACACAGGGATCGAGTGAGTCACAGGGATTGAGCGAGTCACAGGGACCGAGAGAGAGACACAGGGACCGAGAGAGAGACACAGGGACCGAGAGAGAGACACAGGGACCGAGAGAGACACCAGGACCGAGAGAGAGAGACACAGGGACTGACAGAGACACAGGGACCAAGATAGAGACACAGAGTCTTAGAGAGAGGCACAGGGACCGAGTGAGACACAGGGACTGAGAGAGTGACAGGGACCGTGAGAGAGACAGGGACCGAGAGAGACACCGGGACAGAGAGAGACACAGGGGTGAGAAAGAGACACAGGGACCGAGAGAGACACAGGGACCGAGTGAGACATAGCGATCGAGAGAGACACACGGACCGAGAGAGACACAGGGACCGCGAGAGAGACTCAGAGACTGAGAGAGAGACAGGGACTGAGAGAGTCACAGGAACCGAGTAAGACACAGGGACCGAGAGAGACACAGGGACCGAGAGAGAGACACAGGGACCAAGAGAGACACAGGGACCGAGAGAGACACAGGGACCGAGAGATAGACACAGGGACTGAGAGAGAGACAGCGACCGAGAGAGACACAGGGACCTAAAGAGAGACACAGGTACCGAGTGAGACACAGGGACCGAGAGAGTCACAGGGACCGAGAGAGAGACACAGGGACCGAGAGAGAGACACAGGTACCGAGCGAGACAAAGGGACCGAGACAGAGACAGGTACCGAGTGAGAAATACAGGGACCGAGTGAGACACAGTGACCAAGAGAGACACAGAGACAGAGAGAGAGAGACAGGGACCGAGAGAGAGACACAGGGACCGACAGAGAGACACAGTGACCAAGAGAGAGACACAGAGACCGAGAGAGAGACAGGGACCGAGTGAGACACAGGGACCCAGAGAGAGACACAGGGACCGAGAGAGAGACACAGGGACCGAGAGAGACATCGGGACAGAGAGAGACACAGGGGTGAGAGAGAGAGACACAGGGACCGAGAGAGACACAGGGACCGAGTGAGACACAGCGACCGAGAGAGACACAGGGACCGAGAGAGAGACACAGGGACCGAGAGAGAGACACAGTGATGGAGAGAGAGACACAGGGACCGAGAGAGACACCAGGACCGAGAGAGAGAGACACAGGGACTGACAGAGACACAGGGACCAACATAGAGACACAGAGTCTTAGAGAGAGGCACAGGGACCGAGAGGGAGACAGGGACCGAGTGAGACACAGGCACTGAGAGAGTGACACGGACCGTGAGAGAGACAGGGACCGAGAGAGACACCGGGACAGAGAGAGACACAGGGACCGAGTGAGACATAGCGACCGAGAGAGACACACGGACCGAGAGAGACACAGGGGTGAGAGAGAGACACAGGGACCGAGAGAGAGACACAGGGACAGAGAGAGACACAGAGAACGAGAGAGAGACACAGGGACCGAGAGAGAGACACAGGGACTGAGAGAGAGACAGGGACCGAGTGAGACACAGGGACCGAGAGAGAGACACAGGGATGGAGAGAGAGACACAGGGACCGAGAGAGTCACAGGGGCCGAGAGAGACACAGGGACCGAGAGAGTCACAGGGGCCGAGAGAGACACAGGGACCGAGAGAGTCACAGGGGCCGAGAGAGTCACAGGGACCGAGAGAGTCACAGGGATTGAGCGAGTCACAGGGACCGAGAGAGAGACACAGGGACCGAGAGAGAGACACAGGTACCGAGCGAGACACAGGGACCGAGACAGAGACAGGTACCGAGTGAGAAATACAGGGACCAAGACAGACACAGAGACCGAGAGAGAGAGACAGGGACCGAGAGAGACATCGGGACAGAGAGAGACACAGGGGTGAGAGAGAGACACAGGGACCGAGAGAGACACAGGGACCGAGTGAGACACAGCGACCGAGAGAGACACAGGGACCGAGAGAGAGACACAGGGATGGAGAGAGAGACACAGGGACCGAGAGAGACACAGGGACTGAGAGAGAAACAGGGTCCGAGTGAGTGACACAGGGACAGAGAGAGAGACACAGGGACCGAGAGTGAGACACAGGGACCGAGAGAGACACCAGGACCGAGAGAGACACAGGGACCGAGAGAGACACAGCGACCGAGAGACAGACACATGGACCGAGAGAGACACCGGGACCGAGAGAGACACAGGGGTGTGAGAGAGAGACACAGGGACCGAGAGAGACACAGGTACTGAGAGAGTCACAGGGACCGAGAGAGAGACACAGGCACTGAGAGAGACACATGGACTGAGAGAGAGACACAGGGACTGAGAGAGAGACACAGGGACCAACAGAGACACCAGGACCGAGAGAGAGACACATGGACTGAGAGAGAGACACAGGGACCGAGAGAGACACAGGGACCGAGGGAGAGAGACACAGGGAGCGAGTGAGACACAGAGTCTTAGAGAGAGGCACAGGGACCAAGAGGGAGACAGGGACCGAGTGAGACACAGGGACTGAGAGAGTGACAGGGACCGTGAGAGAGACAGGGACCGAGAGAGACACAGGGGTGAGAGAGAGACACAGGGACCGAGAGAGACACAGGAACCGAGAGAGAGACACAGGGACCGAGTGAGACACAGGGACCGAGAGAGAGACAGGGACCGAGAGAGAGACACAGGGATTGAGCGAGTCACAGGGACCGAGAGAGACACAGGGACCGAGAGAGAGACACAGGTACCGAGAGAGACACAGGGACCGAGAGAGTCACAGGGACCAAGAGAGACACAGGGACTGAGAGAGACACAGGGACTGAGAGAGAGACACAAGCACCGAGAGAGAGACACAGGGACAGAGAGAGAGACAGGGACCGAGTGAGACACAGGAACTGAGAGAGAGAGACACAGGTACCAAGAGGGACACAGGGACTGAGAGAGACACAGGGACTGAGAGAGAGACACAAGCACCGAGAGAGAGACACAGACCGAGAGAGAGACACAGGGACCAAGAGAGACACAGTGACCGAGAGAGAGACACAGGGACCGAGAGAGAGACACCGGGACAGAGAGTGAGACAGGGACCGAGTGAGACACAGGAACTGAGAGAGAGACTCAGGGACAACAGAGAGACACAGGGTCTTAGAGAGTGGCAAAGGGACCGACAGAGAGACAGGGACCGAGTGAGACACAGGGACTGAGAGAGACACAGTGACCGAGAGAGACACAGCGACCGAGAGACAGACACATGGACCGAGAGAGACACCGGGACCGAGAGAGACACAGGGGTGTGAGAGAGAGACACAGGGACCGAGAGAGACACAGGTACTGAGAGAGTCACAGGGACCGAGAGAGAGACACAGGCACTGAGAGAGACACATGGACTGAGAGAGAGACACAGGGACTGAGAGAGAGACACAGGGACCAACAGAGACACCAGGACCGAGAGAGACACAGGGACCGAGGGAGAGAGACACAGGGACCGAGTGAGACACAGGGACCGAGAGAGACACTGGGACCGAGGGAGAGAGACACAGGGACCGAGTGAGACACAGGGACCGAGAGAGAGACACAGCGACCGGGAGAGACACAGGGACTGAGAGAGTCACAGGGACCGAGAGAGAGACACAGGGACCCAGAGAGCAACAGAGGGACCGAGAGAGACACAGGGACCTAGAGAGAGACACAGGGACTGAGAGAGTCACAGGGACCGAGAGAGAGACACAGTGACCGAGAGAGAGACACCTGGACAGAGAGAGAGACACAGGGACTGAGAGAGAGAGACAGGGACCGGGAGAGACACAGCGACCGAGTGTGACACAGGGACCGAGAAAGACACAGGGTGAAAGAGACAGACACAGGGACCGAGACAGAGACAGGTACCAAGTGAGAGACACAGGGACCGAGAGTGAGACACAGGGACCGAGAGAGAGACACAGGGACCGAGTGAGACACAGGGACCGAGAGAGTGACAGGGACCGAGTGAGACACAGGGACCCAGAGAGAGACACAGGGACCGAGAGAGACACAGGGACCGAGAGAGACACAAGGACCTAGAGAGAGACACAGGGACCGAGAGAGTCACAGGGACCGAGAGAGTGACAGGGACCGAGTGAGACACAGGGACCCAGAGAGAGACACAAGGACCTAGAGAGAGACACAGGGACCGAGAGAGTCACAGGGACCGACAGACACATGAAACATAGAGAGAGACAGGGACCGAGTGAGACACAGGGACCGAGAGAGACACAGGGACCGAGTGAGAGACACAGGGACCGAGAGAGACACAGGGACCGAGAGAGACACAGGGACCGAGAGAGACACAGGGGTGCGAAGGAGACACAGGGACCGAGCGAGACACAGGGACCGAGGGAGAGACAGAGGGACTGAAAGAGAGAGACACAGGGACCGAGAGAGAGAGACACAAGGACCGAGAGAGACACAGGGACCGAGTGAGACACAGGGGTGCGAAGGAGACACAGGGACCGAGCGAGACACAGGGACCGAGTGAGACACAGCGTCCGAGAGAGACACAGGGACCGAGAGAGACACACAGGGACCGAGTGAGAGACACAGGGACTGAGCGAGTCACAGGGACCGAGAGAGACACAGGGACCGAGAGAGAGACACAGGGACCGAGAGAGAGACAAAGGGACCGAGAGAGACACAGGGATTGAGCGAGTCACAGGGACCGAGAGAGAGACACAGGGACCGAGAGAGAGACACAGGTACCGAGCGAGACACAGGGACCGAGACAGAGACAGGTACCGAGTGAGAAATACAGGGACCAAGACAGACACAGAGACCGAGAGAGAGAGACAGGGACCGAGAGAGACATCGGGACAGAGAGAGACACAGGGGTGAGAGAGAGACACAGGGACCGAGAGAGACACAGGGACCGAGTGAGACACAGCGACCGAGAGAGACACAGGGACCGAGAGAGAGACACAGGGATGGAGAGAGAGACACAGGGACCGAGAGAGACACAGGGACTGAGAGAGAAACAGGGTCCGAGTGAGTGACACAGGGACAGAGAGAGAGACACAGGGACCGAGAGTGAGACACAGGGACCGAGAGAGACACCAGGACCGAGAGAGACACAGGGGCTGAGAGAGACACAGGGACCAAGATAGAGACACAGAGTCTTAGAGAGAGGCACAGGGACCAAGAGGGAGACAGGGACCGAGTGAGACACAGGGACTGAGAGAGTGACAGGGACCGTGAGAGAGACAGGGACCGAGAGAGACACAGGGGTGAGAGAGAGACACAGGGACCGAGAGAGAGACACAGTGACCGAGAGAGAGACACCTGGACAGAGAGAGAGACACAGGGACTGAGAGAGAGAGACAGGGACCGGGAGAGACACAGCGACCGAGTGTGACACAGGGACCGAGAAAGACACAGGGTGAAAGAGACAGACACAGGGACCGAGACAGAGACAGGTACCAAGTGAGAGACACAGGGACCGAGAGTGAGACACAGGGACCGAGAGAGAGACACAGGGACCGAGTGAGACACAGGGACCGAGAGAGTGACAGGGACCGAGTGAGACACAGGGACCCAGAGAGAGACACAGGGACCGAGAGAGACACAGGGACCGAGAGAGACACAAGGACCTAGAGAGAGACACAGGGACCGAGAGAGTCACAGGGACCGAGAGAGTGACAGGGACCGAGTGAGACACAGGGACCCAGAGAGAGACACAGGGACCGAGTGAGACACAGGGACCGAGAGAGTGACAGGGACCGAGTGAGACACAGGGACCCAGAGAGAGACACAAGGACCTAGAGAGAGACACAGGGACCGAGAGAGTCACAGGGACCGACAGACACATGAAACATAGAGAGAGACAGGGACCGAGTGAGACACAGGGACCGAGAGAGACACAGGGACCGAGTGAGAGACACAGGGACCGAGAGAGTCACAGGGACCGACAGACACATGAAACATAGAGAGAGACAGGGACCGAGTGAGACACAGGGACCGAGAGAGACACAGGGACCGAGTGAGAGACACAGGGACCGAGAGAGACACAGGGACCGAGAGAGACACAGGGACTGAGAGAGACACAGGGACCGAGGGAGAGACAGAGGGACTGAGAGAGAGAGACACAGGGACCGAGAGAGAGAGACACAAGGACCGAGAGAGACACAGGGACCGAGTGAGACACAGGGGTGCGAAGGAGACACAGGGACCGAGCGAGACACAGGGACCGAGTGAGACACAGCGTCCGAGAGAGACACAGGGACCGAGAGAGACACAGGGATTGAGCGAGTCACAGGGACCGAGAGAGACACAGGGACCGAGAGAGAGACACAGGGACCGAGAGAGAGACAAAGGGACCGAGAGAGACACAGGGATTGAGCGAGTCACAGGGACCGAGAGAGAGACACAGGGACCGAGAGAGAGACACAGGTACCGAGCGAGACACAGGGACCGAGACAGAGACAGGTACCGAGTGAGAAATACAGGGACCAAGACAGACACAGAGACCGAGAGAGAGAGACAGGGACCGAGAGAGACATCGGGACAGAGAGAGACACAGGGGTGAGAGAGAGACACAGGGACCGAGAGAGACACAGGGACCGAGTGAGACACAGCGACCGAGAGAGACACAGGGACCGAGAGAGAGACACAGGGATGGAGAGAGAGACACAGGGACCGAGAGAGACACAGGGGCTGAGAGAGACACAGGGACCAAGATAGAGACACAGAGTCTTAGAGAGAGGCACAGGGACCAAGAGGGAGACAGGGACCGAGTGAGACACAGGGACTGAGAGAGTGACAGGGACCGTGAGAGAGACACAGGGACCGAGAGAGACACAGGAACCGAGAGAGAGACACAGGGACCGAGAGAGAGAGACACAGGGACCGAGAGAGACACAGGAACCGAGAGAGAGACACAGGGACCGAGTGAGACACAGGGACCGAGAGAGAGACACAGGGATTGAGCGAGTCACAGGGACCGAGAGAGAGACAGGGACCGAGAGAGAGACACAGGGACCGAGAGAGTCACAGGGACTGAGAGAGAGACACAAGCACCGAGAGAGAGACACAGGGACAGAGAGAGAGACAGGGACCGAGTGAGACACAGGAACTGAGAGAGAGAGACACAGGTACCAAGAGGGACACAGGGACTGAGAGAGACACAGGGACTGAGAGAGAGACACAAGCACCGAGAGAGAGACACAGACCGAGAGAGAGACACAGGGACTGACAGAGAGACACAGGGACCAAGAGAGACACAGTGACCGAGAGAGAGACACAGGGACCGAGAGAGAGACACCGGGACAGAGAGAGAGACAGGGACCGAGTGAGACACAGGAACTGAGAGAGAGACTCAGGGACAACAGAGAGACACAGGGTCTTAGAGAGTGGCAAAGGGACCGACAGAGAGACAGGGACCGAGTGAGACACAGGGACTGAGAGAGACACAGTGACCGAGAGAGACACAGCGACCGAGAGACAGACATATGGACCGAGAGAGACACCGGGACCGAGAGAGACACAGGGGTGTGAGAGAGAGACACAGGGACCGAGAGAGACACAGGTACTGAGAGAGTCACAGGGACCGAGAGAGAGACACAGGCACTGAGAGAGACACATGGACTGAGAGAGAGACACAGGGACTGAGAGAGAGACACAGGGACCAACAGAGACACCAGGACCGAGAGAGACACAGGGACCGAGGGAGAGAGACACAGGGACCGAGTGAGACACAGGGACCGAGAGAGACACTGGGACCGAGGGAGAGAGACACAGGGACCGAGTGAGACACAGGGACCGAGAGAGAGACACAGGGACCGGGAGAGACACAGGGACTGAGAGAGTCACAGGGACCGAGAGAGAGACACAGGGACCCAGAGAGCAACAGAGGGACCGAGAGAGACACAGGGACCTAGAGAGAGACACAGGGACTGAGAGAGTCACAGGGACCGAGAGAGAGACACAGTGACCGAGAGAGAGACACCTGGACAGAGAGAGAGACACAGGGACTGAGAGAGAGAGACAGGGACCGGGAGAGACACAGCGACCGAGTGTGACACAGGGACCGAGAAAGACACAGGGTGAAAGAGACAGACACAGGGACCGAGACAGAGACAGGTACCAAGTGAGAGACACAGGGACCGAGAGTGAGACACAGGGACCGAGAGAGAGACACAGGGACCGAATGAGACACAGGGACCGAGAGAGTGACAGGGACCGAGTGAGACACAGGGACCCAGAGAGAGACACAGGGACCGAGAGAGACACAAGGACCTAGAGAGAGACACAGGGACCGAGAGAGTCACAGGGACCGAGAGAGTGACAGGGACCGAGTGAGACACAGGGACCCAGAGAGAGACACAGGGACCGAGTGAGACACAGGGACCGAGAGAGTGACAGGGACCGAGTGAGACACAGGGACCCAGAGAGAGACACAGGGACCGAGAGAGACACAAGGACCTAGAGAGAGACACAGGGACCGAGAGAGTCACAGGGACCGACAGACACATGAAACATAGAGAGAGACAGGGACCGAGAGAGACACAGGGACCGAGTGAGAGACACAGGGACCGAGAGAGACACAGGGACCGAGAGAGACACAGGGACTGAGAGAGACACAGGGACCGAGGGAGAGACAGAGGGACTGAGAGAGAGAGACACAGGGACCGAGAGAGAGAGACACAAGGACCGAGAGAGACACAGGGACCGAGTGAGACACAGGGGTGCGAAGGAGACACAGGGACCGAGCGAGACACAGCGTCCGAGAGAGACACAGGGACCGAGAGAGACACACAGGGACCGAGTGAGAGACACAGGGACTGAGCGAGTCACAGGGACCGAGAGAGACACAGGGACCGAGAGAGAGACACAGGGACCGAGAGAGACACAGGGACTGAGAGAGAAACAGTGACCGAGAGAGACACAGCGACTGGGAGAGAGAGACACAGGGACCGAGAGAGAGACACAAGGACCGAGAGAATCACAGGGACCGAGTGAGACACAGGGACTGAGAGAGACAGTGACCGAGAGAGACACAGGGACCGAGAGAGAGACACAAGGACCGAGAGAGTCACAGGGACCGAGAGGTAGACACAGGGACCGAGCAGACACAGGGACCGAGAGAGAGACACAGAGACCGAGAGAGAGACACAGGGACCGAGAGAGAGACACAGGGAACAACAGAGACACAGGGACCGAGAGAGTCACAGGGACCGAGAGAGAGACACAGGGACCGAGAGAGAGACACAGGGACCGAGAGAGAGACACAGGGACCGAGAGAGACAGAGGGACTGAACGAGTCACAGGGACCGAGAGAGACACAGGGACCGAGAGGGAGACAGAGGGACCGAGAGAGACAGAGGGACTGAGCGAGTCACAGGGACCGAGCAGACACAGGGACCGAGAGAGAGACACAGAGACCGAGTGAGAGACACAAGGACCGAGAGAGACACAGGGACCGAGTGAGAAAACAGGGGTGAGAGGGAGACACAGGGACTGAGAGAGAGACACAGGGACTGAGAGAGAGAGACACAGGCAACGAGAGAGAGACACAGGGACTGAGAGAGAGACACAGGGACTGAGAGAGACACAGGGACCGAGAGTGACACAGGGACCGAGAGAGACACCAGGACCGAGAGAGACAGAGGGGTGAGAGAGAGATACAGGGACCGAGGGAGACACAGGGACCGAGAGAGAGAGACACAGGGACTGAGAGAGTGAGACAGGGACCGGGAGAGACACAGGGACCGAGAAAGACACAGGGAGTAAGAGAGACACACAGGGACCGAGAGAGACACCGGGACCGAGAGAGACACAGTGACCGAGTGAGACACAGAGACCGAGAGAGACACAGGGACCGAGAGAGAGAGTCACAGGGACTGAGAGAGACACAGGGACCGAGAGAGAGACACAGGGACCGAGAGAGACATAGGGACTGGGAGAGAGAGACACAGGGACCGAGAGAGAGACACAAGGACCGAGAGAGACACAGGCACTGAGTGAGACACAGGGACTGAGAGAGACACAGGCACCGAGTGAGACACAGGGACCGAGAGAGACACCGGGACCGAGAGAGACACAGTGACCGAGTGAGACACAGAGACCGAGAGAGACACAGGGACTGAGAGAGAGACACAGGGAACGAGAGAGACACAGGGACTGAGAGAGACACAGGTACTGAGAGAGAGAGAGACACAGCGACCGAGAGAGAGACACAAGGACCGAGAGAGACACAGGGACTGAGAGGGATACACAGGGACCGAGCAGACACAGGGACCGAGAGAGAGACACAGAGACCGAGAGAGAGACACAGGGACCGAGAGAGGGACACAGAGAACAAGAGAGAGAGAGAGGGACTGAGCGAGTCACAGGGACCGAGAGAGACACAGTGACCGAGAGAGAGACACAAGGATCGAGAGATGCACAGGGACCGAGATGGAGACACAGGGACCGAGAGAGGGACACAGAGAACAAGAGAGAGAGAGAGGGACTGAGCGAGTCACAGGGACCGAGAGAGACACAGTGACCGAGAGAGAGACACAAGGATCGAGAGATGCACAGGGACCGAGATGGAGACACAGGGACCAAGAGAGTCACAGGGACTGAGACAGAGACAGTGACCGAGAGAGGGACACAAGGACCGAGAGAGACACAGGGACCGAGATGGAGACACAGGGACCGAGCTGACACAGGTACCGAGTGAGAGACACAAGGACCGAGTAAGAGACACAGGACCGAGAGAGAGACACAGGGACCGAGTGAGACACAGGGACTGAGAGAGACACAGTGACCGAGAGAGACACAGCGACCGAGAGACAGACATATGGACCGAGAGAGACACCGGGACCGAGAGAGACACAGGGGTGTGAGAGAGAGACACAGGGACCGAGAGAGACACAGGTACTGAGAGAGTCACAGGGACCGAGAGAGAGACACAGGCACTGAGAGAGACACATGGACTGAGAGAGAGACACAGGGACTGAGAGAGAGACACAGGGACCAACAGAGACACCAGGACCGAGAGAGACACAGGGACCGAGGGAGAGAGACACAGGGACCGAGTGAGACACAGGGACCGAGAGAGACACTGGGACCGAGGGAGAGAGACACAGGGACCGAGTGAGACACAGGGACCGAGAGAGAGACACAGGGACCGGGAGAGACACAGGGACTGAGAGAGTCACAGGGACCGAGAGAGAGACACAGGGACCCAGAGAGCAACAGAGGGACCGAGAGAGACACAGGGACCTAGAGAGAGACACAGGGACTGAGAGAGTCACAGGGACCGAGAGAGAGACACAGTGACCGAGAGAGAGACACCTGGACAGAGAGAGAGACACAGGGACTGAGAGAGAGAGACAGGGACCGGGAGAGACACAGCGACCGAGTGTGACACAGGGACCGAGAAAGACACAGGGTGAAAGAGACAGACACAGGGACCGAGACAGAGACAGGTACCAAGTGAGAGACACAGGGACCGAGAGTGAGACACAGGGACCGAGAGAGAGACACAGGGACCGAATGAGACACAGGGACCGAGAGAGTGACAGGGACCGAGTGAGACACAGGGACCCAGAGAGAGACACAGGGACCGAGAGAGACACAAGGACCTAGAGAGAGACACAGGGACCGAGAGAGTCACAGGGACCGAGAGAGTGACAGGGACCGAGTGAGACACAGGGACCCAGAGAGAGACACAGGGACCGAGTGAGACACAGGGACCGAGAGAGTGACAGGGACCGAGTGAGACACAGGGACCCAGAGAGAGACACAGGGACCGAGAGAGACACAAGGACCTAGAGAGAGACACAGGGACCGAGAGAGTCACAGGGACCGACAGACACATGAAACATAGAGAGAGACAGGGACCGAGAGAGACACAGGGACCGAGTGAGAGACACAGGGACCGAGAGAGACACAGGGACCGAGAGAGACACAGGGACTGAGAGAGACACAGGGACCGAGGGAGAGACAGAGGGACTGAGAGAGAGAGACACAGGGACCGAGAGAGAGAGACACAAGGACCGAGAGAGACACAGGGACCGAGTGAGACACAGGGGTGCGAAGGAGACACAGGGACCGAGCGAGACACAGCGTCCGAGAGAGACACAGGGACCGAGAGAGACACACAGGGACCGAGTGAGAGACACAGGGACTGAGCGAGTCACAGGGACCGAGAGAGACACAGGGACCGAGAGAGAGACACAGGGACCGAGAGAGACACAGGGACTGAGAGAGAAACAGTGACCGAGAGAGACACAGCGACTGGGAGAGAGAGACACAGGGACCGAGAGAGAGACACAAGGACCGAGAGAATCACAGGGACCGAGTGAGACACAGGGACTGAGAGAGACAGTGACCGAGAGAGACACAGGGACCGAGAGAGAGACACAAGGACCGAGAGAGTCACAGGGACCGAGAGGTAGACACAGGGACCGAGCAGACACAGGGACCGAGAGAGAGACACAGAGACCGAGAGAGAGACACAGGGACCGAGAGAGAGACACAGGGAACAACAGAGACACAGAGACCGAGAGAGTCACAGGGACCGAGAGAGAGACACAGGGACCGAGAGAGAGACACAGGGACCGAGAGAGAGACACAGGGACCGAGAGAGACAGAGGGACTGAACGAGTCACAGGGACCGAGAGAGACACAGGGACCGAGAGGGAGACAGAGGGACCGAGAGAGACAGAGGGACTGAGCGAGTCACAGGGACCGAGCAGACACAGGGACCGAGAGAGAGACACAGAGACCGAGTGAGAGACACAAGGACCGAGAGAGACACAGGGACCGAGTGAGAAAACAGGGGTGAGAGGGAGACACAGGGACTGAGAGAGAGACACAGGGACTGAGAGAGAGAGACACAGGCAACGAGAGAGAGACACAGGGACTGAGAGAGAGACACAGGGACTGAGAGAGACACAGGGACCGAGAGTGACACAGGGACCGAGAGAGACACCAGGACCGAGAGAGACAGAGGGGTGAGAGAGAGATACAGGGACCGAGGGAGACACAGGGACCGAGAGAGAGAGACACAGGGACTGAGAGAGTGAGACAGGGACCGGGAGAGACACAGGGACCGAGAAAGACACAGGGAGTAAGAGAGACACACAGGGACCGAGAGAGACACCGGGACCGAGAGAGACACAGTGACCGAGTGAGACACAGAGACCGAGAGAGACACAGGGACCGAGAGAGAGAGTCACAGGGACTGAGAGAGACACAGGGACCGAGAGAGAGACACAGGGACCGAGAGAGACATAGGGACTGGGAGAGAGAGACACAGGGACCGAGAGAGAGACACAAGGACCGAGAGAGACACAGGCACTGAGTGAGACACAGGGACTGAGAGAGACACAGGCACCGAGTGAGACACAGGGACCGAGAGAGACACCGGGACCGAGAGAGACACAGTGACCGAGTGAGACACAGAGACCGAGAGAGACACAGGGACTGAGAGAGAGACACAGGGAACGAGAGAGACACAGGGACTGAGAGAGACACAGGTACTGAGAGAGAGAGAGACACAGCGACCGAGAGAGAGACACAAGGACCGAGAGAGACACAGGGACTGAGAGGGATACACAGGGACCGAGCAGACACAGGGACCGAGAGAGAGACACAGAGACCGAGAGAGAGACACAGGGACCGAGAGAGGGACACAGAGAACAAGAGAGAGAGAGAGGGACTGAGCGAGTCACAGGGACCGAGAGAGACACAGTGACCGAGAGAGAGACACAAGGATCGAGAGATGCACAGGGACCGAGATGGAGACACAGGGACCGAGAGAGGGACACAGAGAACAAGAGAGAGAGAGAGGGACTGAGCGAGTCACAGGGACCGAGAGAGACACAGTGACCGAGAGAGAGACACAAGGATCGAGAGATGCACAGGGACCGAGATGGAGACACAGGGACCAAGAGAGTCACAGGGACTGAGACAGAGACAGTGACCGAGAGAGGGACACAAGGACCGAGAGAGACACAGGGACCGAGATGGAGACACAGGGACCGAGCTGACACAGGTACCGAGTGAGAGACACAAGGACCGAGTAAGAGACACAGGACCGAGAGAGAGACACAGGGACCGAGAGGGACACAGGGACCGAGAGAGACACAGGGACCGAGAGGGAGACAGAGGGACCGAGAGAGACAGAGGGACTGAGCGAGTCACAGGGACCGAGCAGACACAGGGACCGAGAGAGAGACACAGAGACCGAGTGAGAGACACAAGGACCGAGAGAGACACAGGGACCGAGTGAGAAAACAGGGGTGAGAGGGAGACACAGGGACTGAGAGAGAGACACAGGGACTGAGAGAGAGAGACACAGGCAACGAGAGAGAGACACAGGGACTGTGAGAGAGACACAGGGACTGAGAGAGAGTGACACAGGGACCAAGAGAGACACCAGGACCGAGAGAGACAGAGGGGTGAGAGAGAGATACAGGGACCGAGGGAGACACAGGGACCGAGAGAGAGAGACACAGGGACTGAGAGAGTGAGACAGGGACCGGGAGAGACACAGGGACCGAGAAAGACACAGGGAGTAAGAGAGAGACACAGGGACCGAGAGAGACACCGGGACCGAGAGAGACACAGTGACCGAGTGAGACACAGAGACCGAGAGAGACACAGGGACCGAGAGAGAGAGTCACAGGGACTGAGAGAGACACAGGGACCGAGAGAGAGACACAGGGACCGAGAGAGACATAGGGACTGGGAGAGAGAGACACAGGGACCGAGAGAGAGACACAAGGACCGAGAGAGACACAGGCACTGAGTGAGACACAGGGACTGAGAGAGACACAGGCACCGAGTGAGACACAGGGACCGAGAGAGACACCGGGACCGAGAGAGACACAGTGACCGAGTGAGACACAGAGACCGAGAGAGACACAGGGACTGAGAGAGAGACACAGGGAACGAGAGAGACACAGGGACTGAGAGAGACACAGGTACTGAGAGAGAGAGAGACACAGCGACCGAGAGAGAGACACAAGGACCGAGAGAGACACAGGGACTGAGAGGGATACACAGGGACCGAGCAGACACAGGGACCGAGAGAGAGACACAGAGACCGAGAGAGAGACACAGGGACCGAGAGAGGGACACAGAGAACAAGAGAGAGAGAGAGGGACTGAGCGAGTCACAGGGACCGAGAGAGACACAGTGACCGAGAGAGAGACACAAGGATCGAGAGATGCACAGGGACCGAGATGGAGACACAGGGACCGAGAGAGGGACACAGAGAACAAGAGAGAGAGAGAGGGACTGAGCGAGTCACAGGGACCGAGAGAGACACAGTGACCGAGAGAGAGACACAAGGATCGAGAGATGCACAGGGACCGAGATGGAGACACAGGGACCAAGAGAGTCACAGGGACTGAGACAGAGACAGTGACCGAGAGAGGGACACAAGGACCGAGAGAGACACAGGGACCGAGATGGAGACACAGGGACCGAGCTGACACAGGTACCGAGTGAGAGACACAGGGACCGAGTAAGAGACACAGGACCGAGAGAGAGACACAGGGACCGAGAGGGACACAGGGACCGAGAGAGAGACACAGGGACCGAGAGAAACAGAGTGACCGAGAGAGAGAGACAGGGACCGAGAGAGAGACACAGGGACCGAGAGAGAGACACAGGGACCAAGAGAGACACAGGGACTGAGACAGAGACAGTGACCGAGAGAGGGACACAAGGACCGAGAGAGACACAGGGACCGAGATGGAGACACAGGGACCGAGCTGACACAGGTACCGAGTGAGAGACACAGGGACCGAGTAAGAGACACAGGACCGAGAGAGAGACACAGGGACCGAGAGGGACACAGGGACCGAGAGAGAGACACAGGGACCGAGAGAAACAGAGTGACCGAGAGAGAGAGACAGGGACCGAGAGAGAGACACAGGGACCGAGAGAGAGAGACAGGGACCGAGAGAGAGACACAGGGACCGATTGAGACACAGGGACCGAGAGAGTGACAGGGACCGAGTGAGACACAGGGACCGAGAGAGAGAGACACAGGGACCGAGAGAGACACAACGACATAGAGAGAGAGACACAGGGACCGAGAGAGTCACAGGGACCGAGAGAGAGAGACACAGGGACCGAGAGAGAGACACAGGGACCGGGAGAGACACAGGGACTGAGAGAGTCACAGGGACCGAGAGAGAGACACAGGGACCCAGAGAGCAACAGAGGGACCGAGAGAGACACAGGGACCTAGAGAGAGACACAGGGACTGAGAGAGTCACAGGGACCGAGAGAGAGACACAGTGACCGAGAGAGAGACACCTGGACAGAGAGAGAGACACAGGGACTGAGAGAGAGAGACAGGGACCGGGAGAGACACAGCGACCGAGTGTGACACAGGGACCGAGAAAGACACAGGGTGAAAGAGACAGACACAGGGACCGAGACAGAGACAGGTACCAAGTGAGAGACACAGGGACCGAGAGAGAGACACAGAGACCGAGTGAGAGACACAAGGACCGAGAGAGACACAGGGACCGAGTGAGAAAACAGGGGTGAGAGGGAGACACAGGGACTGAGAGAGAGACACAGGGACTGAGAGAGAGAGACACAGGCAACGAGAGAGAGACACAGGGACTGAGAGAGAGACACAGGGACTGAGAGAGACACAGGGACCGAGAGTGACACAGGGACCGAGAGAGACACCAGGACCGAGAGAGACAGAGGGGTGAGAGAGAGATACAGGGACCGAGGGAGACACAGGGACCGAGAGAGAGAGACACAGGGACTGAGAGAGTGAGACAGGGACCGGGAGAGACACAGGGACCGAGAAAGACACAGGGAGTAAGAGAGACACACAGGGACCGAGAGAGACACCGGGACCGAGAGAGACACAGTGACCGAGTGAGACACAGAGACCGAGAGAGACACAGGGACCGAGAGAGAGAGTCACAGGGACTGAGAGAGACACAGGGACCGAGAGAGAGACACAGGGACCGAGAGAGACATAGGGACTGGGAGAGAGAGACACAGGGACCGAGAGAGAGACACAAGGACCGAGAGAGACACAGGCACTGAGTGAGACACAGGGACTGAGAGAGACACAGGCACCGAGTGAGACACAGGGACCGAGAGAGACACCGGGACCGAGAGAGACACAGTGACCGAGTGAGACACAGAGACCGAGAGAGACACAGGGACTGAGAGAGAGACACAGGGAACGAGAGAGACACAGGGACTGAGAGAGACACAGGTACTGAGAGAGAGAGAGACACAGCGACCGAGAGAGAGACACAAGGACCGAGAGAGACACAGGGACTGAGAGGGATACACAGGGACCGAGCAGACACAGGGACCGAGAGAGAGACACAGAGACCGAGAGAGAGACACAGGGACCGAGAGAGGGACACAGAGAACAAGAGAGAGAGAGAGGGACTGAGCGAGTCACAGGGACCGAGAGAGACACAGTGACCGAGAGAGAGACACAAGGATCGAGAGATGCACAGGGACCGAGATGGAGACACAGGGACCGAGAGAGGGACACAGAGAACAAGAGAGAGAGAGAGGGACTGAGCGAGTCACAGGGACCGAGAGAGACACAGTGACCGAGAGAGAGACACAAGGATCGAGAGATGCACAGGGACCGAGATGGAGACACAGGGACCAAGAGAGTCACAGGGACTGAGACAGAGACAGTGACCGAGAGAGGGACACAAGGACCGAGAGAGACACAGGGACCGAGATGGAGACACAGGGACCGAGCTGACACAGGTACCGAGTGAGAGACACAAGGACCGAGTAAGAGACACAGGACCGAGAGAGAGACACAGGGACCGAGAGGGACACAGGGACCGAGAGAGACACAGGGACCGAGAGGGAGACAGAGGGACCGAGAGAGACAGAGGGACTGAGCGAGTCACAGGGACCGAGCAGACACAGGGACCGAGAGAGAGACACAGAGACCGAGTGAGAGACACAAGGACCGAGAGAGACACAGGGACCGAGTGAGAAAACAGGGGTGAGAGGGAGACACAGGGACTGAGAGAGAGACACAGGGACTGAGAGAGAGAGACACAGGCAACGAGAGAGAGACACAGGGACTGTGAGAGAGACACAGGGACTGAGAGAGAGTGACACAGGGACCAAGAGAGACACCAGGACCGAGAGAGACAGAGGGGTGAGAGAGAGATACAGGGACCGAGGGAGACACAGGGACCGAGAGAGAGAGACACAGGGACTGAGAGAGTGAGACAGGGACCGGGAGAGACACAGGGACCGAGAAAGACACAGGGAGTAAGAGAGAGACACAGGGACCGAGAGAGACACCGGGACCGAGAGAGACACAGTGACCGAGTGAGACACAGAGACCGAGAGAGACACAGGGACCGAGAGAGAGAGTCACAGGGACTGAGAGAGACACAGGGACCGAGAGAGAGACACAGGGACCGAGAGAGACATAGGGACTGGGAGAGAGAGACACAGGGACCGAGAGAGAGACACAAGGACCGAGAGAGACACAGGCACTGAGTGAGACACAGGGACTGAGAGAGACACAGGCACCGAGTGAGACACAGGGACCGAGAGAGACACCGGGACCGAGAGAGACACAGTGACCGAGTGAGACACAGAGACCGAGAGAGACACAGGGACTGAGAGAGAGACACAGGGAACGAGAGAGACACAGGGACTGAGAGAGACACAGGTACTGAGAGAGAGAGAGACACAGCGACCGAGAGAGAGACACAAGGACCGAGAGAGACACAGGGACTGAGAGGGATACACAGGGACCGAGCAGACACAGGGACCGAGAGAGAGACACAGAGACCGAGAGAGAGACACAGGGACCGAGAGAGGGACACAGAGAACAAGAGAGAGAGAGAGGGACTGAGCGAGTCACAGGGACCGAGAGAGACACAGTGACCGAGAGAGAGACACAAGGATCGAGAGATGCACAGGGACCGAGATGGAGACACAGGGACCGAGAGAGGGACACAGAGAACAAGAGAGAGAGAGAGGGACTGAGCGAGTCACAGGGACCGAGAGAGACACAGTGACCGAGAGAGAGACACAAGGATCGAGAGATGCACAGGGACCGAGATGGAGACACAGGGACCAAGAGAGTCACAGGGACTGAGACAGAGACAGTGACCGAGAGAGGGACACAAGGACCGAGAGAGACACAGGGACCGAGATGGAGACACAGGGACCGAGCTGACACAGGTACCGAGTGAGAGACACAGGGACCGAGTAAGAGACACAGGACCGAGAGAGAGACACAGGGACCGAGAGGGACACAGGGACCGAGAGAGAGACACAGGGACCGAGAGAAACAGAGTGACCGAGAGAGAGAGACAGGGACCGAGAGAGAGACACAGGGACCGAGAGAGAGACACAGGGACCAAGAGAGACACAGGGACTGAGACAGAGACAGTGACCGAGAGAGGGACACAAGGACCGAGAGAGACACAGGGACCGAGATGGAGACACAGGGACCGAGCTGACACAGGTACCGAGTGAGAGACACAGGGACCGAGTAAGAGACACAGGACCGAGAGAGAGACACAGGGACCGAGAGGGACACAGGGACCGAGAGAGAGACACAGGGACCGAGAGAAACAGAGTGACCGAGAGAGAGAGACAGGGACCGAGAGAGAGACACAGGGACCGAGAGAGAGAGACAGGGACCGAGAGAGAGACACAGGGACCGATTGAGACACAGGGACCGAGAGAGTGACAGGGACCGAGTGAGACACAGGGACCGAGAGAGAGAGACACAGGGACCGAGAGAGACACAACGACATAGAGAGAGAGACACAGGGACCGAGAGAGTCACAGGGACCGAGAGAGAGAGACACAGGGACCGAGAGAGAGACACAGGGACCGGGAGAGACACAGGGACTGAGAGAGTCACAGGGACCGAGAGAGAGACACAGGGACCCAGAGAGCAACAGAGGGACCGAGAGAGACACAGGGACCTAGAGAGAGACACAGGGACTGAGAGAGTCACAGGGACCGAGAGAGAGACACAGTGACCGAGAGAGAGACACCTGGACAGAGAGAGAGACACAGGGACTGAGAGAGAGAGACAGGGACCGGGAGAGACACAGCGACCGAGTGTGACACAGGGACCGAGAAAGACACAGGGTGAAAGAGACAGACACAGGGACCGAGACAGAGACAGGTACCAAGTGAGAGACACAGGGACCGAGAGAGAGACACAGAGACCGAGTGAGAGACACAAGGACCGAGAGAGACACAGGGACCGAGTGAGAAAACAGGGGTGAGAGGGAGACACAGGGACTGAGAGAGAGACACAGGGACTGAGAGAGAGAGACACAGGCAACGAGAGAGAGACACAGGGACTGAGAGAGAGACACAGGGACTGAGAGAGACACAGGGACCGAGAGTGACACAGGGACCGAGAGAGACACCAGGACCGAGAGAGACAGAGGGGTGAGAGAGAGATACAGGGACCGAGGGAGACACAGGGACCGAGAGAGAGAGACACAGGGACTGAGAGAGTGAGACAGGGACCGGGAGAGACACAGGGACCGAGAAAGACACAGGGAGTAAGAGAGACACACAGGGACCGAGAGAGACACCGGGACCGAGAGAGACACAGTGACCGAGTGAGACACAGAGACCGAGAGAGACACAGGGACCGAGAGAGAGAGTCACAGGGACTGAGAGAGACACAGGGACCGAGAGAGAGACACAGGGACCGAGAGAGACATAGGGACTGGGAGAGAGAGACACAGGGACCGAGAGAGAGACACAAGGACCGAGAGAGACACAGGCACTGAGTGAGACACAGGGACTGAGAGAGACACAGGCACCGAGTGAGACACAGGGACCGAGAGAGACACCGGGACCGAGAGAGACACAGTGACCGAGTGAGACACAGAGACCGAGAGAGACACAGGGACTGAGAGAGAGACACAGGGAACGAGAGAGACACAGGGACTGAGAGAGACACAGGTACTGAGAGAGAGAGAGACACAGCGACCGAGAGAGAGACACAAGGACCGAGAGAGACACAGGGACTGAGAGGGATACACAGGGACCGAGCAGACACAGGGACCGAGAGAGAGACACAGAGACCGAGAGAGAGACACAGGGACCGAGAGAGGGACACAGAGAACAAGAGAGAGAGAGAGGGACTGAGCGAGTCACAGGGACCGAGAGAGACACAGTGACCGAGAGAGAGACACAAGGATCGAGAGATGCACAGGGACCGAGATGGAGACACAGGGACCGAGAGAGGGACACAGAGAACAAGAGAGAGAGAGAGGGACTGAGCGAGTCACAGGGACCGAGAGAGACACAGTGACCGAGAGAGAGACACAAGGATCGAGAGATGCACAGGGACCGAGATGGAGACACAGGGACCAAGAGAGTCACAGGGACTGAGACAGAGACAGTGACCGAGAGAGGGACACAAGGACCGAGAGAGACACAGGGACCGAGATGGAGACACAGGGACCGAGCTGACACAGGTACCGAGTGAGAGACACAAGGACCGAGTAAGAGACACAGGACCGAGAGAGAGACACAGGGACCGAGAGGGACACAGGGACCGAGAGAGACACAGGGACCGAGAGGGAGACAGAGGGACCGAGAGAGACAGAGGGACTGAGCGAGTCACAGGGACCGAGCAGACACAGGGACCGAGAGAGAGACACAGAGACCGAGTGAGAGACACAAGGACCGAGAGAGACACAGGGACCGAGTGAGAAAACAGGGGTGAGAGGGAGACACAGGGACTGAGAGAGAGACACAGGGACTGAGAGAGAGAGACACAGGCAACGAGAGAGAGACACAGGGACTGTGAGAGAGACACAGGGACTGAGAGAGAGTGACACAGGGACCAAGAGAGACACCAGGACCGAGAGAGACAGAGGGGTGAGAGAGAGATACAGGGACCGAGGGAGACACAGGGACCGAGAGAGAGAGACACAGGGACTGAGAGAGTGAGACAGGGACCGGGAGAGACACAGGGACCGAGAAAGACACAGGGAGTAAGAGAGAGACACAGGGACCGAGAGAGACACCGGGACCGAGAGAGACACAGTGACCGAGTGAGACACAGAGACCGAGAGAGACACAGGGACCGAGAGAGAGAGTCACAGGGACTGAGAGAGACACAGGGACCGAGAGAGAGACACAGGGACCGAGAGAGACATAGGGACTGGGAGAGAGAGACACAGGGACCGAGAGAGAGACACAAGGACCGAGAGAGACACAGGCACTGAGTGAGACACAGGGACTGAGAGAGACACAGGCACCGAGTGAGACACAGGGACCGAGAGAGACACCGGGACCGAGAGAGACACAGTGACCGAGTGAGACACAGAGACCGAGAGAGACACAGGGACTGAGAGAGAGACACAGGGAACGAGAGAGACACAGGGACTGAGAGAGACACAGGTACTGAGAGAGAGAGAGACACAGCGACCGAGAGAGAGACACAAGGACCGAGAGAGACACAGGGACTGAGAGGGATACACAGGGACCGAGCAGACACAGGGACCGAGAGAGAGACACAGAGACCGAGAGAGAGACACAGGGACCGAGAGAGGGACACAGAGAACAAGAGAGAGAGAGAGGGACTGAGCGAGTCACAGGGACCGAGAGAGACACAGTGACCGAGAGAGAGACACAAGGATCGAGAGATGCACAGGGACCGAGATGGAGACACAGGGACCGAGAGAGGGACACAGAGAACAAGAGAGAGAGAGAGGGACTGAGCGAGTCACAGGGACCGAGAGAGACACAGTGACCGAGAGAGAGACACAAGGATCGAGAGATGCACAGGGACCGAGATGGAGACACAGGGACCAAGAGAGTCACAGGGACTGAGACAGAGACAGTGACCGAGAGAGGGACACAAGGACCGAGAGAGACACAGGGACCGAGATGGAGACACAGGGACCGAGCTGACACAGGTACCGAGTGAGAGACACAGGGACCGAGTAAGAGACACAGGACCGAGAGAGAGACACAGGGACCGAGAGGGACACAGGGACCGAGAGAGAGACACAGGGACCGAGAGAAACAGAGTGACCGAGAGAGAGAGACAGGGACCGAGAGAGAGACACAGGGACCGAGAGAGAGAGACAGGGACCGAGAGAGAGACACAGGGACCGATTGAGACACAGGGACCGAGAGAGTGACAGGGACCGAGTGAGACACAGGGACCGAGAGAGAGAGACACAGGGACCGAGAGAGACACAACGACATAGAGAGAGAGACACAGGGACCGAGAGAGTCACAGGGACCGAGAGAGAGAGACACAGGGACCGAGAGAGAGACACAGGGACCGGGAGAGACACAGGGACTGAGAGAGTCACAGGGACCGAGAGAGAGACACAGGGACCCAGAGAGCAACAGAGGGACCGAGAGAGACACAGGGACCTAGAGAGAGACACAGGGACTGAGAGAGTCACAGGGACCGAGAGAGAGACACAGTGACCGAGAGAGAGACACCTGGACAGAGAGAGAGACACAGGGACTGAGAGAGAGAGACAGGGACCGGGAGAGACACAGCGACCGAGTGTGACACAGGGACCGAGAAAGACACAGGGTGAAAGAGACAGACACAGGGACCGAGACAGAGACAGGTACCAAGTGAGAGACACAGGGACCGAGAGTGAGACACAGGGAACGAGAGAGAGACACAGGGACCGAGTGAGACACAGGGACCGAGAGAGTGACAGGGACCGAGTGAGACACAGGGACCCAGAGAGAGACACAGGGACCGAGAGAGACACAGGGACCGAGAGAGTGACAGGGACCGAGTGAGACACAGGGACCCAGAGAGAGACACAGGGACCGAGTGAGACACAGGGACCGAGAGAGTGACAGGGACCGAGTGAGACACAGGGACCCAGAGAGAGACACAAGGACCTAGAGAGAGACACAGGGACCGAGAGAGTCACAGGGACCGACAGACACATGAAACATAGAGAGAGACAGGGACCGAGTGAGACACAGGGACCGAGAGAGAGACACAGGGACCGAGTGAGACACAGGGACCGAGAGAGTGACAGGGACCGAGTGAGACACAGGGACCCAGAGAGAGACACAAGGACCTAGAGAGAGACACAGGGACCGAGAGAGTCACAGGGACCGACAGACACATGAAACATAGAGAGAGACAGGGACCGAGTGAGACACAGGGACCGAGAGAGACACAGGGACCGAGTGAGAGACACAGGGACCGAGAGAGTCACAGGGACCGACAGACACATGAAACATAGAGAGAGACAGGGACCGAGTGAGACACAGGGACCGAGAGAGACACAGGGACCGAGTGAGAGACACAGGGACCGAGAGAGACACAGGGACCGAGAGAGACACAGGGACTGAGAGAGACACAGGGCCCGTTTGAGAGACAGAGGGACTGAGAGAGAGAGACACAGGGACCGAGAGAGAGAGACACAAGGACCGAGAGAGACACAGGGACCGAGTGAGACACAGGGGTGCGAAGGAGACACAGGGACCGAGCGAGACACAGGGACCGAGTGAGACACAGCGTCCGAGAGAGACACAGGGACCGAGAGAGACACACAGGGACCGAGTGAGAGACACAGGGACTGAGCGAGTCACAGGGACCGAGAGAGACACAGGGACCGAGAGAGAGACACAGGGACCGAGAGAGAGACAAAGGGACCGAGAGAGACACAGGGATTGAGCGAGTCACAGGGACCGAGAGAGAGACACAGGGACCGAGAGAGAGACACAGGTACCGAGCGAGACACAGGGACCGAGACAGAGACAGGTACCGAGTGAGAAATACAGGGACCAAGACAGACACAGAGACCGAGAGAGAGACACAGGGACCGAGAGAGACATCGGGACAGAGAGAGACACAGGGGTGAGAGAGAGACACAGGGACCGAGAGAGACACAGGGACCGAGTGAGACACAGCGACCGAGAGAGACACAGGGACCGAGAGAGAGACACAGGGATGGAGAGAGAGACACAGGGACCGAGAGAGACACAGGGACTGAGAGAGAAACAGGGTCCGAGTGAGTGACACAGGGACAGAGAGAGAGACACAGGGACCGAGAGTGAGACACAGGGACCGAGAGAGACACCAGGACCGAGAGAGACACAGGGGCTGAGAGAGACACAGGGACCAAGATAGAGACACAGAGTCTTAGAGAGAGGCACAGGGACCAAGAGGGAGACAGGGACCGAGTGAGACACAGGGACTGAGAGAGTGACAGGGACCGTGAGAGAGACAGGGACCGAGAGAGACACAGGGGTGAGAGAGAGACACAGGGACCGAGAGAGAGAGACACAGGGACCGAGAGAGACACAGGAACCGAGAGAGAGACACAGGGACCGAGTGAGACACAGGGACCGAGAGAGAGACACAGGGATTGAGCGAGTCACAGGGACCGAGAGAGAGACAGGGACCGAGAGAGAGACACAGGGACCGAGAGAGTCACAGGGACTGAGAGAGAGACACAAGCACCGAGAGAGAGACACAGGGACAGAGAGAGAGACAGGGACCGAGTGAGACACAGGAACTGAGAGAGAGAGACACAGGTACCAAGAGGGACACAGGGACTGAGAGAGAAACAGGGACTGAGAGAGAGACACAAGCACCGAGAGAGAGACACAGACCGAGAGAGAGACACAGGGACTGACAGAGAGACACAGGGACCAAGAGAGACACAGTGACCGAGAGAGAGACACAGGGACCGAGAGAGAGACACCGGGACAGAGAGAGAGACAGGGACCGAGTGAGACACAGGAACTGAGAGAGAGACTCAGGGACAACAGAGAGACACAGGGTCTTAGAGAGTGGCAAAGGGACCGACAGAGAGACAGGGACCGAGTGAGACACAGGGACTGAGAGAGACACAGTGACCGAGAGAGACACAGCGACCGAGAGACAGACATATGGACCGAGAGAGACACCGGGACCGAGAGAGACACAGGGGTGTGAGAGAGAGACACAGGGACCGAGAGAGACACAGGTACTGAGAGAGTCACAGGGACCGAGAGAGAGACACAGGCACTGAGAGAGACACATGGACTGAGAGAGAGACACAGGGACTGAGAGAGAGACACAGGGACCAACAGAGACACCAGGACCGAGAGAGACACAGGGACCGAGGGAGAGAGACACAGGGACCGAGTGAGACACAGGGACCGAGAGAGACACTGGGACCGAGGGAGAGAGACACAGGGACCGAGTGAGACACAGGGACCGAGAGAGAGACACAGGGACCGGGAGAGACACAGGGACTGAGAGAGTCACAGGGACCGAGAGAGAGACACAGGGACCCAGAGAGCAACAGAGGGACCGAGAGAGACACAGGGACCTAGAGAGAGACACAGGGACTGAGAGAGTCACAGGGACCGAGAGAGAGACACAGTGACCGAGAGAGAGACACCTGGACAGAGAGAGAGACACAGGGACTGAGAGAGAGAGACAGGGACCGGGAGAGACACAGCGACCGAGTGTGACACAGGGACTGAGAAAGACACAGGGTGAAAGAGACAGACACAGGGACCGAGACAGAGACAGGTACCAAGTGAGAGACACAGGGACCGAGAGTGAGACACAGGGACCGAGAGAGAGACACAGGGACCGAGTGAGACACAGGGACCGAGAGAGTGACAGGGACCGAGTGAGACACAGGGACCCAGAGAGAGACACAGGGACCGAGAGAGACACAAGGACCTAGAGAGAGACACAGGGACCGAGAGAGTCACAGGGACCGAGAGAGTGACAGGGACCGAGTGAGACACAGGGACCCAGAGAGAGACACAGGGACCGAGTGAGACACAGGGACCGAGAGAGTGACAGGGACCGAGTGAGACACAGGGACCCAGAGAGAGACACAGGGACCGAGAGAGACACAAGGACCTAGAGAGAGACACAGGGACCGAGAGAGTCACAGGGACCGACAGACACATGAAACATAGAGAGAGACAGGGACCGAGTGAGACACAGGGACCGAGAGAGACACAGGGACCGAGTGAGAGACACAGGGACCGAGAGAGACACAGGGACCGAGAGAGACACAGGGACTGAGAGAGACACAGGGACCGAGGGAGAGACAGAGGGACTGAGAGAGAGAGACACAGGGACCGAGAGAGAGAGACACAAGGACCGAGAGAGACACAGGGACCGAGTGAGACACAGGGGTGCGAAGGAGACACAGGGACCGAGCGAGACACAGGGGCCGAGTGAGACACAGCGTCCGAGAGAGACACAGGGACCGAGAGAGACACACAGGGACCGAGTGAGAGACACAGGGACTGAGCGAGTCACAGGGACCGAGAGAGACACAGGGACCGAGAGAGAGACACAGGGACCGAGAGAGACACAGGGACTGAGAGAGAAACAGTGACCGAGAGAGACACAGCGACTGGGAGAGAGAGACACAGGGACCGAGAGAGAGACACAAGGACCGAGAGAATCACAGGGACCGAGTGAGACACAGGGACTGAGAGAGACAGTGACCGAGAGAGACACAGGGAGAGACACAAGGACCGAGAGAGTCACAGGGACCGAGAGGTAGACACAGGGACCGAGCAGACACAGGGACCGAGAGAGAGACACAGAGACCGAGAGAGAGACACAGGGACCGAGAGAGAGACACAGGGAACAACAGAGACACAGGGACCGAGAGAGTCACAGGGACCGAGAGAGAGACACAGGGACCGAGAGAGAGACACAGGGACCGAGAGAGAGACACAGGGACCGAGAGAGAGACACAGGGACCGAGAGAGAGACACAGGGACCGAGAGAGACAGAGGGACTGAGCGAGTCACAGGGACCGAGAGAGACACAGGGACCGAGAGGGAGACAGAGGGACCGAGAGAGACAGAGGGACTGAGCGAGTCACAGGGACCGAGCAGACACAGGGACCGAGAGAGAGACACAGAGACCGAGTGAGAGACACAAGGACCGAGAGAGACACAGGGACCGAGTGAGAAAACAGGGGTGAGAGGGAGACACAGGGACTGAGAGAGAGACACAGGGACTGAGAGAGAGAGACACAGGCAACGAGAGAGAGACACAGGGACTGAGAGAGAGACACAGGGACTGAGAGAGAGTGACACAGGGACCAAGAGAGACACCAGGACCGAGAGAGACAGAGGGGTGAGAGAGAGATACAGGGACCGAGGGAGACACAGGGACCGAGAGAGAGAGACACAGGGACTGAGAGAGTGAGACAGGGACCGGGAGAGACACAGGGACCGAGAAAGACACAGGGAGTAAGAGAGAGACACAGGGACCGAGAGAGACACCGGGACCGAGAGAGACACAGTGACCGAGTGAGACACAGAGACCGAGAGAGACACAGGGACCGAGAGAGAGAGTCACAGGGACTGAGAGAGACACAGGGACCGAGAGAGAGACACAGGGACCGAGAGAGACATAGGGACTGGGAGAGAGAGACACAGGGACCGAGAGAGAGACACAAGGACCGAGAGAGACACAGGCACTGAGTGAGACACAGGGACTGAGAGAGACACAGGCACCGAGTGAGACACAGGGACCGAGAGAGACACCGGGACCGAGAGAGACACAGTGACCGAGTGAGACACAGAGACCGAGAGAGACACAGGGACTGAGAGAGAGACACAGGGAACGAGAGAGACACAGGGACTGAGAGAGACACAGGTACTGAGAGAGAGAGAGACACAGCGACCGAGAGAGAGACACAAGGACCGAGAGAGACACAGGGACTGAGAGGGATACACAGGGACCGAGCAGACACAGGGACCGAGAGAGAGACACAGAGACCGAGAGAGAGACACAGGGACCGAGAGAGAGACACAGAGACCGAGAGAGAGACACAGGGACCGAGAGAGGGACACAGAGAACAAGAGAGAGAGAGAGGGACTGAGCGAGTCACAGGGACCGAGAGAGACACAGTGACCGAGAGAGAGACACAAGGATCGAGAGATGCACAGGGACCGAGATGGAGACACAGGGACCGAGAGAGGGACACAGAGAACAAGAGAGAGAGAGAGGGACTGAGCGAGTCACAGGGACCGAGAGAGACACAGTGACCGAGAGAGAGACACAAGGATCGAGAGATGCACAGGGACCGAGATGGAGACACAGGGACCAAGAGAGTCACAGGGACTGAGACAGAGACAGTGACCGAGAGAGGGACACAAGGACCGAGAGAGACACAGGGACCGAGATGGAGACACAGGGACCGAGTGAGACACAGGGACCGAGAGAGAGACAGGGACCGAGAGAGGGACACAAGGACCGAGAGAGACACAGGGACCGAGATGGAGACACAGGGACCGAGCTGACACAGGTACCGAGTGAGAGACACAGGGACCGAGTAAGAGACACAGGACCGAGAGAGAGACACAGGGACCGAGAGGGACACAGGGACCGAGAGAGAGACACAGGGACCGAGAGAAACAGAGTGACCGAGAGAGAGAGACAGGGACCGAGAGAGAGACACAGGGACCGAGAGAGAGACACAGGGACCAAGAGAGACACAGGGACTGAGACAGAGACAGTGACCGAGAGAGGGACACAAGGACCGAGAGAGACACAGGGACCGAGATGGAGACACAGGGACCGAGCTGACACAGGTACCGAGTGAGAGACACAGGGACCGAGTAAGAGACACAGGACCGAGAGAGAGACACAGGGACCGAGAGGGACACAGGGACCGAGAGAGAGACACAGGGACCGAGAGAAACAGAGTGACCGAGAGAGAGAGACAGGGACCGAGAGAGAGACACAGGGACCGAGAGAGAGAGACAGGGACCGAGAGAGAGAGACACAGGGACCGATTGAGACACAGGGACCGAGAGAGTGACAGGGACCGAGTGAGACACAGGGACCGAGAGAGAGAGACACAGGGACCGAGAGAGACACAACGACATAGAGAGAGAGACACAGGGACCGAGAGAGTCACAGGGACCGAGAGAGAGAGACACAGGGACCGAGAGAGAGACACAGGGACCGGGAGAGACACAGGGACTGAGAGAGTCACAGGGACCGAGAGAGAGACACAGGGACCCAGAGAGCAACAGAGGGACCGAGAGAGACACAGGGACCTAGAGAGAGACACAGGGACTGAGAGAGTCACAGGGACCGAGAGAGAGACACAGTGACCGAGAGAGAGACACCTGGACAGAGAGAGAGACACAGGGACTGAGAGAGAGAGACAGGGACCGGGAGAGACACAGCGACCGAGTGTGACACAGGGACCGAGAAAGACACAGGGTGAAAGAGACAGACACAGGGACCGAGACAGAGACAGGAACCAAGTGAGAGACACAGGGACCGAGAGTGAGACACAGGGACCGAGAGAGAGACACAGGGACCGAGTGAGACACAGGGACCGAGAGAGTGACAGGGACCGAGTGAGACACAGGGACCCAGAGAGAGACACAGGGACCGAGAGAGACACAGGGACCGAGAGAGACACAAGGACCTAGAGAGAGACACAGGGACCGAGAGAGTCACAGGGACCGAGAGAGTGACAGGGACCGAGTGAGACACAGGGACCCAGAGAGAGACACAGGGACCGAGTGAGACACAGGGACCGAGAGAGTGACAGGGACCGAGTGAGACACAGGGACCCAGAGAGAGACACAAGGACCTAGAGAGAGACACAGGGACCGAGAGAGTCACAGAGACCGACAGACACATGAAACATAGAGAGAGACAGGGACCGAGTGAGACACAGGGACCGAGAGAGACACAGGGACCGAGTGAGAGACACAGGGACCGAGAGAGTCACAGGGACCGACAGACACATGAAACATAGAGAGAGACAGGGACCGAGTGAGACACAGGGACCGAGAGAGACACAGGGACCGAGTGAGAGACACAGGGACCGAGAGAGACACAGGGACCGAGAGAGACACAGGGACTGAGAGAGACACAGGGACCGAGGGAGAGACAGAGGGACTGAGAGAGAGAGACACAGGGACCGAGAGAGAGAGAGACACAAGGACCGAGAGAGACACAGGGACCGAGTGAGACACAGGGGTGCGAAGGAGACACAGGGACCGAGCGAGACACAGGGACCGAGTGAGACACAGCGTCCGAGAGAGACACAGGGACCTAGAGAGACACACAGGGACCGAGTGAGAGACACAGGGACTGAGCGAGTCACAGGGACCGAGAGAGACACAGGGACCGAGAGAGAGACACAGGGACCGAGAGAGAGACAAAGGGACCGAGAGAGACACAGGGATTGAGCGAGTCACAGGGACCGAGAGAGAGACACAGGGACCGAGAGAGAGACACAGGTACCGAGTGAGAAATACAGGGACCAAGACAGACACAGAGACCGAGAGAGAGAGACAGGGACCGAGAGAGACATCGGGACAGAGAGAGACACAGGGGTGAGAGAGAGACACAGGGACCGAGAGAGACACAGGACCGAGTGAGACACAGCGACCGAGAGAGACACAGGGACCGAGAGAGAGACACAGGGATGGAGAGAGAGACACAGGGACCGAGAGAGACACAGGGACTGAGAGAGAAACAGGGTCCGAGTGAGTGACACAGGGACAGAGAGAGAGACACAGGGACCAAGAGGGAGACAGGGACCGAGTGAGACACAGGGACTGAGAGAGTGACAGGGACCGTGAGAGAGACAGGGACCGAGAGAGACACAGGGGTGAGAGAGAGACACAGGGACCGAGAGAGAGAGGACACAGGACCGAGAGAGACACAGGAACCGAGAGAGAGACACAGGGACCGAGTGAGACACAGGGACCGAGAGAGAGACACAGGGATTGAGCGAGTCACAGGGACCGAGAGAGAGACAGGGACCGAGAGAGAGACACAGGGACCGAGAGAGTCACAGGACCAAGAGAGACACAGGACTGAGAGAGACACAGGGACTGAGAGAGAGACACAAGCACCGAGAGAGAGACACAGGGACAGAGAGAGAGACAGGGACCGAGTGAGACACAGGAACTGAGAGAGAGAGACACAGGTACCAAGAGGGACACAGGGACTGAGAGAGACACAGGGACTGAGAGAGAGACACAAGCACCGAGAGAGAGACACAGACCGAGAGAGAGACACAGGGACTGACAGAGAGACACAGGGACCAAGAGAGACACAGTGACCGAGAGAGAGACACAGGGACCGAGAGAGAGACACCGGGACAGAGAGAGAGACAGGGACCGAGTGAGACACAGGAACTGAGAGAGAGACTCAGGGACAACAGAGAGACACAGGGTCTTAGAGAGTGGCAAAGGGACCGACAGAGAGACAGGGACCCGAGTGAGACACAGGGACTGAGAGAGACACAGTGACCGAGAGAGACACAGCGAACCGAGAGACAGACACATGGACCGAGAGAGACACCGGGACCGAGAGAGACACAGGGGTGTGAGAGAGAGACACAGGGACCGAGAGAGACACAGGTACTGAGAGAGTCACAGGGACCGAGAGGAGAGACACAGGCACTGAGAGAGACACATGGACTGAGAGAGAGACACAGGGACTGAGAGAGAGACACAGGGACCAACAGAGACACCAGGACCGAGAGAGACACAGGGACCGAGGGAGAGAGAACATAAGAACATAAGAACATAAGAAATAGGAGCAGGAGTAGGCCATCTGGCCCTTCGAGCCTGCCCGCCATTCAATAAGATCTATGGCTGATCTGTCGTGACTCAGCTCCACCTTCCCGCCCTCTCCCCATAACCCTTAATCCCTTCTCTTATCAAAAACCCATCAACCCGTTTCTTAAAAATATTTAGCGAGGCAGCCGTCACGACCACTTCAACGGGCAGAGAATTCAGAGATTCACCACCCTTTGAGTGAAGAAGTTCCTCCTCAGCTCTGTTCTAAACTGCCCTCCCCTTTATCTTGAGGCTGTGCCCCCTAGTCCTACTGTCTTTTTGAGCGGGAAGAGTCTCTCCACCTCTATCCTATCCATCCCATTCATCATCTTCACGTGCTCACTGTGTCAATGAGATCTCCCCTCATTCTTCTAAACTCTAACGAGTACAAGCCTAGTTTATTCAGCCTCTCCTCATAGCTCAATCCCCTCAACTCCGGTATCAGCCTAGTAAACCTCCTCTGCACTCCCTCCAGGGCCAAAACATCCTTGCGCAGGTGCGGCGCCCAAAACTGCACACAGTACTCCAGCTGCGGCCTCACCAATGCCCTATACAGCTGCAGCAAGACCTCCCTACTTTTATATTCAATCCCCTTCGCTATGAGAGACACAGGGACCGAGTGAGACACAGGGACCGAGAGAGACACTGGGACCGAGGGAGAGAGACACAGGGACCGAGTGAGACACAGGGACCGAGAGAGAGACACAGGGACCGGGAGAGACACAGGGACTGAGAGAGTCACAGGGACCGAGAGAGAGACACAGGGACCCAGAGAGCAACAGAGGGACCGAGAGAGACACAGGGACCTAGAGAGAGACACAGGGACTGAGAGAGTCACAGGGACCGAGAGAGAGACACAGGGACCGAGAGAGAGACACCTGGACAGAGAGAGAGACACAGGGACTGAGAGAGAGAGACAGGGACCGGGAGAGACACAGCGACCGAGTGTGACACAGGGACCGAGAAAGACACAGGGTGAAAGAGACAGACACAGGGACCGAGACAGAGACAGGTACCAAGTGAGAGACACAGGGACCGAGAGTGAGACACAGGGACCGAGAGAGAGACACAGGGACCGAGTGAGACACAGGGACCGAGAGAGTGACAGGGACCGAGTGAGACACAGGGACCCAGAGAGAGACACAGGGACCGAGAGAGACACAAGGACCTAGAGAGAGACACAGGGACCGAGAGAGTCACAGGGACCGAGAGAGTGACAGGGACCGAGTGAGACACAGGGACCCAGAGAGAGACACAGGGACCGAGAGAGACACAAGGACCTAGAGAGAGACACAGGGACCGAGAGAGTCACAGGGACCGACAGACACATGAAACATAGAGAGAGACAGGGACCGAGTGAGACACAGGGACCGAGAGAGACACAGGGACCGAGTGAGAGACACAGGGACCGAGAGAGACACAGGGACCGAGAGAGACACAGGGACTGAGAGAGACACAGGGACCGAGGGAGAGACAGAGGGACTGAGAGAGAGAGACACAGGGACCGAGAGAGAGAGACACAAGGACCGAGAGAGACACAGGGACCGAGTGAGACACAGGGGTGCGAAGGAGACACAGGGACCGAGCGAGACACAGGGGCCGAGTGAGACACAGCGTCCGAGAGAGACACAGGGACCGAGAGAGACACACAGGGACCGAGTGAGAGACACAGGGACTGAGCGAGTCACAGGGACCGAGAGAGACACAGGGACCGAGAGAGAGACACAGGGACCGAGAGAGAGACAAAGGACCGAGCGAGACACAGGGGCCGAGTGAGACACAGCGTCCGAGAGAGACACAGGGACCGAGAGAGACACACAGGGACCGAGTGAGAGACACAGGGACTGAGAGAGACACAGGGGACCGAGAGAGAGACACAGGGACCGAGAGAGAGACAAAGGGACCGAGAGAGACACAGGGACCGAGAGAGACACAGGGACTGAGAGAGAAACAGTGACCGAGAGAGACACAGCGACTGGGAGAGAGAGACACAGGGACCGAGAGAGAGACACAAGGACCGAGAGAATCACAGGGACCGAGTGAGACAGAGGGACTGAGAGAGACAGTGACCGAGAGAGACACAGGGACCGAGAGAGAGACACAAGGACCGAGAGAGTCACAGGGACCGAGAGGTAGACACAGGGACCGAGCAGACACAGGGACCGAGAGAGAGACACAGAGACCGAGAGAGAGACACAGGGACCGAGAGAGTCACAGGGACCGAGAGAGAGACACAGGGACCGAGAGAGAGACACAGGGACCGAGAGAGAGACACAGGGACCGAGAGAGAGACACAGGGACCGAGAGAGACAGAGGGACTGAGCGAGTCACAGGGACCGAGAGAGACACAGGGACCGAGAGGGAGACAAAGGGACCGAGAGAGACAGAGGGACTGAGCGAGTCACAGGGACCGAGCAGACACAAGGACCGAGAGAGAGACACAGAGACCGAGTGAGAGACACAAGGACCGAGAGAGACACAGGGACCGAGTGAGAAAACAGGGGTGAGAGGGAGACACAGGGACTGAGAGAGAGACACAGGGACTGAGAGAGAGAGACACAGGCAACGAGAGAGAGACACAGGGACTGAGAGAGAGACACAGGGAGTAAGAGAGAGACACAGGGACCGAGAGAGACACCGGGACCGAGAGAGACACAGTGACCGAGTGAGACACAGTGACCGAGTGAGACACAGAGACCGAGAGAGACACAGGGACCGAGAGAGAGAGTCACAGGGACTGAGAGAGACACAGGGACCGAGAGAGAGACACAGGGACCGAGAGAGACATAGGGACTGGGAGAGAGAGACACAGGGACCGAGAGAGACACAGGGACCGAGAGAGAGACAGTGACCGAGAGAGACACAGGGACTGGGAGAGAGAGACACAGGGACCGAGAGAGAGACACAAGGATCGAGAGAGACACAGGCACTGAGTGAGACACAGGGACTGAGAGAGACACAGGCACCGAGTGAGACACAGGGACCGAGAGAGACACCGGGACCGAGAGAGACACATTGACCGAGTGAGACACAGAGACCGAGAGAGACACAGGGACTGAGAGAGAGACACAGGGAACGAGAGAGACACAGGGACTGAGAGAGACACAGGTACTGAGAGAGAGAGAGACACAGCGACCGAGAGAGAGACACAAGGACCGAGAGAGACACAGGGACTGAGAGGGATACACAGGGACCGAGCAGACACAGGGACCGAGAGAGAGACACAGAGACCGAGAGAGAGACACAGGGACCGAGAGAGGGACACAGAGAACAAGAGAGAGAGAGAGGGACTGAGCGAGTCACAGGGACCGAGAGAGACACAGTGACCGAGAGAGAGACACAAGGATCGAGAGATGCACAGGGACCGAGATGGAGACACAGGGACCGAGCTGACACAGGGACCGAGAGAGAGACACAGGGACCAAGAGAGACACAGGGACTGAGACAGAGACAGTGACCGAGAGAGGGACACAAGGACCGAGAGAGACACAGGGACCGAGATGGAGACACAGGGACCGAGCTGACACAGGTACCGAGTGAGAGACACAGGGACCGAGTAAGAGACACAGGACCGAGAGAGAGACACAGGGACCGAGAGGGACACAGGGACCGAGAGAGAGACACAGGGACCGAGAGAAACAGAGTGACCGAGAGAGAGAGAGACAGGGACCGAGAGAGAGACACAGGGACCGAGAGAGAGAGACAGGGACCGAGAGAGAGACACAGGGACCGATTGAGACACAGGGACCGAGAGAGTGACAGGGACCGAGTGAGACACAGGGACCGAGAGAGAGAGACACAGGGACCGAGAGAGACACAAGGACATAGAGAGAGAGACACAGGGACCGAGAGAGTCACAGGGACCGAGAGAGAGAGACACAGGGACCGAGAGAGAGACACAGGGACTGAGCGAGTCACAGGGACCGAGAGACAGACAGGGACCAAGAGAGATACAGTGAACGAGAGAGAAACAGGGACTGAGAGAGAGAGACACAGGGACCGAGAGAGAGACACAAGGACCGAGAGAGACAGAGGGACCGAGTGAGACACTGGGGTGAGAGGGAGACACAGGGACCGAGAGAGACACATGGACCGAATGAGACACAGCGACCGAGAGAGACACAGGGACCGAGACAGAGAGACACAGGGACCGAGAGAGACACAGGGACCGAGGGAGAGAGACACAGGGACCGAGAGAGAGACACAGGGACCGAGTGGGAGACACAGGGACTGAGCGAGTCACAGGGACCGAGAGAGAGACAGGGACCGAGAGAGTGACACAGGGACCGAGAGAGAGACAGGGACCGACAGAGACACAGGGACTGAGAGAGAGACACAGGGACTGAGAGAGTCACAGGGACCGAGAGAGAGACACAGGGACCAAGAGAGACACCAGGACCGAGAGAGACACAGCGACCGAGAGAGAGACACAGGGACCCAGAGAGAGACACAGGGACCGAGAGAGACACAAGGACATAGAGAGAGACACAGGGACCGAGTGAGTCACAGGGACCGAGAGAGAGACACAGGGACCCAGAGAGAGACACAGGGACCGAGAGAGACACAGGGACCTAGAGAGAGACACAGGGACCGAGAGAGAGACACGGACCGAGAGAGTCACAGGGACTGAGAGAGAGACAGAGTGACCGAGAGAGTGACACCGGGACAGAGAGTGAGACACAGGGTCTGAGAGAGAGAGACAGGGACCGGGAGCGACACAGAGAACGAGACAGAGAGACACAGGGACCGAGAGAGAGACATAGGGACCGAGTGAGAGACACAGGGACCGAGTGAGAGACACAGGGACCAAGAGGGACACAAGGACCTAGAGAGAGACACAGGGACCGAGAGAGACACAAGGACCAAGAGGGACACAGGGACCGAGAGAGAGAGACACAGGGACTGAGAGAGAGACACAAGGACATAGAGAGAGACACAGGGACCAAGAGAGTCACAGGGACTGAGAGAGAGACAGGGACCGATTGAGACACAGGGACCGAGAGAGTGACAGGGACCGAGAGAGAGAGACACAGGGACCGAGAGAGAGACACAGGGACCGAGAGAGACACTGAAACTGAGAGAGAGAGAGACAGAGGGACCGATTGAGACACAGGGACCGAGAGAGAGACACAGGGACCTAGAAAGTCACAGGGACCGAGAGAGAGACACAGGGACCGAGAGAGAGACACAGGGACCGAATGAGAGACACAGGGACTGAGAGAGAGAGACACAGCGACCGAGAGAGACACAGGGACCGAGACAGAGAGACACAGGGACCGAGAGAGAGTCACAGGGACCGAGAGAGAGACACAGGGACCGAGAGAGAGACACAGGGACCGAGAGAGACACAGGGTCCGAGAGAGACACAGGGACCGAGAGAGACACAGGGACTGAGAGAGTCACAGGGACTGAGAGAGAGACACAGGGACTGAGAGAGAGACACAGGGACCGAGAGAGACACCAGGACCGAGAGAGACACAGGGGTGAGAGAGAGATACAGGGACGGAGTGAGATACAGGGACCGAGGGAGAGAGACACAGGGACCGAGTGAGACACAGGGACCTAGAGAGAGACACAGGGACCGAGAGAGAGACACAGGGACCGAGGGAGAGAGACACAGGGACCGAGTGAGACACAGGGACCCAGAGAGAGACACAGGGACCTAGATCGAGACACAGGGACCGAGAGAGAGACAGAGGGACCCAGACAGAGACACAGGGACCGAGACAGACACAAGGACCTAGAGAGAGACACAGGGACCGAGAGAGTCACAGTGACCGAGAGAGAGACACCGGGACAGAGAGAGAGACACAGGGACTGAGAGAGACACAGGGACCGAGAAAAACACAGGGAGCAAGAGACAGACACAGGGACCGAGACAGAGACAGGTACCGAGTGAGAGACACAGGGACCGAGTGAGACACAGGGACCGAGAGAGTGACAGGGACCGAGAGAAACACAGGGACCGAGAGAGAGAGACACAGGGACCGAGAGAGACACAAGGACCTAGAGAGAGACACAGGGACCGAGAGAGAGAGACAGGGACCGAGAGAGAGACACAGGGACCGAGAGGGAGAGACACAGGGACCGAGTGAGACACAGGGACCGAGAGAGTGACAGGGACCGAGTGAGACACAGGGACCCAGAGAGAGAGACACAGGGACCGAGAGAGACACAAGGACCTAGAGAGAGACACAGGGACCGAGAGAGAGAGAGACAGGGACCGAGAGAGAGAGACACAGGGACCGAGTGAGACACAGGGAACGAGAGAGAGAGACACAGGGACCGAGAGAGACACAAGGACCTAGAGAGAGACACAGGGACCGAGACAGTCACAGGGACTGAGAGTGAGACACAGGGACTGACAGAGACACTGAAACTGAGAGAGAGAGTCAGGGACCGAGAGAGAGACACAGGGACTGAGAGAGAGAGAGACAGGGACCGAGTGAGACACAGGGACCGAGAGAGAGAGACACAGGGGACCGAGTGAGACACAGGGAGCGAGAGAGAGAGACACAGGGACCGAGAGAGACACAAGGACCTAGAGAGAAACACAGGGGACCGAGACAGTCACAGGGACTGAGAGAGAGACACAGGGACTGACAGAGACACTGAAACTGAGAGAGAGAGTCAGGGACCGAGAGAGAGACACAGGGACTGAGCGAGTCACAGAGACCGAGAGAGAGACAGTGACCGAGTGAGAGACAGAGGGACCGAGTGAGACACAGGGACCAAGAGAGAGACACAATCGTCCGAGAGGGAAAGACAGGGAGCGAGAGAGAGACACAGGGACCGAGAGAGACACAGGGACCGAGAGAGAGAGACAGGGACCGAGAGAGAGACAGTGACCGTGAGAGACACAGGGACTGTGTGAGAGAGACACAGGGACCGAGTGAGAGACACAGGGACCGAGAGAGAGACACAGGGACCGAGAGGGACACCGGGACCGAGAGAGAGAGACAAGGACCGAGAGAGAGAGACAGCGACCGAGAGAGCGACACAGGGACCGAGTGAGACACAGGGACCGAGAGAGAGAGACACAGGGACCGAGAGGGACACCGGGACCGAGAGAGAGAGAGACAAGGACCGAGAGAGAGAGACAGCGACCGAGAGAGCGACACAGGGACCGAGAGAGAGACCGAAATGGTGACAGGGACCGAGAGAGACACAAGGACCGAGAGAGAGACACCGGGACAGAGAGAGACACAGGGACTGAGAGAGAGAGACAGGGACCGGGAGAGACAAGGTGACCGAGTGAGACACAGGGACCGAGTGAGACACAGGGACCGAGAAAGACACAGGGTGAAAGAGACAGACACAGGGACCGAGACAGAGAAAGGTACCGAGTGAGAGACACAGGGACCGAGAGTGAGACACAGGGACCGAGTGAGACACAGGGACCAAGAGAGTGACAGGGACCGAGTGAGACACAGGGACCCAGAGAGAGACACAGGACCGAGAGAGACACAAGGACCTAGAGAGAGATACAGGGACCGAGAGAGTCACAGGGACCGACAGAGACATGGAACATAGAGAGAGACAGGGACCGAGTGAGACACAGGGACCGAGAGAATCACAGGGACCGAGAGAGACACAGGGACTGAGAGAGAGACAGTGACCGAGAGAGACACAGGGACTGAAAGAGAGAGACACACGGACCGAGAGAGAGACACAAGGACCGAGAGAGACACAGGGACCGAGTGAGACACAGGACCGAGAGAGACACAGGGACCGAGAGAGACACAGGGACCGAGGGAGAGACACAGGGACTGAGAGAGAGAGACACAGGGACCGAGAGAGAGAGACACAAGGACCGAGAGAGACACAGGGACCGAGTGAAACACAGGGACCGAGTGAGTCACAGCGTCCGAGAGAGACACAGTGACCGAGAGAGCAACACCGGGACAGAGAGAGAGATACAGGGACTGAGCGAGTCACAGGGACCGAGTGAGAGACACAGGGACTGAGCGAGTCACCGGGACCGAGAGAGACACAGGGACCGAGAGAGAGACAGGGACCGGGGGAGAGAGACACAGGGACCGAGAGAGAGACAGGGACCGAGAGAGAGACACAGGGACCGAGAGAGAGACAAAGGGACGAAGAGAGACACAGGGACCGAGTGAGACACAGAGACCGAGAGAGACACAGGGACCGAGAGAGAAACAGTGACCGAGAGAGACACAGGGACTGGGAGAGAGAGACACGGGGACCGAGAGAGCGACACAAGGACCGAGAGAATCACAGGGACCGAGTGAGACACAGGGACTGAGAGACAGTGACCGAGAGAGACACAGGGACCGAGAGAGACACAGGGACCTAGAGAGAGACAGTGACCGAGAGAGACACAGGGACCGAGAGAGAGACACAGGGACCGAGAGACAGAGGGACTGAGCGAGTCACAGGGACCGAGAGAGACACAGGGACCGAGAGGGAGACAGAGTGACATAGCAGACACAGGGACCGAGTGAGAGACACAGAGACCGAGAGAGAGAAACAGGGACCGAGAGAGAGAGACAGGGAACAATAGAGACACAGGTACTGAGTGAGAGACACAAGGACCGAGAGAGACACAGGGACCGAGTGAGAAACAGGCGTGAGAGGGAGACACAGGGACCGAGAGAGACACAGGGACCGAGCGAGACACAGGGACTGAGAGAGAGAGACACAGGCAACGAGAGAGAGACACAGGGACTGAGAGAGAGACACAGGACTGAGAGAGAGAGACACAGGGACCAAGAGAGACACGAGGACCGAGAGAGACACAGGGGTGAGAGAGAGATACAGGGACCGAGAGAGACACAGGGAACGAGTGAGACACACGGACCGAGGGAGACACAGGGACCGAGAGAGAGACACAAGGACCGAGAGAGAGACACAGGGACTGAGAGAGAGAGACAGGGACCGAGAGAGACACAGGGACCGAGAAAGACACAGGAGCAAGAGGGAGACACAGGGACCGAGAGAGACACCGGGACCGAGAGAGACACAGTGACCGAGAGAGACACAGGGACTGGGAGAGAGAGACACAGGGACCGAGAGAGAGACACAAGGACCGAGAGAGACACAGGCACCGAGTGAGACACAGGGACTGAGAGAGACACAGGGACTGAGAGAGAGAGAGACACAGCGACCGAGAGAGAGACACAAGGACCGACAGAGACACAGGGACTGAGGGGGATACACAGGGACCGAGCAGACACAGGGACCGAGAGAGAGACACAGAGACCGAGAGAGAGACACAGGGACCGAGAGAGGGACGCAGGGAACAAGAGAGAGAGAGAGGGACTGAGCGAGTCACAGGGACCGAGAGAGACACAGGGACCGAGAGAGAGACAGTGACCGAGGGAGAGACACAAGGACCGAGAGATACACAGGGACCGAGATGGAGACACAGGGACCGAGAGAGAGACACAGGGACCGAGTGAGAGACACAGGGACCGAGAGAAACAGAGTGACCGAGAGAGAGAGACAGGGACCGAGAGAGAGAGACAGGTTCCGAGAGAGACACAGGGACCAAGAGAGAGACTCAGGGACCGAGAGAGACACAGGGACCGAGAGAGAGAGACACAGGGACCGAGAGAGACACAAGGACCTGGAGAGAGACACAGGGACCGAGAGAGTCACAGGGACCGAGAGAGAGACAGTGACCGAGAGAGACACAGGGACTGGGAGAGAGAGACACAAGGACCGAGAGAGAGACACAAGGACCGAGAGAGACACAGGCACCGAGTGAGACACAGGGACTGAGAGAGACACAGGGACCGATTGAGACACAGGAGTGAGAGGGAGGACACTGGGACCGAGAGAGACACAGGGACCGAGAGAGACACAGGGACAGAGACAGAGAGACACAGGGACCGAGAGAGACACAGGGACCGAGGGAGAGAGACACAGGGACCGAGAGAGAGACAGGGACCGACAGAGACACAGGGGTGAGAGAGAGATAGAGGGACGGAGTGAGATACAGGGACCGATGGAGAGAGACACAGGGACCGAGTGAGACACAGGGACCCAGAGAGAGACACAGGGACCGAGAGAGAGACACAGGGACCCAGAGAGAGACACAGGGACCGAGACAGACACAAGGACCTAGAGAGAGACACAGGGACCGAGAAAGACACAGGGACCGAGAGAGAGACACAGGGAACGACAGAGGCACTGAAACTGAGAGAGAGACAGGGACCGAGTGAGAGAGACACAGGGACTGAGCGAGTCACAGGGACCGAGAGAGAGACAGTGACCGAGAGAGACACAGGGACTGAGAGAGAGAGAAACAGGGACCGAGAGAGACAGAGGGACGGATTGAGACACAGCGACCGAGAGAGACACAGGGACCGAGACAGAGAGAAACAGGAACCGAGAGAAAGACACAGGGACCGAGTGAGAGACAGGGACCGAGGGAGAGACACAGGGACCGAGAGAGAGACACAGGGACCGAGAGAGAGACACAGGACTGAGAGAGAGACACAGGGACCGAGAGAGTGACAAGGACCGAGTGAGTCACAGCGACTGAGAGAGAGACACAGGGACCCAGAGAGAGACACAGGGACCGAGAGAGACACAAGGACCTAGAGAGAGACACAGGGACCGAGAGAGTCACAGGGACCGAGAGAGAGACACAGGGACTGAGAGAGACACTGGGACCGAGAGAGAAACAGGGACCGAGTGAGACACAGGGACCCAGAGAGAGACACAGGGACAGAAAGAGACACAGGGACCGAGAGAGAGACAGGGACCGAGAGAGAGACAGGGACCGAGTGAGAGACACAGGGACCGAGTTAAACGCAGGGACCGAGAGAGAGACTCAGGTACCGAGAGAGACACAGGGACGAGAGAGACACAGGACCGAGAGAGAGACAGTGATCGAGAGAGACACAGGGACTGAAAGAGAGAGTCACACGGACTGAGAGAGAGACACAGGGACCGAGTGAGACCCAGGGACCTAGAGAGACACAGGGACCGAGAGAGGCAGAGGGAACGAGAGAGAGACAGTGACCGAGAGGGACACAGGGACTGGGAGAGAGAGACACAGGGACCTAGAGAGAGACACAAGGACCGAGAGAGACACAGGGACTGGGAGAGGGAGACACAGGGACCGAGAGAGACACAGGGACTGAGAGAGAGACACAGGGACCGACAGAGACACAGGGACCGAGAGAGAGACAGTGACCGAGAGAGACACAGGTTCTGGGAGAGAGAGACACAGGGACTGAGTGAGAGACACAGGGACCGAGAGAGAGACACAGGGACCGAGAGGGACACAGGGACCGAGAGAGAGACACAGGGACCGAGAGAAACAGAGTGACCGAGAGAGAGAGACAGGGACCGAGAGAGAGAGACAGGGACCGAGAGAGAGACACAGGGACCGATTGAGACACGGGACCGAGAGAGTGACAGGGACCGAGTGAGACACAGGGACCGATAGAGAGAGACACAGGGACCGAGAGAGAGACAAGGACCTAAAGAGAGACACAGGGACCGAGAGAGTCACAGGGACCGACAGAGACACTGAAACAGAGAGAGAGACAGGGACCGAGTGAGACACAGGGACCGAGAGAGAGATAGGGACCGAGTGAGAGACACAGGGACCGAGTGAGACACAGGGACCGAGAGAGAGACTCAGGGTCCGAGAGAGACACAAGGACCTAAAGAGAGACACAGGGACCGAGAGAGTCACAGGGAACGACAGAGACACTGTAACAGAGAGAGAGACAGGGACCGAGTAAGACTCAGGGACCGAGAGAGAGATAGGGACCGAGTGAGAGACAGAGGGACCGAGTGAGACACAGGGACCGAGAGAGAGACTCAGGGTCCGAGAGAGACACAGGGACCGAGAGAGAGACAGTGATCGAGAGAGACACAGGGACTGAAAGAGAGAGACACACGGACCGAGAGAGAGACACAAGGACCGAGAGAGACACAAGGTCCTAAAGAGAGACACAGGGACCGAGTGAGACACAGGGACCGAGAGAGAGACAGGGACCAAGTGAGAGACACAGGGACCGAGTGAATCACAGGGACCGAGAGAGACACAGGGATCCGAGAGAGACACAGGGACCAAGAGAGACACCAGGACCGAGAGAGACACAGGGACCGAGGGAGAGAGACAGGGTCCGAGAGAGAGAGACCACAGGGACCAAATGAGACACAGGGACCGAGAGAGTGACAGGGACCGAGTGAGTCACAGCGACCGAGAGAGAGACACAGGGACCCAGAGAGAGACACAGGGACCGAGAGAGACACAAGGACCTAGAGAGAGACACAGGGACCGAGAGAGTCACAGGGACCGAGAGAGAGACACAGGGACTGAGAGAGAGAGACAGGGACCGAGAAAGACACAGGGAGCAAGAGACAGACACAGGGACCGAGACAGAGACAGGTACCGACTGAGAGACACAGGGACCGAGTGAGAGACACAGGGACCGAGAGAGAGACATAGGGACCGAGTGAGACACAGGGACCCAGAGAGAGACACAGGGACAGAGAGAGACACAAGGACCTAAAGAGAGACACAGGGACCGAGTGAAACACAGGGACCGAGAGAGCGACTCAGGGACCGAGAGAGACACAGGGACCGAGAGAGACACTGGGACCGAGAGAGAGACAGGGACCGAGAGAGGCACAGGACTGAAAGAGAGAGACACAGGGACCGAGAGAGACACAGGGACCGAGAGAGGCACAGGGACCGAGAGAGGCACAGGGACCGAGAGAGAGACAGTGACCGAGAGGGACACAGGGACTGGGAGAGAGAGACACAGGGACTGAGTGAGAGACACAGGGACCGAGAGAGAGACACAGGGACCGAGAGGGACACAGGGACTGAAAGAGAGACACAGGGACCGAGAGAGACACAGGGACTGGGAGAGAGAGACACAGGGACTGAGTGAGAGACACAGGGACCGAGTGAGAGACACAGAGACCGAGAGAGAGAAACAGGGACCGAGAGAGAGAGACAGGGAACAATAGAGACACAGGTACTGAGTGAGAGACACAAGGGACCGAGAGAGACACAGGGACCGAGTGAGAAACAGGCGTGAGAGGGAGACACAGGGACCGAGAGAGACACAGGGACCGAGCGAGACACAGGGACTGAGAGAGAGAGACACAGGCAACGAGAGAGAGACACAGGGACTGAGAGAGAGACACAGGGACTGAGAGAGAGAGACACAGGGACCAAGAGAGACACGAGGACCGAGAGAGACACAGGGGTGAGAGAGAGATACAGGGACCGAGAGAGACACAGGGAACGAGTGAGACACACGGACCGAGGGAGACACAGGGACCGAGAGAGAGACACAAGGACCGAGAGAGAGGACACAGGGACTGAGAGAGAGAGACAGGGGACCGAGAGAGACACAGGGACCGAGAAAGACACAGGGAGCAAGAGGGAGACACAGGGACCGAGAGAGACACCGGGACCGAGAGAGACACAGTGACCGAGAGAGACACAGGGACTGGGAGAGAGAGACACAGGGACCGAGAGAGAGACACAAGGACCGAGAGAGACACAGGCACCGAGTGAGACACAGGGACTGAGAGAGACACAGGGACTGAGAGAGAGAGAGACACAGCGACCGAGAGAGAGACACAAGGACCGACAGAGACACAGGGACTGAGGGGGATACACAGGGACCGAGCAGACACAGGGACCGAGAGAGAGACACAGAGACCGAGAGAGAGACACAGGGACCGAGAGAGGGACGCAGGGAACAAGAGAGAGAGAGAGGGACTGAGCGAGTCACAGGGACCGAGAGAGACACAGGGACCGAGAGAGAGACAGTGACCGAGGGAGAGACATAAGGGACCGAGAGATACACAGGGACCGAGATGGAGACACAGGGACCGAGAGAGAGACACAGGGACCGAGTGAGAGACACAGGGACCGAGAGAAACAGAGTGACCGAGAGAGAGAGACAGGGACCGAGAGAGAGAGACAGGTTCCGAGATAGACACAGGGACCAAGAGAGAGACTCAGGGACCGAGAGAGACACAGGGACCGAGAGAGAGAGACACAGGGACCGAGAGAGACACAAGGACCTGGAGAGAGACACAGGGACCGAGAGAGTCACAGGGACCGAGAGAGAGACAGTGACCGAGAGAGACACAGGGACTGGGAGAGAGAGACACAAGGACCGAGAGAGAGACACAAGGACCGAGAGAGACACAGGCACCGAGTGAGACACAGGGACTGAGAGAGACACAGGGACCGATTGAGACACAGGAGTGAGAGGGAGACACTGGGACCGAGAGAGACACAGGGACCGAGAGAGACACAGGGACAGAGACAGAGAGACACAGGGACCGAGAGAGACACAGGGACCGAGGGAGAGAGACACAGGGACCGAGAGAGAGACAGGGACCGACAGAGACACAGGGGTGAGAGAGAGATACAGGGACGGAGTGAGATACAGGGACCGATGGAGAGAGACACAGGGACCGAGTGAGACACAGGGACCCAGAGAGAGACACAGGGACCGAGAGAGAGACACAGGGACCCAGAGAGAGACACAGGGACCGAGACAGACACAAGGACCTAGAGAGAGACACAGGGACCGAGAAAGACACAGGGACCGAGAGAGAGACACAGGGAACGACAGAGGCACTGAAACTGAGAGAGAGAGACAGGGACCGAGTGAGAGAGACACAGGGACTGAGCGAGTCACAGAGACCGAGAGAGAGACAGTGACCGAGAGAGACACAGGGACTGAGAGAGAGAGAAACAGGGACCGAGAGAGACAGAGGGACGGATTGAGACACAGCGACCGAGAGAGACACAGGGACCGAGACAGAGAGAAACAGGAACCGAGAGAAAGACACAGGGACCGAGTGAGAGACACAGGGACCGAGGGAGAGACACAGGGACCGAGAGAGAGACACAGGGACCGAGAGAGAGACACAGGGACCGAGAGAGAGACACAGGGACTGAGAGAGAGACACAGGGACCGAGAGAGTGACAAGGACCGAGTGAGTCACAGCGACTGAGAGAGAGACACAGGGACCCAGAGAGAGACACAGGGACCGAGAGAGACACAAGGACCTAGAGAGAGGCACAGGGACCGAGAGAGTCACAGGGACCGAGAGAGAGACACAGGGACTGAGAGAGACACTGGGACCGAGAGAGAGACAGGGACCGAGTGAGACACAGGGACCCAGAGAGAGACACAGGGACAGAAAGAGACACAGGGACCGAGAGAGAGACAGGGACCGAGAGAGAGACAGGGACCGAGTGAGAGACACAGGGACCGAGTTAAACGCAGGGACCGAGAGAGAGACTCAGGTACCGAGAGAGACACAGGGACCGAGAGAGACACAGGGACCGAGAGAGAGACAGTGATCGAGAGAGACACAGGGACTGAAAGAGAGAGTCACACGGACTGAGAGAGAGACACAGGGACCGAGTGAGACCCAGGGACCTAGAGAGACACAGGGACCGAGAGAGGCAGAGGGAACGAGAGAGAGACAGTGACCGAGAGGGACACAGGGACTGGGAGAGAGAGACACAGGGACCTAGAGAGAGACACAAGGACCGAGAGAGACACAGGGACTGGGAGAGGGAGACACAGGGACCGAGAGAGACACAGGGACTGAGAGAGAGACACAGGGACCGACAGAGACACAGGGACCGAGAGAGAGACAGTGACCGAGAGAGACACAGGTTCTGGGAGAGAGAGACACAGGGACTGAGTGAGAGACACAGGGACCGAGAGAGAGACACAGGGACCGAGAGGGACACAGGGACCGAGAGAGAGACACAGGGACCGAGAGGGACACAGGGACCGAGAGAGAGACACAGGGACCGAGAGAAACAGAGTGACCGAGAGAGAGAGACAGGGACCGAGAGAGAGAGACAGGGACCGAGAGAGAGACACAGGGACCGATTGAGACACAGGGACCGAGAGAGTGACAGGGACCGAGTGAGACACAGGGACCGATAGAGAGAGACACAGGGACCGAGAGAGAGACAAGGACCTAAAGAGAGACACAGGGACCGAGAGAGTCACAGGGACCGACAGAGACACTGAAACAGAGAGAGAGACAGGGACCGAGTGAGACACAGGGACCGAGAGAGAGATAGGGACCGAGTAAGAGACACAGGGACCGAGTGAGACACAGGGACCGAGAGAGAGACTCAGGGTCCGAGAGAGACACAAGGACCTAAAGAGAGACACAGGGACCGAGAGAGTCACAGGGAACGACAGAGACACTGAAACAGAGAGAGAGACAGGGACCGAGTGAGACTCAGGGACCGAGAGAGAGATAGGGACCGAGTGAGAGACAGAGGGACCGAGTGAGACACAGGGACCGAGAGAGAGACTCAGGGTCCGAGAGAGACACAGGGACCGAGAGAGAGACAGTGATCGAGAGAGACACAGGGACTGAAAGAGTGAGACACACGGACCGAGAGAGAGACACAAGGACCGAGAGAGACACAAGGTCCTAAAGAGAGACACAGGGACCGAGTGAGACACAGGGACCGAGAGAGAGACAGGGACCAAGTGAGAGACACAGGGACCGAGTGAAACACAGGGACCAAGAGAGACACCAGGACCGAGAGAGACACAGGGACCGAGGGAGAGAGACAGGGTCCGAGAGAGAGAGACACAGGGACCAAATGAGACACAGGGACCGAGAGAGTGACAGGGACCGAGTGAGTCACAGCGACCGAGAGAGAGACACAGGGACCCAGAGAGAGACACAGGGACCGAGAGAGACACAAGGACCTAGAGAGAGACACAGGGACCGAGAGAGTCACAGGGACCGAGAGAGAGACACAGGGACTGAGAGAGAGAGACAGGGACCGAGAAAGACACAGGGAGCAAGAGAGAGACACAGGGACCGAGACAGAGACAGGTACCGACTGAGAGACACAGGGACCGAGTGAGAGACACAGGGACCGAGAGAGAGACATAGGGACCGAGTGAGACACAGGGACCCAGAGAGAGACACAGGGACAGAGAGAGACACAAGGACCTAAAGAGAGACACAGGGACCGAGTGAAACACAGGGACCGAGAGAGAGACTCAGGGACCGAGAGAGACACAGGGACCGAGAGAGACACTGGGACCGAGAGAGAGACAGGGACCGAGAGAGGCACAGTGACTGAAAGAGAGAGACACAGGGACCGAGAGAGACACAGGGACCGAGAGAGGCACAGGGACCGAGAGAGGCACAGGGACCGAGAGAGAGACAGTGACCGAGAGGGACACAGGGACTGGGAGAGAGAGACACAGGGACTGAGTGAGAGACACAGGGACCGAGAGAGAGACACAGGGACCGAGAGGGACACAGGGACTGAAAGAGAGACACAGGGACCGAGAGAGACACAGGGACTGGGAGAGAGAGACACAGGGACTGAGTGAGAGACACAGGGACCGAGAGAGAGACACAGGGACCGAGAGGGACACAGGGACCGAGAGAAACAGAGTGACCGAGAGAGAGAGACAGGGACCGAGAGAGAGAGACACAGGGACCGAGAGGGACACAGGGACCGAGTGAGAGACAGAGGGACCGATTGAGACACAGGGACTGACAGAGACACTGAAACGGAGAGAGAGACACAGGGACCGAGTGAGACACAGGGACCGAGAGAGAGACACAGGGACCGAGAGAGACACAGGGACCGAGTGAGAGACACAGGGACCGAGTGAGACACAGGGACTGGGAGAGAGAGACACAGGGAACGAGGGGGAGACACAGGGACCGACAGAGGCACTGAAACTGAGAGAGAGAGAGACAGGGACCGAGTGAGAGAGACACAGGGACTGAGCGAGTCACAGGGACCGAGAGAGAGACACAGGGACTGAGTGAGAGACACAGGGACCGAGAGAGAGACACAGGGACCGAGAGAGAGACACAGGGGCAGAGAGAGACACAGCGACTGAGAGTGTCACAGGGACCGAGAGAGAGACACAGGCACCGAGAGAGACACAGGGACCGAGAAAGACACAGGGAGCAAGAGACAGACACAGGGACCGAGACAGAGACAGGTACCGAGTGAGAGACACAGGGACCGAGTGAGAGACACAGGGACCGAGAGAGAGACACAGGGACCGAGAGAAACACAGTGACCGAGAGAGAGAGACAGGGACCGAGAGAGTCACAGGGACTGAGAGAGACACTGGGACCGAGAGAGAGACAGGGACCGAGTTAGACACAGGGACCCAGAGAGAGACACAGGGACAGAAAGAGACACAGGGACCGAGAGAGAGACAGGGACCGAGAGAGAGACAGGGACCGAGTGAGAGACACAGGGACCGAGTTAAACGCAGGGACCGAGAGAGAGACTCAGGGACCGAGAGAGACACAGGGACCGAGAGAGACACAGGGACCGAGAGAGAGACAGTGATCGAGAGAGACACAGGGACTGAAAGAGAGAGACACACGGACTGAGAGAGAGACACAGGGACCGAGTGAGACCCAGGGACCGAGAGAGACACAGGGACCGAGAGAGGCAGAGGGAACGAGAGAGAGACAGTGTCCGAGAGGGACACAGGGACTGGGAGAGAGAGACACAGGGACCTAGAGAGAGACACAAGGACCGAGAGAGACACAGGGACTGGGAGAGGGAGACACAGGGACCGACAGATACACAGGGAACGAGTGAGAGACAAAGGGACTGAGCGAGTCACAGGGACCGAGAGAGACACAGGGACTGAGAGAGAGACACAGGGACCGACAGAGACACAGGGACCGAGAGAGAGACAGTGACCGAGAGAGACACAGGGACTGGGAGAGAGAGACACAGGGACCGAGAGAGAGACACAGGGACCGAGAGGGACACAGGGACCGAGAGAGAGACACAGGGACCGAGAGAAACAGAGTGACCGAGAGAGAGAGACAGGGTCCGAGAGAGAGACACAGGGACCGATTGAGACACAGGGACCGAGAGAGTGACAGGGACCGAGTGAGACACAGGGACCTAGAGAGAGACACAGGGACCGAGAGAGTCACAGGGACTGAGAGAGAGACACAGGGACTGACAGAGACACTGAATCTGAGGGAGAGACACAGGGACCGAGAGAGAGACACAGGGACTGAGCGAGTCACAGGGACCGAGAGAGAGACAGGGACCGAGTGAGAGACAGAGGGACCGAGTGAGACACAGGGACCGAGAGAGAGACACAATCGTCCGAGAGGGAAAGACAGGGACCGAGAGAGAGACATAGGGACCGAGTGAGAACAGGGACCCAGAGAGAGACACAGGGACAGAGAGAGACACAAGGACCTAAAGAGAGACACAGGGACCGAGTGAGACACAGGGACCGAGAGAGAGACAGGGACCGAGTGAGAGACACAGGGACCGAGAGAGACACAGGGACCGAGAGAGAGACACAGAGACCGAGAGAGACACACAGGGACCGAGAGAGGGACACAGGGAACAAGAGAGAGAGAGAGGGATTGAGCGAGTCACAGGGACCGAGAGATACACAGGGACCGAGATGGAGACACAGGAAACGAGCTGACACAGGGATCGAGAGAGAGACACAGGGACCGATTGAGACAGAGGGAGCGAGAGAGTGACAGGGACCGAGAGAGAGAGACACAGGGACCGAGAGAGACACAGGGACCGAGTGAGACACAGGGATCGAGAGAGACACAGGGACCCAGAGAGAGACACAGGGACCGAGAGAGACACAAGGACCTAGAGAGAGACACAGGGACCGAGAGAGACACAGGGACCGAGTGAGACACAGGGGTGAGAGGGAGACACAGGGACCGAGCGAGACACAGGGACCGAGTGAGACACAGCGTCCGAGAGAGACACAGGGACCGGGGGAGAGAGACACAGGGACCGAGAGAGAGACACAGGGACCGAGTGAGAGACACAGGGACTGAGCGAGACACAGGGACCGTGTGAGACACAGGGGTGAGAGGGAGACACAGGGACCGAGTGAGACACAGGGACCGAGAGAGACACAGCGTCCGAGAGAGACACAGGGACCGAGAGAGAGACTCAGGGAACAAGAGAGACACAGGTACTGTGTGAGAGACACAGGGACTGAGAGAGAGAGACAGGGACCGAGTGAGACACAGGGACCCAGTGAGACACATGGACCGAGGGAGACAGACGGACCGAGAGAGAGACACAGGGACGAGAGAGACACAGGGGCAGAGAGAGAGAAACAGGCACCGAGAGAGAGACACAGGGACTGAGAGAAAGACACAGGGACCGAGAGAGACACCAGGACCGAGAGAGTGACAGGGACGAGTGAGACACAGGGACCCAGAGAGAGACACAGGGACCAAGAGAGACACAAGGACCTAGAGAGAGACACAGGGACCGAGAGAGTCACAGGGACCGACAGCGACACTGAAATAGAGAGAGAGACAGGGACCGAGTGAGACACAGGGACCGAGAGAGAGACAGGGACCGAGTGAGAGACACAGGGACCGAGTGAGACACAGGGACCGAGAGAGAGACAAAGGGAACAAGAGAGACAGAGGGACCGAGAGAGAGACAGGGACCGAGAGAGAGACAGGGACCGAGCAAGACACAGGGACCGAGTGAGACACAGCGTCCGAGAGAGACACAGGGACCGGGGGAGAGAGACACAGGGACCGAGAGAGAGACACAGGGACCGAGTGAGAGACACAGGGACTCAGAGTGAGACACAGGGATCGAGAGAGACACAGGGACCCAGAGAGAGACACAGGGACCCAGAGAGACACAAGGACCTAGAGAGAGACACAGGGACCGAGAGAGTCACAGGGACTGAGAGAGACACAGGGACCGAGAGAGAGACAGTGACCGAGAGAGACACAGGGACTGAGAGAGAGAGACACAGGTACCGAGAGAGAGACACAAGGACCGAGAGAGACACAGGGACCGAGTGAGACACAGGGGTGAGAGGGAGACACAGGGACCGAGCGAGACACAGGGACCGAGTGAGACACAGCGTCTGAGAGAGACACAGGGACCGGGGGAGAGAGACACAGGGACCGAGAGAGAGACACAGGGACCGAGTGAGAGACACAGGGACTGAGAGAGAGAGACACAGGGACCGAGAGAGAGACACAGGGACCGAGAGAGACACAGGGACTGAGAGAGACACAGGGACCGAAGAGAGACACAGGCACCGAAAGAGAGACACAGGGACTGAGAGAGAGACACAGTGACCGAGAGAGCGACACCGGGACAGAGAGAGAGATACAGGGACTGAGCGAGTCACAGGGACCGAGACAGAGACAGGTACCGAGTGAGTGACACAGGGACCAAGTGAGAGACACAGGGACCGAGAGAGAGAGACAGGGACCGATTGAGACAGAGGGAGCGAGGAGAGAGTGACAGGGACCGAGAGAGAGAGACACAGGGACCGAGAGAGAGAGACACAGGGACCGAGAGAGAAACACAAGGACCGCGAGAGACACAGGGACCGAGTGAGACACAGGGGTGAAAGGGAGACACAGGGACCGAGCGAGACACAGGGACCGAGTGAGACACAGCATCCGAGAGAGACACAGGGACCAAGAGAGGGAGACACAGGGACCGAGAGAGAGAGACACAGGGACCGAGAGAGAGACACAAGGACCGAGAGAGACACAGGGACCCAGAGTGAGACACAGGGATCGAGAGAGACACAGGGACCCAGAGAGAGACACAGGGACCGAGAGAGACACAAGGACCTAGAGAGAGACACAGGGAGCGAGAGAGACACAGGGACCGAGTGAGACACAGCGGTGAGAGGGAGACACAGGGACCAAGCGAGACACAGGGACCGAGTGAGACACAGCGTCCGAGAGAGACACAGGGACCGGGGGAGAGAGACACAGGGACCGAGAGAGAGACACAGGGACCGAGTGAGAGACACAGGGACTGAGCGAGACAGAGGGACCGTGTGAGACACAGGGGTGAGAGGGAGACACAGGGACCGAGTGAGACACAGGGACCGAGAGAGACACAGCGTCCGAGAGAGACACAGGGACCGAGAGAGAGACACAGGGAACAAGAGAGACACAGGTACTGTGTGAGAGACACAGGGACTGAGAGAGAGAGACAGGGACCGAGTGAGACACAGGGACCCAGTGAGACACATGGACCGAGGGAGACAGACGGACCGAGAGAGAGACACAGGGACGAGAGAGAAACGGGGGCAGAGAGAGAGAAACAGGCACCGAGAGAGAGACACAGGGACAGAGAGAAAGACACAGGGACCGAGAGAGACACCAGGACCGACAGAGTGACAGGGACGAGTGAGACACAGGGACCCAGAGAGAGACACAGGGACCAAGAGAGACACAAGGACCTAGAGAGAGACACAGGGACCGAGAGAGTCACAGGGACCGACAGCGACACTGAAATAGAGAGAGAGAAAGGGACCGAGTGAGACACAGGGACCGAGAGAGAGACAGGGACCGAGTGAGAGACACAGGGACCGAGTGAGACACAAGGACCGAGAGAGAGACACAGGGACCGAGTGAGAGACACAGGGACTCAGAGTGAGACACAGGGATCGAGAGAGACACAGGGACCCAGAGAGAGACACAGGGACCCAGAGAGACACAAGGACCTAGAGAGAGACACAGGGACCGAGAGAGTCACAGGGACTGAGAGAGACACAGGGACCGAGAGAGAGACAGTGACCGAGAGAGACACAGGGACTGAGAGAGAGAGACACAGGGACCGAGAGAGAGACACAAGGACCGAGAGAGACACAGGGACCGAGTGAGACACAGGGGTGAGAGGGAGACACAGGGACCGAGCGAGACACAGGGACCGAGTGAGACACAGCGTCTGAGAGAGACACAGGGACCGGGGGAGAGAGACACAGGGACCGAGAGAGAGACACAGGGACCGAGTGAGAGACACAGGGACTGAGAGAGAGAGACACAGGGACCGAGAGAGAGACACAGGGACCGAGAGAGACACAGGGACTGAGAGAGACACAGGGACCGAAGAGAGACACAGGCACCGAGAGAGAGACACAGGGACTGAGAGAGAGACACAGGGACCGAGAGAGACACAGGGACCGAGAGAGAGACAGGTACCGAGTGAGTGACACAGGGACCAAGTGAGAGACACAGGGACCGAGAGAGAGAGACAGGGATCGAGAGAGAGACACAGGGACCGATTGAGACAGAGGGAGCGAGAGAGTGACAGGGACCGAGAGAGAGAGACACAGGGACCGAGAGAGAGAGACACAGGGACCGAGAGAGAGACACAAGGACCGCGAGAGACACAGGGACCGAGTGAGACACAGGGGTGAGAGGGAGACACAGGGACCGAGCGAGACACAGGGACCGAGTGAGACACAGCATCCGAGAGAGACACAGGGACCAAGAGAGGGAGACACAGGGACCGAGAGAGAGAGACACAGGGACCAAGAGAGAGACACAAGGACCGAGAGAGACACAGGGACCCAGAGTGAGACACAGGGATCGAGAGAGACACAGGGACCCAGAGAGAGACACAGGGACCGAGAGAGACACAAGGACCTAGAGAGAGACACAGGGAGCGAGAGAGACACAGGGACCGAGTGAGACACAGCGGTGAGAGGGAGACACAGGGACCGAGCGAGACACAGGGACCGAGTGAGACACAGCGTCCGAGAGAGACACAGGGACCGGGGGAGAGAGACACAGGGACCGAGAGAGAGACACAGGGACCGAGTGAGAGACACAGGGACTGAGCGAGACAGAGGGACCGTGTGAGACACAGGGGTGAGAGGGAGACACAGGGACCGAGTGAGACACAGGGACCGAGAGAGACACAGCGTCCGAGAGAGACACAGGGACCGAGAGAGAGACACAGGGAACAAGAGAGACACAGGTACTGTGTGAGAGACACAGGGACTGAGAGAGAGAGACAGGGACCGAGTGAGACACAGGGACCCAGTGAGACACATGGACCGAGGGAGACAGACGGACCGAGAGAGAGACACAGGGACGAGAGAGAAACGGGGGCAGAGAGAGAGAAACAGGCACCGAGAGAGAGACACAGGGACTGAGAGAAAGACACAGGGACCGAGAGAGACACCAGGACCGAGAGAGTGACAGGGACGAGTGAGACACAGGGACCCAGAGAGAGACACAGGGACCAAGAGAGACACAAGGACCTAGAGAGAGACACAGGGACCGAGAGAGTCACAGGGACCGACAGCGACACTGAAATAGAGAGAGAGACAGGGACCGAGTGAGACACAGGGACCGAGAGAGAGCCAGGGACCGAGTGAGAGACACAGGGACCGAGTGAGACACAGGGACCGAGAGAGAGACAAAGGGAACAAGAGAGACAGAGTGACCGAGAGAGAGACAGGGACCGAGAGAGACACAGGGACCGAGAGAGACACAGGGACCGAGAGAGAGACAGTGACCGAGAGAGACACAGGGACTGAGAGAGAGAGACACAGGGACCGAGAGAGAGACACAAGGACCGAGAGAGACACAGGGACCGAGTGAGACACAGGGGTGAGAGGGAGACACAGGGACCGAGCGAGACACAGGGACCGAGTGAGACACAGGGACTGAGCGCGTCACAGGGACCGAGAGAGACACAGGGACTGAGAGAGAGACACAGGGACCGAGTGAGAGACACAGGGACTGAGCGAGTCACAGGGACCGAGAGAGACACAGGGACTGAGAGAGAGAGACACAGGGACCGAGAGAGAGACACAGGGACCGAGTGAGACACAGGGACCGAGAGAGAGACAGGGACCGAGAGAGACACAGGGACCGAGAGAGAGAGACAGTGACCGAGAGAGACACAGGGACTGAGAGAGACACAGGGACCGAGAGAGACACAGGGACCGAGAGAGAGACAGTGACCGAGAGAGACACAGGGACTGAGAGAGAGAGACACAGGGACCGAGAGAGAGACACAAGGACCGAGAGAGACACAGGGACCGAGAGAGACACAGGGACCGAGAGAGAGACAGGGACTGAGAGAGACACAGGGACCGAGAGAGACACAGGGACCGAGTGAGACACAGGGGTGAGAGGGAGACACAGGGACCGAGCGAGACACAGGGACCGAGTGAGACACAGCGTCCGAGAGAGACACAGGGACCGGGGGAGAGAGACACAGGGACCGAGAGAGAGACACAGGGACCGAGTGAGAGACACAGGGACTGAGCGAGACACAGGGACCGTGTGAGACACAGGGGTGAGAGGGAGACACAGGGGACCGAGTGAGACACAGGGACCGAGAGAGACACAGCGTCCGAGAGAGACACAGGGACCGAGAGAGAGACTCAGGGAACAAGAGAGACACAGGTACTGTGTGAGAGACACAGGGACTGAGAGAGAGAGACAGGGACCGAGTGAGACAAAGGGACCCAGTGAGACACATGGACCGAGGGAGACAGACGGACCGAGAGAGATACACAGGGACGAGAGAGACACAGGGGCAGAGAGAGAGAAACAGGCACCGAGAGAGAGACACAGGGACTGAGAGAAAGACACAGGGACCGAGAGAGACACCAGGACCGAGAGAGTGACAGGGACGAGTGAGACACAGGGACCCAGAGAGAGACACAGGGACCAAGAGAGACACAAGGACCTAGAGAGAGACACAGGGACCGAGAGAGTCACAGGGACCGACAGCGACACTGAAATAGAGAGAGAGACAGGGACCGAGTGAGACACAGGGACCGAGAGAGAGAGTGAGAGACACAGGGACCGAGTGAGACACAGGGACCGAGAGAGAGACAAAGGGAACAAGAGAGACAGAGGGACCGAGAGAGAGACAGGGACCGAGAGAGAGACAGGGACCGAGCGAGACACAGGGGACCGAGTGAGACCACAGCGTCCGAGAGAGACACAGGGACCGGGGGAGAGAGACACAGGGACCGAGAGAGAGACACAGGGACCGAGTGAGAGACACAGGGACTCAGAGTGAGACACAGGGATCGAGAGAGACACAGGGACCCAGAGAGAGACACAGGGACCCAGAGAGACACAAGGACCTAGAGAGAGACACAGGGACCGAGAGAGTCACAGGGACTGAGAGAGACACAGGGACCGAGAGAGAGACAGTGACCGAGAGAGACACAGGGACTGAGAGAGAGAGACACAGGGACCGAGAGAGAGACACAAGGACCGAGAGAGACACAGGGACCGAGTGAGACACAGGGGTGAGAGGGAGACACAGGGACCGAGCGAGACACAGGGACCGAGTGAGACACAGCGTCTGAGAGAGACACAGGGACCGGGGGAGAGAGACACAGGGACCGAGAGAGAGACACAGGGACCGAGTGAGAGACACAGGGACTGAGAGAGAGAGACACAGGGGACCGAGAGAGAGACACAGGGACCGAGAGAGACACAGGGACAGAGAGAGACACAGGGACCGAAGAGAGACACAGGCACCGAGAGAGAGACACAGGGACTGAGAGAGAGACACAGGGACCGAGAGAGACACAGGGTCCGAGAGAGAGACAGGTACCGAGTGAGTGACACAGGGACCAAGTGAGAGACACAGGGACCGAGAGAGAGAGGACCAGGGATCGAGAGAGAGACACAGGGACCGATTGAGACAGAGGGAGCGAGAGAGTGACAGGGACCGAGAGAGAGAGACACAGGGACCGAGAGAGAGAGACACAGGGACCGAGAGAGAGACACAAGGACCGCGAGAAACACAGGGACCGAGTGAGACACAGGGGTGAGAGGGAGACACAGGGACCGAGCGAGACACAGGGACCGAGTGAGACACAGCATCCGAGAGAGACACAGGGACCAAGAGAGGGAGACACAGGGACCGAGAGAGAGAGACACAGGGACCGAGAGAGAGACACAAGGACCGAGAGAGACACAGGGACCCAGAGTGAGACACAGGGATCGAGAGAGACACAGGGACCCAGAGAGAGACACAGGGACCGAGAGAGACACAAGGACCTAGAGAGAGACACAGGGAGCGAGAGAGACACAGGGACCGAGTGAGACACAGCGGTGAGAGGGAGACACAGGGACCGAGCGAGACACAGGGGACCGAGTGAGACACAGCGTCCGAGAGAGACACAGGGACCGGGGGAGAGAGACACAGGGACCGAGAGAGAGACACAGGGACCGAGTGAGAGACACAGGGACTGAGCGAGACAGAGGGACCGTGTGAGACACAGGGGTGAGAGGGAGACACAGGGACCGAGTGAGACACAGGGACCGAGAGAGACACAGCGTCCGAGAGAGACACAGGGACCGAGAGAGAGACACAGGGAACAAGAGAGACACAGGTACTGTGTGAGAGACACAGGGACTGAGAGAGAGAGACAGGGACCGAGTGAGACACAGGGACCCAGTGAGACACATGGACCGAGGGAGACAGACGGACCGAGAGAGAGACACAGGGACTGAGAGAAAGACACAGGGACCGAGAGAGACACCAGGACCGAGAGAGTGACAGGGACGAGTGAGACACAGGGACCCAGAGAGAGACACAGGGACCAAGAGAGACACAAGGACCTAGAGAGAGACACAGGGACCGAGAGAGTCACAGGGACCGACAGCGACACTGAAATAGAGAGAGAGACAGGGACCGAGTGAGACACAGGGACCGAGAGAGAGCCAGGGACCGAGTGAGAGACACAGGGACCGAGTGAGACACAGGGACCGAGAGAGAGACAAAGGGAACAAGAGAGACAGAGTGACCGAGAGAGAGACAGGGACCGAGAGAGACACAGGGACCGAGAGAGACACAGGGACCGAGAGAGAGACAGTGACCGAGAGAGACACAGGGACTGAGAGAGAGAGACACAGGGACCGAGAGAGAGACACAAGGACCGAGAGAGACACAGGGACCGAGTGAGACACAGGGGTGAGAGGGAGACACAGGGACCGAGCGAGACACAGGGACCGAGTGAGACACAGGGACTGAGCGCGTCACAGGGACCGAGAGAGACACAGGGACTGAGAGAGAGACACAGGGACCGAGTGAGAGACACAGGGACTGAGCGAGTCACAGGGACCGAGAGAGACACAGGGACTGAGAGAGAGAGACACAGGGACCGAGAGAGAGACACAGGGACCGAGTGAGACACAGGGACCGAGAGAGAGACAGGGACCGAGAGAGACACAGGGACCGAGAGAGAGAGACAGTGACCGAGAGAGACACAGGGACTGAGAGAGACACAGGGACCGAGAGAGACACAGGGACCGAGAGAGAGACAGTGACCGAGAGAGACACAGGGACTGAGAGAGAGAGACACAGGGACCGAGAGAGAGACACAAGGACCGAGAGAGACACAGGGACCGAGAGAGACACAGGGACCGAGAGAGAGACAGGGACTGAGAGAGACACAGGGACCGAGAGAGACAGAGGGACCGAGAGAGAGACAGTGACCGAGAGAGACACAGGGACTGAGAGAGAGAGACACAGGGACCGAGAGAGAGACACAAGGACCGAGAGAGACACAGGGACCGAGTGAGACACAGGGCTGAGAGGGAGACACAGGGACCGAGCGAGACACAGGGACCGAGTGAGACACAGGGACTGAGCGCGTCACAGGGACCGAGAGAGACACAGGGACTGAGAGAGAGACACAGGGACCGAGTGAGAGACACAGGGACTGAGCGAGTCACAGGGACCGAGAGAGACACAGGGACTGAGAGAGAGAGACACAGGGACCGAGAGAGAGACACAGGGACCGAGTGAGACACAGGGACCGAGAGAGAGACAGGGACCGAGAGAGACACAGGGACCGAGAGAGAGAGACAGTGACCGAGAGAGACACAGGGACTGAGAGAGACACAGGGACCGAGAGAGACACAGGGACCGAGAGAGAGACAGTGACCGAGAGAGACACAGGGACTGAGAGAGAGAGACACAGGGACCGAGAGAGAGACACAAGGACCGAGAGAGACACAGGGACCGAGAGAGACACAGGGACCGAGAGAGAGACAGGGACTGAGAGAGACACAGGGACCGAGAGAGACAGAGGGACCGAGAGAGAGACAGTGACCGAGAGAGACACAGGGACTGAGAGAGAGAGACACAGGGACCGAGAGAGAGAGACACAAGGACCGAGAGAGACACAGGGACCGAGTGAGACACAGGGGTGAGAGGGAGACACAGGGACCGAGCGAGACACAGGGACCCAGTGAGACACAGGGACTGAGCGCGTCACAGGGACCGAGAGAGACACAGGGACTGAGAGAGAGACACAGGGACCGAGTGAGAGACACAGGGACTGAGCGAGTCACAGGGACCGAGAGAGACACAGGGACTGAGAGAGAGAGACACAGGGACCGAGAGAGAGACACAGTGTCCGAGTGAGAGACACAGGGACTGAGCGAGTCACAGGGACCGAGAGAGACACAGGGACTGAGAGAGAGAGACACAAGGACCGAGAGAGAGACACAGGGACCGAGAGAGACACAGGGACTGAGAGAGAAACAGGGACCGAGAGAGAGACAGGGGTGAGAGGGAGACACAGGGACCGAGCGAGACACAGGGACCGAGTGAGACACAGCGTCCGAGAGAGACACAGGGACCGGGGGAGAGAGACACAGGGACCGAGAGAGAGACACAGGGACCGAGTGAGAGACACAGGGACTGAGCAAGTCACAGGGACCGAGAGAGACACCGGGACCGAGAGAGACACAGGGACCCAGACTGAGACACAGGGATCGAGAGAGACACAGGGACCCAGAGAGACACAAGGACCTAGAGAGAGACACAGGGACCGAGAGAGTCACAGGGACTGAGAGAGACACAGGGACCAACAGAGAGACAGTGACCGAGAGAGACACAGGGACTGAGAGAGAGAGACACAGGGACCGAGAGAGAGACACAAGGACCGAGAGAGACACAGGGACCGAGTGAGACACAGGGGTGAGAGGGAGACACAGGGACCGAGCGAGACACAGGGACCGAGTGAGACACAGCGTCCGAGAGAGACACAGGGACCGGGGGAGAGAGACACAGGGACCGAGAGAGAGACACAGGGACCGAGTGAGAGACACAGGGACTGAGCGAGTCACAGGGACCGAGAGAGACACAGGGACCGAGAGAGACACAGGGACCGAGAGAGACACAGGGACCGAAGAGAGACACAGGCACCGAGAGAGAGACACAGGGACTGAGAGAGAGACCCAGTGACCAAGAGAGCGACACCGGGACAGAGAGAGAGATACAGGGACTGAGCGAGTCACAGGGACCGAGACAGAGACAGGTACCGAGTGAGAGACACAGGGACCAAGTGAGAGACACAAGGACCGAGAGAGAGAGACAGGGATCGAGAGAGAGACACAGGGACCGAGCTGACACAGGGACCGAGAGAGAGAGACAGGGATCGAGAGAGAGACACAGGGACCGATTGAGACAGAGGGAGCGAGAGAGTGACAGGGACCGAGAGAGAGAGACACAGGGACCGAGAGAGAGAGACTCAGGGACCGAGAGAGAGACACAAGGACCGCGAGAGACACAGGGACCGAGTGAGACACAGGGGTGAGAGGGAGACACAGGGACCGAGCGAGACACAGGGACCGAGTGAGACACAGCGTCCGAGAGAGACACAGGGACCAAGAGAGGGAGACACAGGGACCGAGAGAGAGAGACACAGGGACCGAGAGAGAGACACAAGGACCGAGAGAGACACAGGGACCCAGAGTGAGACACAGGGATCGAGAGAGACACAGGGACCCAGAGAGAGACACAGGGACCGAGAGAGACACAAGGACCTAGAGAGAGACACAGGGACCGAGAGAGACACAGGGACCGAGTGAGACACAGGGGTGAGAGGGAGACACAGGGACCGAGCGAGACACAGGGACCGAGTGAGACACAGCGTCCGAGAGAGACACAGGGACCGGGGGAGAGAGACACAGGGACCGAGAGAGAGACACAGGGACCGAGTGAGAGACACAGGGACTGAGCGAGACACAGGGACCGTGTGAGACACAGGGGTGAGAGGGAGACACAGGGACCGAGTGAGACACAGGGACCGAGAGAGACACAGCGTCCGAGAGAGACACAGGGACCGAGAGAGAGACTCAGGGAACAAGAGAGACACAGGTACTGTGTGAGAGACACAGGGACTGAGAGAGAGAGACAGGGACCGAGTGAGACACAGGGACCCAGTGAGACACATGGACCGAGGGAGACAGACGGACCGAGAGAGAGACACAGGGACGAGAGAGACACAGGGGCAGAGAGAGAGAAACAGGCACCGAGAGAGAGACACAGGGACTGAGAGAAAGACACAGGGACCGAGAGAGACACCAGGACCGAGAGAGTGACAGGGACGAGTGAGACACAGGGACCCAGAGAGAGACACAGGGACCAAGAGAGACACAAGGACCTAGAGAGAGACACAGGGACCGAGAGAGTCACAGGGACCGACAGCGACACTGAAATAGAGAGAGAGACAGGGACCGAGTGAGACACAGGGACCGAGAGAGAGACAGGGACCGAGTGAGAGACACAGGGACCGAGTGAGACACAGGGACCGAGAGAGAGACAAAGGGAACAAGAGAGACAGAGGGACCGAGAGAGAGACAGGGACCGGGGGAGAGAGACACAGGGGTGAGAGGGAGACACAGGGACCGAGCAAGACACAGGGACCGAGTGAGACACAGCGTCCGAGAGAGACACAGGGACCGGGGGAGAGAGACACAGGGACCGAGAGAGAGACACAGGGACCGAGTGAGAGACACAGGGACTCAGAGTGAGACACAGGGATCGAGAGAGACACAGGGACCCAGAGAGAGACACAGGGACCCAGAGAGACACAAGGACCTAGAGAGAGACACAGGGACCGAGAGAGTCACAGGGACTGAGAGAGACACAGGGACCGAGAGAGAGACAGTGACCGAGAGAGACACAGGGACTGAGAGAGAGAGACACAGGTACCGAGAGAGAGACACAAGGACCGAGAGAGACACAGGGACCGAGTGAGACACAGGGGTGAGAGGGAGACACAGGGACCGAGCGAGACACAGGGACCGAGTGAGACACAGCGTCTGAGAGAGACACAGGGACCGGGGGAGAGAGACACAGGGACCGAGAGAGAGACACAGGGACCGAGTGAGAGACACAGGGACTGAGCGAGTCACAGGGAGCGAGAGAGACACAGCGTCTGAGAGAGACACAGGGACCGGGGGAGAGAGACACAGGGACCGAGAGAGAGACACAGGGACCGAGTGAGAGACACAGGGACTGAGAGAGAGAGACACAGGGACCGAGAGAGAGACACAGGGACCGAGAGAGACACAGGGACTGAGAGAGACACAGGGACCGAAGAGAGACACAGGCACCGAGAGAGAGACACAGGGACTGAGAGAGAGACACAGTGACCGAGAGAGCGACACCGGGACAGAGAGAGAGATACAGGGACTGAGCGAGTCACAGGGACCGAGACAGAGACAGGTACCGAGTGAGTGACACAGGGACCAAGTGAGAGACACAGGGACCGAGAGAGAGAGACAGGGACCGATTGAGACAGAGGGAGCGAGAGAGTGACAGGGACCGAGAGAGAGAGACACAGGGACCGAGAGAGAGAGACACAGGGACCGAGAGAGAAACACAAGGACCGCGAGAGACACAGGGACCGAGTGAGACACAGGGGTGAAAGGGAGACACAGGGACCGAGCGAGACACAGGGACCGAGTGAGACACAGCATCCGAGAGAGACACAGGGACCAAGAGAGGGAGACACAGGGACCGAGAGAGAGAGACACAGGGACCGAGAGAGAGACACAAGGACCGAGAGAGACACAGGGACCCAGAGTGAGACACAGGGATCGAGAGAGACACAGGGACCCAGAGAGAGACACAGGGACCGAGAGAGACACAAGGACCTAGAGAGAGACACAGGGAGCGAGAGAGACACAGGGACCGAGTGAGACACAGCGGTGAGAGGGAGACACAGGGACCAAGCGAGACACAGGGACCGAGTGAGACACAGCGTCCGAGAGAGACACAGGGACCGGGGGAGAGAGACACAGGGACCGAGAGAGAGACACAGGGACCGAGTGAGAGACACAGGGACTGAGCGAGACAGAGGGACCGTGTGAGACACAGGGGTGAGAGGGAGACACAGGGACCGAGTGAGACACAGGGACCGAGAGAGACACAGCGTCCGAGAGAGACACAGGGACCGAGAGAGAGACACAGGGAACAAGAGAGACACAGGTACTGTGTGAGAGACACAGGGACTGAGAGAGAGAGACAGGGACCGAGTGAGACACAGGGACCCAGTGAGACACATGGACCGAGGGAGACAGACGGACCGAGAGAGAGACACAGGGACGAGAGAGAAACGGGGGCAGAGAGAGAGAAACAGGCACCGAGAGAGAGACACAGGGACAGAGAGAAAGACACAGGGACCGAGAGAGACACCAGGACCGACAGAGTGACAGGGACGAGTGAGACACAGGGACCCAGAGAGAGACACAGGGACCAAGAGAGACACAAGGACCTAGAGAGAGACACAGGGACCGAGAGAGTCACAGGGACCGACAGCGACACTGAAATAGAGAGAGAGAAAGGGACCGAGTGAGACACAGGGACCGAGAGAGAGACAGGGACCGAGTGAGAGACACAGGGACCGAGTGAGACACAGGGACCGAGAGAGAGACAGGGACCGAGAGAGACACAGGGACCGAGAGAGAGACAGTGACCGAGAGAGACACAGGGACTGAGAGAGACACAGGGACCGAGAGAGACACAGGGACCGAGAGAGAGACAGTGACCGAGAGAGACACAGGGACTGAGAGAGAGAGACACAGGGACCGAGAGAGAGACACAAGGACCTAGAGAGAGACACAGGGACCGAGAGAGACACAGGGACCGAGTGAGACACAGGGGTGAGAGGGAGACACAGGGACCGAGCGAGACACAGGGACCGAGTGAGACACAGCGTCCGAGAGAGACACAGGGACCGGGGGAGAGAGACACAGGGACCGAGAGAGAGACACAGGGACCGAGTGAGAGACACAGGGACTGAGCGAGACACAGGGACCGTGTGAGACACAGGGGTGAGAGGGAGACACAGGGACCGAGTGAGACACAGGGACCGAGAGAGACACAGCGTCCGAGAGAGACACAGGGACCGAGAGAGAGACTCAGGGAACAAGAGAGACACAGGTACTGTGTGAGAGACACAGGGACTGAGAGAGAGAGACAGGGACCGAGTGAGACACAGGGACCCAGTGAGACACATGGACCGAGGGAGACAGACGGACCGAGAGAGAGACACAGGGACGAGAGAGACACAGGGGCAGAGAGAGAGAAACAGGCACCGAGAGAGAGACACAGGGACTGAGAGAAAGACACAGGGACCGAGAGAGACACCAGGACCGAGAGAGTGACAGGGACGAGTGAGACACAGGGACCCAGAGAGAGACACAGGGACCAAGAGAGACACAAGGACCTAGAGAGAGACACAGGGACCGAGAGAGTCACAGGGACCGACAGCGACACTGAAATAGAGAGAGAGACAGGGACCGAGTGAGACACAGGGACCGAGAGAGAGACAGGGACCGAGTGAGAGACACAGGGACCGAGTGAGACACAGGGACCGAGAGAGAGACAAAGGGAACAAGAGAGACAGAGGGACCGAGAGAGAGACAGGGACCGGGGGAGAGAGACACAGGGGTGAGAGGGAGACACAGGGACCGAGCAAGACACAGGGACCGAGTGAGACACAGCGTCCGAGAGAGACACAGGGACCGGGGGAGAGAGACACAGGGACCGAGAGAGAGACACAGGGACCGAGTGAGAGACACAGGGACTCAGAGTGAGACACAGGGATCGAGAGAGACACAGGGACCCAGAGAGAGACACAGGGACCCAGAGAGACACAAGGACCTAGAGAGAGACACAGGGACCGAGAGAGTCACAGGGACTGAGAGAGACACAGGGACCGAGAGAGAGACAGTGACCGAGAGAGACACAGGGACTGAGAGAGAGAGACACAGGTACCGAGAGAGAGACACAAGGACCGAGAGAGACACAGGGACCGAGTGAGACACAGGGGTGAGAGGGAGACACAGGGACCGAGCGAGACACAGGGACCGAGTGAGACACAGCGTCTGAGAGAGACACAGGGACCGGGGGAGAGAGACACAGGGACCGAGAGAGAGACACAGGGACCGAGTGAGAGACACAGGGACTGAGCGAGTCACAGGGAGCGAGAGAGACACAGCGTCTGAGAGAGACACAGGGACCGGGGGAGAGAGACACAGGGACCGAGAGAGAGACACAGGGACCGAGTGAGAGACACAGGGACTGAGAGAGAGAGACACAGGGACCGAGAGAGAGACACAGGGACCGAGAGAGACACAGGGACTGAGAGAGACACAGGGACCGAAGAGAGACACAGGCACCGAGAGAGAGACACAGGGACTGAGAGAGAGACACAGTGACCGAGAGAGCGACACCGGGACAGAGAGAGAGATACAGGGACTGAGCGAGTCACAGGGACCGAGACAGAGACAGGTACCGAGTGAGTGACACAGGGACCAAGTGAGAGACACAGGGACCGAGAGAGAGAGACAGGGACCGATTGAGACAGAGGGAGCGAGAGAGTGACAGGGACCGAGAGAGAGAGACACAGGGACCGAGAGAGAGAGACACAGGGACCGAGAGAGAAACACAAGGACCGCGAGAGACACAGGGACCGAGTGAGACACAGGGGTGAAAGGGAGACACAGGGACCGAGCGAGACACAGGGACCGAGTGAGACACAGCATCCGAGAGAGACACAGGGACCAAGAGAGGGAGACACAGGGACCGAGAGAGAGAGACACAGGGACCGAGAGAGAGACACAAGGACCGAGAGAGACACAGGGACCCAGAGTGAGACACAGGGATCGAGAGAGACACAGGGACCCAGAGAGAGACACAGGGACCGAGAGAGACACAAGGACCTAGAGAGAGACACAGGGAGCGAGAGAGACACAGGGACCGAGTGAGACACAGCGGTGAGAGGGAGACACAGGGACCAAGCGAGACACAGGGACCGAGTGAGACACAGCGTCCGAGAGAGACACAGGGACCGGGGGAGAGAGACACAGGGACCGAGAGAGAGACACAGGGACCGAGTGAGAGACACAGGGACTGAGCGAGACAGAGGGACCGTGTGAGACACAGGGGTGAGAGGGAGACACAGGGACCGAGTGAGACACAGGGACCGAGAGAGACACAGCGTCCGAGAGAGACACAGGGACCGAGAGAGAGACACAGGGAACAAGAGAGACACAGGTACTGTGTGAGAGACACAGGGACTGAGAGAGAGAGACAGGGACCGAGTGAGACACAGGGACCCAGTGAGACACATGGACCGAGGGAGACAGACGGACCGAGAGAGAGACACAGGGACGAGAGAGAAACGGGGGCAGAGAGAGAGAAACAGGCACCGAGAGAGAGACACAGGGACAGAGAGAAAGACACAGGGACCGAGAGAGACACCAGGACCGACAGAGTGACAGGGACGAGTGAGACACAGGGACCCAGAGAGAGACACAGGGACCAAGAGAGACACAAGGACCTAGAGAGAGACACAGGGACCGAGAGAGTCACAGGGACCGACAGCGACACTGAAATAGAGAGAGAGAAAGGGACCGAGTGAGACACAGGGACCGAGAGAGAGACAGGGACCGAGTGAGAGACACAGGGACCGAGTGAGACACAGGGACCGAGAGAGAGACAGGGACCGAGAGAGACACAGGGACCGAGAGAGAGACAGTGACCGAGAGAGACACAGGGACTGAGAGAGACACAGGGACCGAGAGAGACACAGGGACCGAGAGAGAGACAGTGACCGAGAGAGACACAGGGACTGAGAGAGAGAGACACAGGGACCGAGAGAGAGACACAAGGACCGATAGAGACACAGGGACCGAGAGAGACACAGGGACCGAGAGAGAGACAGGGATTGAGAGAGACACAGGAACCGAGAGAGAGAGACACAGGGACCGAGAGAGAGACACAGTGACCGAGTGAGAGGCACAGGGACTGAGCGAGTCACAGGGACCGAGAGAGACACAGGGACTGATAGAGAGAGACACAGGGACCGAGAGAGAGACACAAGGACCGAGAGAGACACAGGGACCGAGTGAGACACAGGGGTGAGAGTTAGACACAGGGACTGAGCGAGTCACAGGGACCGAGAGAGACACAGGTACTGAGAGAGAGACACAGGGACCGAGTGAGAGACACAGGGACTGAGCGAGTCACAGGGACCGAGAGAGACACAGGGACTGAGAGAGAGAGACACAGGGACCGAGAGAGAGACAAAGGGACCGAGAGAGACACAGGGACTGAGAGAGACACAGGGACCGAGAGAGAGACACAGGGACTGAGAGAGTGACACAGGGACCAAGAGAGACACCAGGACCGAGAGAGACACAGGGGTGAGAGAGAGATACAGGGACCGAGAGAGACACAGGGACCGAGTGAGACACAGGGACCGAGAGAGAGACACAGGGACCGAGAGAGATACAGGGACTGAGAGAGACACAGGGACCGAGAGAGAGACACAGGGACTGAGAGAGTGACACAGGGACCAAGAGAGACACCAGGACCGAGAGAGACACAGGGGTGAGAGAGAGATACAGGGACAAAGAGAGAGACACAGGGACCGAGTGAGACACAGGGACCGAGAGAGACACCGGGACCGAGAGAGACACAGGGACTGAGGGAGAGAGACACAGGGACCGAGTGAGACACAGGGACCGAGGGAGAGAGACAGGGTCCGAGAGAGAGAGACACAGGGACCGAGTGAGACACAGCGACCAAGAGAGAGACACTGGGACCCAGAGAGCGACACAGGGACTGAGCGAGTCACAGGGACCGAGAGAGAGACACAGGCACTGAGAGAGAGAGACAGGGACTGAGAGAGTGACACAGGGACCAAGAGAGACACCAGGACCGAGAGAGACACAGGGGTGAGAGAGACACCGGGACCGAGAGAGACACAGGGACCCAGAGTGAGACACAGGGATCGAGAGAGACACAGGGACCCAGAGAGAGACACAGGGACCGAGAGAGACACAAGGACCTAGAGAGAGACACAGGGACCGAGAGAGCCACAGGGACTGAGAGAGACACAGGGACCGAGAGAGAGACAGTGACCGAGAGAGACACAGGGACTGAGAGAGAGAGACACAGGGACCGAGAGAGAGACACAAGGACCGAGAGAGACACAGGGACCGAATGAGACACAGGGGTGAGAGGGAGACACAGGGACCGAGCGAGACACAGGGACCGAGTGAGACACAGGGACTGAGCGAGTCACAGGGACCGAGAGAGACACAGGGACTGAGAGAGAGACACAGGGACCGAGTGAGAGACACAGGGACTGAGCGAGTCACAGGGACTGAGAGAGACACAGGGACTGAGAGAGAGAGAGACACAGGGACCGAGAGAGAGACACAGTGCCCGAGTGAGAGACACAGGGACTGAGCGAGTCACAGGGACCGAGAGAGACACAGGGACTGAGAGAGAGAGACACAGGGACCGAGAGAGAGACACAGGGACCGAGCGAGACACAGGGACTGAGAGAGACACAGGGACCGAGAGAGAGACACAGGGACTGAGAGAGTGACACAGGGACCAAGAGAGACACCAGGACCGAGAGAGACACAGGGGTGGGAGAGAGATACAGGGACCGAGAGAGACACAGGGACCGAGTGAGACACAGGGACCGAGAGAGACACCGGGACCGAGAGAGACACAGGGACCGAGGGAGAGAGACACAGGGACCGAGTGAGACACAGGGACCGAGGGAGAGAGACAGGGTCCGAGAGAGAGAGACACAGGGACCGAATGAGACACAGGGACCGAGAGAGTGACAGGGACCAAGTGAGACACAGCGACCGAGAGAGAGACACTGGGACCCAGAGAGCGACACAGGGACTGAGCGAGTCACAGGGACCGAGAGAGAGACAGGGGTGAGAGGGAGACACAGGGACCCAGCGAGACACAGGGACCGAGTGAGACACAGCGTCCGAGAGAGACACAGGGACCGGGGAAGAGAGACACAGGGACCGAGAGAGAGACACAGGGACCGAGTGAGAGACACAGGGACTGAGCGAGTCACAGGGACCGAGAGAGACACAGGGACCGAGAGAGACACAGGGGTGAGAGAGACACCGGGACCGAGAGAGACACAGGGACCCAGAGTGAGACACAGGGATCGAGAGAGCCACAGGGACCCAGAGAGAGACACAGGGACCGAGAGTGACACAAGGATCTAGAGAGAGACACAGGGACCGAGAGAGCCACAGGGACTGAGAGAGACACAGGGACCGAGAGAGAGACAGTGACTGAGAGAGACACAGGAACTGAGAGAGAGAGACACAGGGACCGAGAGAGAGACACAAGGACCGAGAGAGACACAGGGACCGAGTGAGACACAGGGGTGAGAGGGAGACACAGGGACCGAGCGAGCCACAGGGACCGAGTGAGACACAGCGTCCGAGAGAGACACAGGGACCGGGGGAGAGAGACACAGGGACCGAGAGAGAGACACAGGGACCGAGTGAGAGACACATGGACTGAGCGAGTCACAGGGACCGAGAGAGACACAGGGACCGAGAGAGAGACACAGGGACCGAGAGAGAGACACAGGGACCGAAGAGAGACACAGGCACCGAGAGAGAGACACAGGGACTGAGAGAGAGACATAGTGACCGAGAGAGCGACACCGGGACAGAGAGAGAGATACAGGGACTGAGCGAGTCACAGGGACCGAGTGAGTGACACAGGGACCAAGTGAGAGACACAGGGACCGAGAGAGAGAGACAGGGATCGAGAGAGAGACACAGGGACCGATTGAGACAGAGGGACCGAGAGAGTGACAGGGACCGAGAGAGAGAGACACAGGGACCGAGAGAGAGAGACACAGGGACCGAGAGAGAGACACAAGGACCGCGAGAGACACAGGGACCGAGTGAGACACAGGGGTGAGAGGGAGACACAGGGACCGAGCGAGACACAGGGACCGAGTGAGACACAGCGTCCGAGAGAGACACAGGGACCAAGAGAGGGAGACACAGGGATCTATAGAGAAACAGGGACCGGGGGAGAGAGACACAGGGACCGAGAGAGAGAGACACAGGGACCGAGATAGAGACACAAAGACCGAGAGAGACACAGGGACCCAGAGTGAGACACAGGGATCGAGAGATACACAGGGACCCAGAGAGAGACACAGGGACAGAGAGAGACACAAGGACCTAGAGAGAGACACAGGGACCGAGAGAGACACAGGGACCGAGTGAGACACAGGGGTGAGAGGGAGACACAGGGACCGAGCGAGACACAGGGACCGAGTGAGACACAGCGTCCGAGAGAGACACGGGGACCGGGGGAGAGAGACACAGGGACCGAGAGAGAGACACAGTGACCGAGTGAGAGACACAGGGACTGAGCGAGTCACAGGGACCGAGAGAGACACAGGGACTGATAGAGAGAGACACAGGGACCGAGAGAGAGACACAGGGACCGAGAGAGACACAGGGACCAAGAGAGACACCAGGACCGAGAGAGACACAGGGGTGAGAGAGAGATACAGGGACCGAGAGAGACACAGGGACCGAGTGAGACACAGGGACCGAGAGAGAGACACAGGGACCGAGAGAGACACAGGGACTGAGAGAGACACAGGGACCGAGAGAGAGACACAGGGACTGAGAGAGTGACACAGGGACCAAGAGAGACACCAGGACCGAGACAGACACAGGGGTGAGAGCGAGATACAGGGACCGAGAGAGACACAGGGACCGAGTGAGACACAGGGACCGAGAGAGACACCGGGACCGAGAGAGACACAGGGACTGAGGGAGAGAGACACAGGGACTGAGTGAGACACAGGGACCGAGGGAGAGAGACAGGGTCCGAGAGAGAGAGACACAGGGACCGAATGAGACACAGGGACCGAGAGAGTGACAGGGACCGAGTGAGACACAGCGACCAAGAGAGAGACATTGGGACCCAGAGAGCGACACAGGGACTGAGCGAGTCACAGGGACCGAGAGAGAGACACAGGCACAGAGAGAGAGAGACAGGGACTGAGAGAGTGACACAGGGACCAAGAGAGACACCAGGACCGAGAGAGACACAGGGGTGAGAGAGACACCGGGACCGAGAGAGACACAGGGACCCAGAGTGAGACACAGGGATCGAGAGAGACACAGGGACCCAGAGAGAGACACAGGGACCGAGAGAGTCACAAGGACCTAGATAGAGACACAGGGACCGAGAGAGCCACAGGGACTGAGAGAGACACAGGGACCGAGAGAGAGACAGTGACCGAGAGAGACACAGGGACTGAGAGAGAGAGACACAGGGACCGAGAGAGAGACACAAGGACCGAGAGAGACACAGGGACCGAATGAGACACAGGGGTGAGAGGGAGACAAAGGGACCGAGCGAGACACAGGGACCGAGTGAGACACAGCGACCGAGAGAGACACAGGGACTGAGAGAGAGACACAGGGACCGAGTGAGAGACACAGGGACTGAGCGAGTCACAGGGACCGAGAGAGACACAGGGACTGAGAGAGAGAGAGACACAGGGACCGAGAGAGAGACACAGGGACCGAGTGAGAGACACAGGGACTGAGCGAGTCACAGGGACCGAGAGAGACACAGGGACCGAGAGAGACACAGGGACCGAATGAGACACAGGGGTGAGAGGGAGACAAAGGGACCGAGTGAGACACAGGGACTGAGCGAGTCACAGGGACCGAGAGAGACACAGGGACTGAGAGAGAGACACAGGGACCGAGTGAGAGACACAGGGACTGAGCGAGTCACAGGGACCGAGAGAGACACAGGGACTGAGAGAGAGAGAGACACAGGGACCGAGAGAGAGACACAGGGACCGAGTGAGAGACACAGGGACTGAGCGAGTCACAGGGACCGAGAGAGACACAGGGACCGAGAGAGAGACACAGGGACCGAGAGAGACACAGGGACTGAGAGAGAAACAGTGACCGAGAGAGAGACACAGGGACTGAGAGAGTGACACAGGGACCGAGAGAGACACAGGGACTGAGAGAGAGACACAGTGACCGAGAGAGCAACACCGGGACAGAGAGAGAGATACAGGGACTGAGCGAGTCACAGGGACCGAGTGAGAGACACAGGGACCAAGTGAGAGACACAGGGACCGAGAGAGAGAGACAGGGATCGAGAGAGAGACACAGGGACCGATTGAGACAGAGGGACCGAGAGAGTGACAGGGACCGAGAGAGAGAGACACAGGGACCGAGAGAGAGACACAAGGACCGCGAGAGACACAGGGACCGAGTGAGACACAGGGGTGAGAGGGAGACACAGGGACCGAGCGAGACACAGGGACCGAGTGAGACACAGCGTCCGAGAGAGACACAGGGACCAAGAGAGGGAGACACAGGGACCGAGAGAGAAACAGGGACCGGGGGAGAGAGACACAGGGACCGAGAGAGAGAGACACAGGGACCCAGAGAGAGACACAGGGACCGAGAGAGACACAAGGACCTAGAGAGAGACACAGGGACCGAGAGAGACACAGGGACCGAGTGAGACACAGGGGTGAGAGGGAGACACAGGGACCGAGCGAGACACAGGGACCGAGTGAGACACAGGGACCGAGTGAGAGACACAGGGACTGAGCGAGACACAGGGACCGAGTGAGACACAGGGGTGAGAGGGAGACACTGGGACCGAGTGAGACACAGGGACCGAGAGAGACACAGCGTCCGAGAGAGACACAGGGACCGAGAGAGAGACGCAGGGAACAAGAGAGACACAGGTACTGTGTGAAAGACACAGGGACTGAGAGAGAGAGACAGGGACCAAGTGAGACACAGGGACCCAGTGAGACACATGGACCGAGGGAGACAGACGGACCGAGAGAGAGACACAGGGACCGAGAGAGACACAGGGGCAGAGAGAGAGAAACAGGCACCGAGAGAGAGACACAGGGACTGAGAGAAAGACATAGGGACCGAGAGAGACACCAGGACCGAGAGAGTGACAGGGACCGAGTGAGACACAGGGACCCAGAGAGAGACACAGGGACCAAGAGAGACATAAGGACCTAGAGAGAGACACAGGGACCGAGAGAGTCACAGGGACCGACAGCGACACTGAAATAGAGAGAGAGACAGGGACCGAGTGAGACACAGGGACCGAGAGAGAGACAGGGACCGAGTGAGAGACACAGGGACCGAGTGAGACACAGGGACCGAGAGAGAGACAAAGGGAACAGGAGAGACAGAGGGACCGAGAGAGAGACAGGGACCGAGAGAGACACAGGGACCGAGAGAGAGACAGTGACCGAGAGAGACACAGGGACTGAGAGAGACACAGGGACCGAGAGAGACACAGGGACCGAGAGAGAGACAGTGACCGAGAGAGACACAGGGACTGAGAAAGAGAGACACAGGGACCGAGAGAGAGACACAAGGACCGAGAGAGACACAGGGACCGAGAGAGAGAGACAGGGACTGAGAGAGACACAGGGACCGAGAGAGACACAGGGACCGAGAGAGAGACAGTGACCGAGAGAGACACAGGGACTGAGAGAGAGAGACACTGGGACCGAGAGAGAGACACAAGGACCGAGAGAGAAACAGGGACCGAGTGAGACACAGGGGTGAGAGTGAGACACAGGGACTGAGCGAGTCACAGGGACCGAGAGAGACACAGGGACTGAGAGAGAGACACAGGGACCGAGTGAGAGACACAGGGACTGAGCGAGTCACAGGGACCGAGAGAGACACAGGGACTGAGAGAGAGAGACACAGGGACCGAGAGAGAGACACAGTGACCGAGTGAGAGACACAGGAACTGAGCGAGTCACAGGGACCGAGAGAGACACAGGGACTGAGAGAGAGAGACACAGGGACCGAGAGAGAGACACAGGGACCGCGAGAGACACAGGGACTGAGAGAGACACAGGGACCGAGAGAGAGACACAGTGACCGAGTGAGAGACACAGGAACTGAGCGAGTCACAGGGACCGAGAGAGAGATACAGGGACTGAGAGAGACACAGGGACCGAGTGAGACACAGGGACCGAGAGAGACACCGGGACCGAGAGAGACACAGGGACCGAGAGAGAGAGACACAGGGACCGAGTGAGACACAGGGACCGAGGGAGAGAGACAGGGTCCGAGAGAGTGAGACACAGGGACCGAATGAGACACAGGGACCGAGAGAGTGACAGGGACCGAGTGAGATACAGCGACCAAGAGAGAGACACTGGGACCCAGAGAGCGACACAGGGACTGAGCGAGTCACAGGGACCGAGAGAGAGACACAGGCACTGAGAGAGAGAGACAGGGACTGAGAGAGAGACACAGGGACCAAGAGAGACACCAGGACCGAGAGAGACACAGGGGTGAGAGAGACACCGGGACCGAGAGAGACACAGGGACCCAGAGTGAGACACAGGGATCGAGAGAGACACAGGGACCCAGAGAGAGACACAGGGACCGAGGGAGACACAAGGACCTAGAGAGAGACACAGGGACCGAGAGAGTCACAGGGACTGAGAGAGACACAGGGACCGAGAGAGAGACAGTGTCCGAGAGAGACACAGGGACTGAGAGAGAGAGACACAGGGACCGAGAGAGAGACACAAGGACCGAGAGAGACACAGGGACCGAGTGAGACACAGGGGTGAGAGGGAGACACAGGGACCGAGCGAGACACAGGGACCGAGTGAGACACAGCGTCCGAGAGAGACACAGGGACCGGGGGAGAGAGACACAGGGACCGAGTGAGAGACACAGGGACTGAGCGAGTCACAGGGACCGAGAGAGACACAGGGACCGAGAGAGAGACACAGGGACCGAGAGAGAGACACAGGGACCGAGAGAGACACAGGGACTGAGAGAGACACAGGGACCGAGAGAGAGACACAGGCACCGAGAGAGAGACACAGGGACTGAGAGAGAGACACAGTGTCCGAGAGAGCGACACCGGGACAGACAGAGAGATACAGGGACTGAGCGAGTCACAGGGACCGAGACAGAGACAGGTACCGAGTGAGAGACACAGGGACCGAGAGAGAGAGACAGGGATCGAGAGAGAGACACAGGGACTGAGAGAGACACAGGGAACGAGAGAGAGAGACAGGGATCGAGAGAGAGACACAGGGACCGATTGAGACAGAGGGACCGAGAGAGTGACAGGGACCGAGAGAGAGAGACACAGGGACCGAGAGAGAGAGACACAGGGACCGAGAGTGAGACACAAGGACCGCGAGAGACACAGGGACCGAGTGAGACACAGGGGTGAGAGTGAGACACAGGGACTGAGCGAGTCACAGGGACCGAGAGAGACACAGGGACTGAGAGAGAGACACAGGGACCGAGTGAGAGACACAGGGACTGAGCGAGTCACAGGGACCGAGAGAGACACAGGGACTGAGAGAGAGAGACACAGGGACCGAGAGAGAGACACAGTGACCGAGTGAGAGACACAGGAACTGAGCGAGTCACAGGGACCGAGAGAGACACAGGGACTGAGAGAGAGAGACACAGGGACCGAGAGAGAGACACAGGGACCGCGAGAGACACAGGGACTGAGAGAGACACAGGGACCGAGAGAGAGACACAGTGACCGAGTGAGAGACACAGGAACTGAGCGAGTCACAGGGACCGAGAGAGAGATACAGGGACTGAGAGAGACACAGGGACCGAGTGAGACACAGGGACCGAGAGAGACACCGGGACCGAGAGAGACACAGGGACCGAGGGAGAGAGACACAGGGACCGAGTGAGACACAGGGACCGAGGGAGAGAGACAGGGTCCGAGAGAGTGAGACACAGGGACCGAATGAGACACAGGGACCGAGAGAGTGACAGGGACCGAGTGAGATACAGCGACCAAGAGAGAGACACTGGGACCCAGAGAGCGACACAGGGACTGAGCGAGTCACAGGGACCGAGAGAGAGACACAGGCACTGAGAGAGAGAGACAGGGACTGAGAGAGAGACACAGGGACCAAGAGAGACACCAGGACCGAGAGAGACACAGGGGTGAGAGAGACACCGGGACCGAGAGAGACACAGGGACCCAGAGTGAGACACAGGGATCGAGAGAGACACAGGGACCCAGAGAGAGACACAGGGACCGAGGGAGACACAAGGACCTAGAGAGAGACACAGGGACCGAGAGAGTCACAGGGACTGAGAGAGACACAGGGACCGAGAGAGAGACAGTGTCCGAGAGAGACACAGGGACTGAGAGAGAGAGACACAGGGACCGAGAGAGAGACACAAGGACCGAGAGAGACACAGGGACCGAGTGAGACACAGGGACCGGGAGTGAGACAGGGTCTGAGAGAGAGACACAGGGACCGAGTGAGAGACACAGGGACTGAGCGAGTCACAGGGACCGAGAGAGACACAGGGACCGAGAGAGAGACACAGGGACCGAGAGAGAGACACAGGGACCGAGAGAGACACAGGGACTGAGAGAGACACAGGGACCGAGAGAGAGACACAGGCACCGAGAGAGAGACACAGGGACTGAGAGAGAGACACAGTGTCCGAGAGAGCGACACCGGGACAGACAGAGAGATACAGGGACTGAGCGAGTCACAGGGACCGAGACAGAGACAGGTACCGAGTGAGAGACACAGGGACCGAGAGAGAGAGACAGGGATCGAGAGAGAGACACAGGGACTGAGAGAGACACAGGGAACGAGAGAGAGAGACAGGGATCGAGAGAGAGACACAGGGACCGATTGAGACAGAGGGACCGAGAGAGTGACAGGGACCGAGAGAGAGAGACACAGGGACCGAGAGAGAGAGACACAGGGACCGAGAGTGAGACACAAGGACCGCGAGAGACACAGGGACCGAGTGACACACAGGGGTGAGAGGGAGACACAGGGACCGAGCGAGACACAGGGACCGAGTGAGACACAGCATCCGAGAGAGACACAGAGACCGAGAGAGAAACAGGGACCGGGGGAGAGAGACACAGGGACCGAGAGAGAGAGACACAGGGACCGAGAGAGACACACAAGGACCGAGAGAGACACAGGGACCCAGAGTGAGACACAGGGATCGAGAGAGACACAGGGACCCAGAGAGAGACACAGGGACCGAGAGAGACACAAGGACCTAGAGAGAGACACAGGGACCGAGAGAGTCACAGGGACTGAGAGAGACACAGGGACCGAGAGAGAGACAGTGACCGACAGAGACACAGGGACTGAGAGAGAGAGACACAGGGACCGAGAGAGAGACACAAGGACCGAGAGAGACACAGGGATCGAGTGAGACACAGGGGTGAGAGGGAGACACAGGGACCGAGCGAGACACAGGGACCGAGTGAGACACAGCGTCCGAGAGAGACACAGGGACCAAGAGAGGGAGACACAGGGACCGAGAGAGAAACAGGGACCGGGGGAGAGAGACACAGGGACCGAGAGAGAGAGACACAGGGACCGAGAGAGAGACACAAGGACCGAGAGAGACACAGGGACCGAGTGAGACACAGGGGTGAGAGGGAGACACAGGGACCGAGTGAGACACAGGGACCGAGAGAGACACAGCGTCCGAGAGAGACACAGGGACCGAGAGAGAGACACAGGGAACAAGAGAGACACAGGTACTGTGTGAGAGACACAGGGACTGAGAGAGAGAGACAGGGACCGAGTGAGACACAGGGACCGAGTGAGACACATGGACCGAGGGAGACAGACGGTCCGAGAGAGAGACACAGGGACCGAGAGAGACACAGGGGCAGAGAGAGAGAAACAGGCACCGAGAGAGAGACACAGGGACTGAGAGAAAGACACAGGGACTGAGAGAGACACAGGGACCAAGAGAGACACCAGGACCGAGAGAGACACAGGGACCGAGAGAGAGACTCAGTGACCGAGAGAGAGACACCGGGACAGAGAGAGAGACACAGGGACCGAGAGAGAGACACAGGGACTGAGAGAGAGAGACAGGGATCGGGAGAGACAGAGGGACCGAGTGAGACACACGGACCAAGGGAGACACAGGGACCGAGAGAGAGACACAGTGACCGAGAGAGAGACACCGGGACAGAGAGAGAGACACAGGGACCGAGAGAGAGACACAGTGACCGAGAGAGAGACACCGGGACAGAGAGAGAGACACAGGGACCGGGAGAGACACCGGGACCGAGAGAGACACAGGGACCGAGACAGAGACAGGTACCGAATGAGAGACACAGGGACCGAGTGAGAGACACAGGGACCGAGAGAGAGACACAGGGACCGAGAGAAACACAGTAACCGAGAGAGACACAGGGACCAAGAGGGAAACAGCGACCGAGAGAGAGACACAGGGACCGAGAGAAACACAGTGACCGAGAGAGAGAGACAGGGACCGAGAGAGTGACACAGGTACCGAGTGAGACACAGGGACCGAGTGAGACACAGGGACCGAGAGGGACACCGGGACTGAGAGAGAGACACAGGGGCGGAGAGAAACACAGGGACAGAGGGAGAGAGATACAGTGACCGAGATAGAGACACAGGGACCGAGAGCGACACAGGGACCGAGTGAGACACAGGGACCGAGGGAAAGAGACACAGGGACAGAGAGAGAGACACAAGGACCGAGAGAGACACAACGACCTAGAGAGAGACACAGGAACCGAGAGAGTCACAGGGACCGAGAGAGAGACACAGTGACCGAGAGAGAGACACCGGGACAGAGAGAGAGATACAGGGACTGAGAGAGAGAGAGACAGTCACCGGGGGAGACACAAGGACCGAGTGAGACACAGGGACCGAGAAAGACACAGGGACCGAGAAAGACACAGGGAGCAAGAGACAGACACAGGGACCGAGACAGAGAGACACAGGGACCGAGAAAGAGACACAGGGACCGAGTGAGACACAGGGACCGAGAGAGTGACAGGGACCGAGTGAGACACAGGGACCCAGAGAGAGACACAGGGACCAAGAGAGACACAAGGACCTAGAGAGAGACACAGGGACCGAGAGAGTCACAGGGACCGACAGCGACATTGAAATAGAGAGAGAGACAGGGACCGAGTGAGACACAGGGACCGAGAGAGAGACAAAGGGAACAAGAGAGACACAGGGACCGAGAGAGAGACAGGGACCGAGAGAGAGACAGTGACCGAGAGAGACACAGGGACTGAGAGAGACACAGGGACCGAGAGAGACACAGGGACCGAGAGAGAGACACAGGGACCGAGAGAGACACAGGGACTGAGAGCGAGAGACACAGGGACCGAGAGAGAGACACAAGGACCGAGAGAGACACAGGGACCGAGAGAGACACAGGGACCGGGAGTGAGACAGGGACTGAGAGAGACACAGGGACCGAGAGAGACACAGGGACCGAGAGAGAGACAGTGACCGAGAGAGACACAGGGACTGAGAGAGAGAGACACAGGGACCGAGAGAGAGACACAAGGAACGAGAGAGACACAGGGACCGAGTGAGACACAGGGGTGAGAGGGAGACACAGGGACCGAGCGAGACACAGGGACCGAGTGAGACACAGGGACTGAGCGAGTCACAGGGACCGAGAGAGACACAGGGACTGAGAGAGAGACACAGGGACCGAGTGAGACACAGGGACTGAGCGAGTCACAGGGACCGAGAGAGACACAGGGACTGAGAGAGAGACATAGGGACCGAGTGAGAGACACAGGGACTGAGCGAGTCACAGGGACCGAGAGAGACACAGGGACTGAGAGAGAGAGACACAGGGACCGAGAGAGAGACACAGGGACCAAGTGAGAGACACAGGGACCGAGCGAGTCACAGGGACCGAGAAAGACACAGGGACTGAGAGAGAGAGACAAAGGGACCGAGAGAGAGACACAGGGACCGAGCGAGACACAGGGACTGAGAGAGACACAGGGACCGAGAGAGAGACACAGGGACTGAGAGAGTGACACAGGGACCAAGAGAGACACCAGGACCGAGAGAGACACAGGGACTGAGAGAGAGAGAGACACAGGGACCGAGAGAGAGACACAGTGCCCGAGTGAGAGACACAGGGACTGAGCGAGTCACAGGGACCGAGAGAGACACAGGGACTGAGAGAGAGAGACACAGGGACCGAGAGAGAGACACAGGGACCGAGCGAGACACAGGGACTGAGAGAGACACAGGGACCGAGAGAGAGACACAGGGACTGAGAGAGTGACACAGGGACCAAGAGAGACACCAGGACCGAGAGAGACACAGGGGTGGGAGAGAGATACAGGGACCGAGAGAGACACAGGGACCGAGTGAGACACAGGGACCGAGAGAGACACCGGGACCGAGAGAGACGCAGGGACCGAGGGAGAGAGACACAGGGACCGAGTGAGACACAGGGACCGAGGGAGAGAGACAGGGTCCGAGAGAGAGAGACACAGGGACCGAATGAGACACAGGGACCGAGAGAGTGACAGGGACCGAGTGAGACACAGCGACCGAGAGAGAGACACTGGGACCCAGAGAGCGACACAGGGACTGAGCGAGTCACAGGGACCGAGAGAGAGACAGGGGTGAGAGGCAGACACAGGGACCGAGTGAGACACAGCGTCCGAGAGAGACACAGGGACCGAGTGAGAGACACAGGGACTGAGCGAGTCACAGGGACCGAGAGAGACACAGGGACCGAGAGAGACACAGGGGTGAGAGAGACACCGGGACCGAGAGAGACACAGGGACCCAGAGTGAGACACAGGGATCGAGAGAGACACAGGGACCCAGAGAGAGACACAGGGACCGAGAGTGACACAAGGACCTAGAGAGAGACACAGGGACCGAGAGAGTCACAGGGACTGAGAGAGACACAGGGACCGAGAGAGAGACAGTGACCGAGAGAGACACAGGGACTGAGAGAGAGAGACACAGGGACCGAGAGAGAGACACAAAGACCGAGAGAGACACAGGGACCGAGTGAGACACAGGGGTGAGAGGGAGACAAAGGGACCGAGCGAGCCACAGGGACCGAGTGAGACACAGCGTCCGAGAGAGACACAGGGACCGGGGGAGAGAGACACAGGGACCGACAGAGAGACACAGGGACCGAGTGAGAGACACAGGGACTGAGCGAGTCACAGGGACCGAGAGAGACACAGGGACCGAGAGAGAGACACAGGGACCGAGAGAGAGACACAGGGACCGAGAGAGACACAGGGACTGAGAGAGACACAGGGACCGAAGAGAGACACAGGCACCGAGAGAGAGACACAGGGACTGAGAGAGAGACACAGTGACCGAGAGAGCAACACCGGGACAGAGAGAGAGATACAGGGACTGAGCGAGTCACAGGGACCGAGTGAGAGACACAGGGACCAAGTGAGAGACACAGGGACCGAGAGAGAGAGACAGGGATCGAGAGAGAGACACAGGGACCCAGAGAGAGACACAGGGACCGAGAGAGACACAAGGATCTAGAGAGAGACACAGGGACCGAGAGAGTCACAGGGACCGAGCGAGACACAGGGACCAAGTGAGAGACACAGGGACCGAGAGAGAGAGACAGGGATCGAGAGAGAGACACAGGGACCGATTGAGACAGAGGGACCGAGAGAGTGACTGGGACCGAGAGAGAGAGACACAGGGACCGAGAGAGAGAGACACAGGGACCGAGAGAGAGACACAAGGACCGCGAGAGACACAGGGACCGAGTGAGACACAGGGGTGAGAGGGAGACACAGGGACCGAGCGAGACACAGGGACCGAGTGAGACACAGCGTCCGAGAGAGACACAGGGACCAAGAGAGAGAGAGACACAGGGACCAAGAGAGGGAGACACAGGGACCGAGAGAGAAACAGGGACCGGGGGAGAGAGACACAGGGACCGAGAGAGAGAGAGACACAGGGACCAAGAGAGGGAGACACAGGGACCGAGAGAGAAACAGGGACCGGGGGAGAGAGACACAGGGACCGAGAGAGAGAGACACAGGGACCCAGAGAGAGACACAGGGACCGAGAGAGACACAAGGATCTAGAGAGAGACACAGGGACCGAGAGAGTCACAGGGACCGAGCGAGACACAGGGACCGAGTGAGAGCCACAGGGACTGAGCGAGACTCAGGGACCGAGTGAGACACAGGGTTGAGAGGGAGACACTGGGACCGAGTGAGACACAGGGACCGAGAGAGACACAGCGTCCGAGAGAGACACAGGGACCGAGAGAGAGAGACAGGGACCAAGTGAGACACAGGGACCCAGTGAGACACATGGACCGAGGGAGACAGACGGACCGAGAGAGAGACACAGGGACCGAGAGAGAGACACAGGGGCAGAGAGAGAGAAACAGGCACCGAGAGAGAGACACAGGGACAGAGAGAAAGACACAGGGACCGAGAGAGAGACACAGGGACCGACAGCGACACTGAAATAGAGAGAGAGAGACAGGGACCGAGAGAGACACAGGGACCGAGAGAGAGCAGGGACCGAGTGAAACACAGGGACCGAGAGAGAGACACAGGGACCGAGAGAGAGACACAGGGACCGACAGCGACACTGAAATAGAGAGAGAGAGACAGGGACCGAGTGAGACACAGGGACCGAGAGAGACACAGGGACCGAGAGAGAGACACAGGGACCGAGTGAGAGACACAGGGACCGAGAGAGACACAGGGACCGAGTGAAACACAGGGACCCAGAGAGAGACACAGGGACCGAGAGAGACACAGGGACCGAGAGAGAGACACAGGGACCGAGAGAGAGACACAGGGACCGACAGCGACACTGAAATAGAGAGAGAGAGACAGGGACCGAGTGAGACACAGGGACCGAGAGAGACACAGGGACCGAGAGAGAGACACAGGGACCGAGTGAGACACAGGGACCGAGAGAGAGACAAAGGGAACAGGAGAGACAGAAGGACCGAGAGAGAGACAGGGACCGAGAGAGAGACACAGGGACTGAGAGAGACACAGGGACCGAGAGAGACACAGGGACCGAGAGAGAGACAGTGACCGAGAGAGACACAGGGACTGAGAAAGAGAGACACAGGGACCAAGAGAGAGACACAAGGACCGAGAGAGACACAGGGACCGAGAGAGAGACAGGGACTGAGAGAGACACAGGGACCGAGAGAGACACAGGGACCGAGAGAGAGACAGTGACCGAGAGAGACACAGGGACTGAGAGAGAGAGACACTGGGACCGAGAGAGAGACACAAGGACCGAGAGAGAAACAGGGACCGAGTGAGACACAGGGGTGAGAGTGAGACACAGGGACTGAGCGAGTCACAGGGACCGAGAGAGACACAGGGACTGAGAGAGAGACACAGGGACCGAGTGAGAGACACAGGGACTGAGCGAGTCACAGGGACCGAGAGAGACACAGGGACTGAGAGAGAGAGACACAGGGACCGAGAGAGAGACACAGTGACCGAGTGAGAGACACAGGGACTGAGCGAGTCACAGGGACCGAGAGAGACACAGGGACTGAGAGAGAGAGACACAGGGACCGAGAGAGAGACACAGGGACCGCGAGAGACACAGGGACTGAGAGAGACACAGGGACCGAGAGAGAGACACAGGGACTGAGAGAGTGACACAGGAACCAAGAGAGACACCAGGACCGAGAGAGACAAAGGGGTGAGAGAGAGATACAGGGACTGAGAGAGACACAGGGACCGAGTGAGACGCAGGGACCGAGAGAGACACCGGGACCGAGAGAGACACAGGGAGCGAGGGAGAGAGACACAGGGACCGAGTGAGACACAGGGACCGAGGGAGAGAGACAGGGTCCGAGAGAGTGAGACACAGGGACCGAATGAGACACAGGGACCAAGAGAGTGACAGGGACCGAGTGAGATACAGCGACCAAGAGAGAGACACTGGGACCCAGAGAGCGACACAGGGACTGAGCGAGTCACAGGGACCGAGAGAGAGACACAGGCACTGAGAGAGAGAGACAGGGACTGAGAGAGAGACACAGGGACCAAGAGAGACACCAGGACCGAGAGAGACACAGGGGTGAGAGAGACACCGGGACCGAGAGAGACACAGGGACCCAGAGTGAGACACAGGGATCGAGAGAGACACAGGGACCCAGAGAGAGACACAGGGACCGAGAGAGACACAAGGACCTAGAGAGAGACACAGGGACCGAGAGAGTCACAGGGACTGAGAGAGACACAGGGACCGAGAGAGAGACAGTGACCGAGAGAGACACAGGGACTGAGAGAGAGAGACACAGGGACCGAGAGAGAGACACAAGGAACGAGAGAGACACAGGGACCGAGTGAGACACAGGGACCGAGCGAGACACAGGGACCGAGTGAGACACAGCGTCCGAGAGAGACACAGGGACCGAGAGAGAGACACAGGGACCGAGTGAGAGACACAGGGACTGATCGAATCACAGGGACCGAGAGAGACACAGGGACTGAGAGAGACACAGGGACCGAGAGAGAGACACAGGCACCGAGAGAGAGACACAGGGACTGAGAGAGAGACACAGTGACCGAGAGAGCGACACCGGGACAGACAGAGAGATTCAGGGACTGAGCTAGTCACAGGGACCGAGACAGAGACAGGTACCGAGTGAGAGACACAGGGACCGAGAGAGAGAGACAGGGATCGAGAGAGAGACACAGGGACCGAGAGAGTGACAGGGACCGAGAGAGAGAGACACAGGGACCGAGAGAGAGAGACACAGGGACCGAGAGAGAGACACAAGGACCGCGAGAGACAGAGGGACCGAGTGACACACAGGGGTGAGAGGGAGACACAGGGACCGAGCGAGACACAGGGACCGAGTGAGACACAGCATCCGAGAGAGACACAGAGACCGAGAGAGAAACAGGGACCGGGGGAGAGAGACACAAGGACCGAGAGAGAGAGACACAGGGACCGAGAGAGACACACAAGGACCGAGAGAGACACAGGGACCCAGAGTGAGACACAGGGATCGAGAGAGACACAGGGACCCAGAGAGAGACACAGGGACCGAGAGAGACACAAGGACCTAGAGAGAGACACAGGGACCGAGAGAGTCACAGGGACTGAGAGAGACACAGGGACCGAGAGAGAGACTGTGACCGAGAGAGACACAGGGACTGAGAGAGAGAGACACAGGGACCGAGAGAGAGACACAAGGACCGAGAGAGACACAGGGATCGAGTGAGACACAGGGGTGAGAGGGAGACACAGGGACCGAGCGAGACACAGGGACCGAGTGAGACACAGCGTCCGAGAGAGACACAGGGACCAAGAGAGGGAGACACAGGGACCGAGAGAGAAACAGGGACCGGGGGAGAGAGACACAGGGACCGAGAGAGAGAGACACAGGGACCGAGAGAGAGACACAAGGACCGAGAGAGACACAGGGACCGAGTGAGACACAGGGGTGAGAGGGAGACACAGGGACCGAGTGAGACACAGGGACCGAGAGAGACACAGCGTCCGAGAGAGACACAGGGACCGAGAGAGAGACACAGGGACCGAGAGAGAGACACAGGGGTGAGAGAGACACCGGGACCGAGAGAGAGACACAGGGACCGAGAGTGACACAGGGACCGAGAGAGACACAGGGGTGAGAGAGACACAGGGGTGAGAGAGAGACACCGGGACCGAGAGAGACACAGGGACCCAGAGTGAGACACAGGGATCGAGAGAGACACAGGGACCCAGAGAGAGACACAGGGACCGAGAGTGACACAAGGACCTAGAGAGAGACACAGGGACCGAGAGAGTCACAGGGACTGAGAGAGACACAGTGACCGAGAGAGAGACAGTGACCGAGAGAGACACAGGGACTGAGAGAGAGAGACACAGGGACCGAGAGAGAGACACAAAGACCGAGAGAGACACAGGGACCGAGTGAGACACAGGGGTGAGAGGGAGACACAGGGACCGAGCGAGCCACAGGGACCGAGTGAGACACAGCGTCCGAGAGAGACACAGGGACCGGGGGAGAGAGACACAGGGACCGAGAGAGAGACACAGGGACCGAGTGAGAGACACAGGGACTGAGCGAGTCACAGGGACCGAGAGAGACACAGGGACCGAGAGAGAGACACAGGGACCGAGAGAGTAACACAGGGACCGAGAGAGACACAGGGACTGAGAGAGACACAGGGACCGAAGAGAGACACAGGCACCGAGAGAGAGACACAGGGACTGAGAGAGAGACACAGTGACCGAGAGAGCAACACCGGGACAGAGAGAGAGATACAGGGACTGAGCGAGTCACAGGGACCGAGTGAGAGACACAGGGACCAAGTGAGAGACACAGGGACCGAGAGAGAGAGACAGGGATCGAGAGAGAGACACAGGGACCGATTGAGACAGAGGGACCGAGAGAGTGACAGGGACCGAGAGAGAGAGACACAGGGACCGAGAGAGAGAGACACAGGGACCGAGAGAGAGACACAAGGACCGCGAGAGACACAGGGACCGAGTGAGACACAGGGGTGAGAGGGAGACACAGGGACCGAGCGAGACACAGGGACCGAGAGAGACACAGCGACCGAGAGAGACACAGGGACCGAGAGAGACACAGGGACCGAGTGAGACACAGCGTCCGAGAGAGACACAGGGACCAAGAGAGGGAGACACAGGGACCGAGAGAGAAACAGGGACCGGGGGAGAGAGACACAGGGACCGAGAGAGAGAGACACAGGGACCGAGAGAGACACAAGGATCTAGAGAGAGACACAGGCACCGAGAGAGACACAGGGACCGAGTGAGACACAGGGGTGAGAGGGAGACACAGGGACCGAGCGAGACACAGGGACCGAGTGAGACACAGCGTCCGAGAGAGACACAGGGACCGGGGGAGAGAGACACAGGGACCGAGAGAGAGACACAGGGACCGAGTGAGAGACACAGGGACTGAGCGAGACACAGGGACCGAGTGAGACACAGGGGTGAGAGGGAGACACTGGGACCGAGTGAGACACAGGGACCGAGGGAGACACAGCGTCCGAGAGCGACACAGGGACCGAGAGAGAGACACAGGGAACAAGAGAGACACAGGTACTGTGTGAGAGACACAGAGACTGAGAGAGAGAGACAGGGACCAAGTGAGACACAGGGACCCAGTGAGACACATGGACCGAGGGAGACAGACGGACCGAGAGAGAGACACAGGGACCGAGAGAGACACAGGGGCAGAGAGAGAGAAACAGGCACCGAGAGAGAGACACAGGGACTGAGAGAAAGACACAGGGACCGAGAGAGACACCAGGACCGAGAGAGTGACAGGGACCGAGTGAGACACAGGGACCCAGAGAGAGACACAGGGACCAAGAGAGACACAAGGACCTAGAGAGTGACACAGGGACCGAGACAGTCACAGGGACCGACAGCGACACTGAAATAGAGAGAGAGACAGGGACCGAGTGAGACACAGGGACCGAGAGAGAGACAGGGACCGAGTGAGAGACACAGGGACCGAGTGAGACACAGGGACCGAGAGAGAGACAAAGGGAACAGGAGAGACAGAAGGACCGAGAGAGAGACAGGGACCGAGAGAGACACAGGGACTGAGAGAGACACAGGGACCGAGAGAGACACAGGGACCGAGAGAGAGACAGTGACCGAGAGAGACACAGGGACTGAGAAAGAGAGACACAGGGACCGAGAGAGAGACACAAGGACCGAGAGAGACACAGGGACCGAGAGAGAGACAGGGACTGAGAGAGACACAGGGACCGAGAGAGACACAGGGACCGAGAGAGAGACAGTGACCGAGAGAGACACAGGGACTGAGAGAGAGAGACACTGGGACCGAGAGAGAGACACAAGGACCGAGAGAGAAAAAGTGACCGAGTGAGACACAGGGGTGAGAGTGAGACACAGGGACTGAGCGAGTCACAGGGACCGAGAGAGACACAGGGACTGAGAGAGAGACACAGGGACCGAGTGAGAGACACAGGGACTGAGCGAGTCACAGGGACCGAGAGAGACACAGGGACTGAGAGAGAGAGACACAGGGACCGAGAGAGAGACACAGTGACCGAGTGAGAGACAGAGGGACTGAGCGAGTCACAGGGACCGAGAGAGACACAGGGACTGAGAGAGACAGACACAGGGACCGATAGAGAGACACAGGGACCGCGAGAGACACAGGGACTGAGAGAGACACAGGGACCGAGAGAGAGACACAGGGACTGAGAGAGTGACACAGGAACCAAGAGAGACACCAGGACCGAGAGAGACAAAGGGGTGAGAGAGAGATACAGGGACTGAGAGAGACACAGGGACCGAGAGAGACACAGGGAGCGAGGGAGAGAGACACAGGGACCGAGTGAGACACAGGGACCGAGGGAGAGAGACAGGGTCCGAGAGAGTGAGACACAGGGACCGAATGAGACACAGGGACCGAGAGAGTGACAGGGACCGAGTGAGATACAGCGACCAAGAGAGAGACACTGGGACCCAGAGAGCGACACAGGGACTGAGCGAGTCACAGGGACCGAGAGAGAGACACAGGCACTGAGAGAGAGAGTCAGGGACTGAGAGAGAGACACAGGGACCAAGAGAGACACCAGGACCGAGAGAGACACAGGGGTGAGAGAGACACCGGGACCGAGAGAGACACAGGGACCCAGAGTGAGAGACACAGGGACCGAGAGAGAGACACAAGGACCGAGAGAGACACAGGGACCGAATGAGACACAGGGGTGAGAGGGAGACACAGGGACCGAGCGAGACACAGGGACCGAGTGAGACACAGGGACTGAGCGAGTCACAGGGACCGAGAGAGACACAGGGACTGAGAGAGAGACACAGGGACCGAGTGAGAGACACAGGGACTGAGCGAGTCACAGGGACCGAGAGAGACACAGGGACTGAGAGAGAGAGAGACACAGGGACCGAGAGAGAGACACAGTGCCCGAGTGAGAGACACAGGGACTGAGCGAGTCACAGGGACCGAGAGAGACACAGGGACTGAGAGAGAGAGACACAGGGACCGAGAGAGAGACACAGGGACCGAGCGAGACACAGGGACTGAGAGAGACACTGGGACCGAGAGAGAGACACAGGGACTGAGAGAGTGACACAGGGACCAAGAGAGACACCAGGACCGAGAGAGACACAGGGGTGGGAGAGAGATACAGGGACCGAGAGAGACACAGGGACCGAGTGAGACACAGGGACCGAGAGAGACACCGGGACCGAGAGAGACACAGGGACCGAGGGAGAGAGACACAGGGACCGAGTGAGACACAGGGACCGAGGGAGAGAGACAGGGTCCGAGAGAGAGAGACACAGGGACCGAATGAGACACAGGGACCGAGAGAGTGACAGGGACCGAGTGAGACACAGCGACCGAGAGAGAGACACTGGGACCCAGAGAGCGACACAGGGACTGAGCGAGTCACAGGGACCGAGAGAGAGACAGGGGTGAGAGGGAGACACAGGGACCCAGCGAGACACAGGGAACGAGTGAGACACAGCGTCCGAGAGAGACACAGGGACCGGGGAAGAGAGACACAGGGACCGAGAGAGAGACACAGGGACCGAGTGAGAGACACAGGGACTGAGCGAGTCACAGGGACCGAGAGAGACACAGGGACCGAGAGAGACACAGGGGTGAGAGAGACACCGGGACCGAGAGAGACACAGGGACCCAGAGTGAGACACAGGGATCGAGAGAGACACAGGGACCCAGAGAGAGACACAGGGACCGAGAGTGACACAAGGATCTAGAGAGAGACACAGGGACCGAGAGAGCCACAGGGACTGAGAGAGACACAGGGACCGAGAGAGAGACAGTGACTGAGAGAGACACAGGGACTGAGAGAGAGAGACACAGGGACCGAGAGAGAGACACAAGGACCGAGAGAGACACAGGGACCGAGTGAGACACAGGGGTGAGAGGGAGACACAGGGACCGAGCGAGCCACAGGGACCGAGTGAGACACAGCGTCCGAGAGAGACACAGGGACCGGGGGAGAGAGACACAGGGACCGAGAGAGAGACACAGGGACCGAGTGAGAGACACATGGACTGAGCGAGTCACAGGGACCGAGAGAGACACAGGGACCGAGAGAGAGACACAGGGACCGAGAGAGAGACACAGGGACCGAAGAGAGACACAGGCACCGAGAGAGAGACACAGGGACTGAGAGAGAGACACAGTGACCGAGAGAGCGACACCGGGACAGAGAGAGAGATACAGGGACTGAGCGAGTCACAGGGACCGAGAGATAGAGACAGGGATCGAGAGAGAGACACAGGGACCGATTGAGACAGAGGGACCGAGAGAGTGACAGGGACCGAGAGAGAGAGACACAGGGACTGAGAGAGAGAGACACAGGGACCGAGAGAGAGACACAAGGACCGCGAGAGACACAGGGACCAAGTGAGACACAGGGGTGAGAGGGAGACACAGGGACCGAGCGAGACACAGGGACCGAGTGAGACACAGCGACCGAGAGAGACACAGGGACCGAGAGAGAGAGACACAGGGATCGATAGAGAAACAGGGACCGGGGGAGAGAGACACAGGGACCGAGAGAGAGACACAAAGACCGAGAGAGACACAGGGACCCAGAGTGAGACACAGGGATCGAGAGATACACAAGGACCTAGAGAGAGACACAGGGACCGAGAGAGAGAGACACAGGGACCAAGAGAGAGAGACACAGGGACCGAGATAGAGACACAAAGACCGAGAGAGACACAGGGACCCAGAGAGAGACACAGGGACCGAGAGAGACACAAGGACCTAGAGAGAGACACAGGGACCGAGAGAGTCACAGGGACCGAGTGAGACACAGGGGTGAGAGGGAGACACAGGGACCGAGCGAGACACAGGGACCGAGTGAGACACAGCGTCCGAGAGAGACACGGGGACCGGGGGAGAGAGACACAGGGACCGAGAGAGAGACACAGTGACCGAGTGAGAGACACAGGGACTGAGCGAGTCTCAGGGACCGAGAGAGACACAGGGACTGATAGAGAGAGACACAGGGACCGAGAGAGAGACACAGGGACCGAGAGAGACACAGGGACCAAGAGAGACACCAGGACCGAGAGAGACACAGGGGTGAGAGAGAGATACAGGGACCGAGAGAGACACAGGGACCGAGTGAGACACAGGGACCGAGAGAGAGACACAGGGACCGAGAGAGACACAGGGACTGAGAGAGACACAGGGACCGAGAGAGAGACACAGGGACTGAGAGAGTGACACAGGGACCAAGAGAGACACCAGGACCGAGAGAGACACAGGGGTGAGAGCGAGATACAGGGACCGAGAGAGACACAGGGACCGAGTGAGACACAGGGACCGAGAGAGACACCGGGACCGAGAGAGACACAGGGACTGAGGGAGAGAGACACAGGGACTGAGTGAGACACAGGGACCGAGGGAGAGAGACAGGGTCCGAGAGAGAGAGACACAGGGACCGAATGAGACACAGGGACCGAGAGAGTGACAGGGACCGAGTGAGACACAGCGACCAAGAGAGAGACATTGGGACCCAGAGAGCGACACAGGGACTGAGCGAGTCACAGGGACCGAGAGAGAGACACAGGGACTGAGAGAGTGACACAGGGACCAAGAGAGACACCAGGACCGAGAGAGACACAGGGGTGAGAGAGACACCGGGACCGAGAGAGACACAGGGACCCAGAGTGAGACACAGGGATCGAGAGAGACACAGGGACCCAGAGAGAGACACAGGGACCGAGAGAGACACAGGGACCGAGAGAGACACAAGGACCTAGAGAGAGACACAGGGACCAAGAGAGACACAGGGGCAGAGAGAGAGAAACAGGCACCGAGAGCGAGACACAGGGACTGAGAGAAAGACACAGGGACCGAGAGAGACACCAGGACCGAGAGAGTGACAGGGACCGAGTGAAACACAGGGACCCAGAGAGAGACACAGGGACCAAGAGAGACACAAGGACCTAGAGAGTGACACAGGGACCGAGAGAGTCACAGGGACCGACAGCGACACTGAAATAGAGAGAGAGACAGGGACCGAGTGAGACACAGGGACCGAGAGAGAGACAGGGACCGAGTGAGAGACACAGGGACCGAGTGAGACACAGGGACCGAGAGAGAGACAAAGGGAACAGGAGAGACAGAAGGACCGAGAGAGAGACAGGGACCGAGAGAGACACAGGGACTGAGAGAGACACAGGGACCGAGAGAGACACAGGGACCGAGAGAGAGACAGTGACCGAGAGAGACACAGGGACTGAGAAAGAGAGACACAGGGACCGAGAGAGAGACACAAGGACCGAGAGAGACACAGGGACCGAGAGAGAGACAGGGACTGAGAGAGACACAGGGACCGAGAGAGACACAGGGACCGAGAGAGAGACAGTGACCGAGAGAGACACAGGGACTGAGAGAGAGAGACACTGGGACCGAGAGAGAGACACAAGGACCGAGAGAGAAACAGGGACCGAGTGAGACACAGGGGTGAGAGTGAGACACAGGGACTGAGCGAGTCACAGGGACCGAGAGAGACACAGGGACTGAGAGAGAGACACAGGGACCGAGTGAGAGACACAGGGACTGAGCGAGTCACAGGGACCGAGAGAGACACAGGGACTGAGAGAGAGAGACACAGGGACCGAGAGAGAGACACAGTGACCGAGTGAGAGACACAGGGACTGAGCGAGTCACAGGGACCGAGAGAGACACAGGGACTGAGAGAGAGAGACACAGGGACCGAGAGAGAGACACAGGGACCGTGAGAGACACAGGGACTGAGAGAGACACAGGGACCGAGAGAGAGACACAGGGACTGAGAGAGTGACACAGGAACCAAGAGAGACACCAGGACCGAGAGAGACAAAGGGGTGAGAGAGAGATACAGGGACTGAGAGAGACACAGGGACCGAGTGAGACACAGGGACCGAGAGAGACACCGGGACCGAGAGAGACACAGGGAGCGAGGGAGAGAGACACAGGGACCGAGTGAGACACAGGGACCGAGGGAGAGAGACAGGGTCCGAGAGAGTGAGACACAGGGACCGAATGAGACACAGGGACCGAGAGAGTGACAGGGACCGAGTGAGATACAGCGACCAAGAGAGAGACACTGGGACCCAGAGAGCGACACAGGGACTGAGCGAGTCACAGGGACTGAGAGAGAGACACAGGCACTGAGAGAGAGAGACAGGGACTGAGAGAGAGACACAGGGACCAAGAGAGACACCAGGACCGAGAGAGACACAGGGGTGAGAGAGACACCGGGACCGAGAGAGACACAGGGACCCAGAGTGAGACACAGGGATCGAGAGAGACACAGGGACCCAGAGAGAGACACAGGGACCGAGAGAGACACAAGGACCTAGAGAGAGACACAGGGACCGAGAGAGTCACAGGGACTGAGAGAGACACAGGGACCGAGAGAGAGACAGTGACCGAGAGAGACACAGGGACTGAGAGAGAGAGACACAGGGACCGAGAGAGAGACACAAGGACCGAGAGAGACACAGGGACCGAGTGAGACACAGGGGTGAGAGGGAGACACAGGGACCGAGCGAGACACAGGGACCGAGTGAGACACAGCGTCCGAGAGAGACACAGGGACCGAGAGAGAGACACAGGGACCGAGTGAGAGACACAGGGACCGAGTGAGAGACACAGGGACTGAGAGAGACACAGGGACTGAGAGAGACACAGGGACCGAGAGAGAGAGACAGGCACCGAGAGAGAGACACAGGGACTGAGAGAGAGACACAGTGACCGAGAGAGCGACACCGGGACAGACAGAGAGATACAGGGACTGAGCGAGTCACAGGGACCGAGACAGAGACAGGTACCGAGTGAGAGACACAGGGATCGAGAGAGAGAGACAGGGATCGAGAGAGAGACACAGGGACCGAGAGAGTGACAGGGACCGAGAGAGAGAGACACAGGGACCGAGAGAGAGAGACACAGGGACCGAGAGAGAGACACAAGGACCGCGAGAGACACAGGGACCGAGTGACACACAGGGGTGAGAGGGAGACACAGGGACCGAGCGAGACACAGGGACCGAGTGAGACACAGCATCCGAGAGAGACACAGAGACCGAGAGAGAAACAGGGACCGGGGGAGAGAGACACAGGGACCGAGAGAGAGAGACACAGGGACCGAGAGAGACACACAAGGACCGAGAGAGACACAGGGACCCAGAGTGAGACACAGGGATCGAGAGAGACACAGGGACCCAGAGAGAGACACAGGGACCGAGAGAGACACAAGGACCTAGAGAGAGACACAGGGACCGAGAGAGTCACAGGGACTGAGAGAGACACAGGGACCGAGAGAGAGACAGTGACCGACAGAGACACAGGGACTGAGAGAGAGAGACACAGGGACCGAGAGAGAGACACAAGGACCGAGAGAGACACAGGGATCGAGTGAGACACAGGGGTGAGAGGGAGACACAGGGACCGAGCGAGACACAGGGACCGAGTGAGACACAGCGTCCGAGAGAGACACAGGGACCAAGAGAGGGAGACACAGGGACCGAGAGAGAAACAGGGACCGGGGGAGAGAGACACAGGGACCGAGAGAGAGAGACACAGGGACCGAGAGAGAGACACAAGGACCGAGAGAGACACAGGGACCGAGTGAGACACAGGGGTGAGAGGGAGACACAGGGACCGAGTGAGACACAGGGACCGAGAGAGACACAGCGTCCGAGAGAGACACAGGGACCGAGAGAGAGACACAGGGACCGAGAGAGAGACACAGGGAGTGAGCGAGTCACAGGGACCGAGAGAGACACAGGGACCGAGAGAGACACAGGGGTGAGAGAGACACCGGGACCGAGAGAGACACAGGGACCCAGAGTGAGACACAGGGATCGAGAGAGACACAGGGACCCAGAGAGAGACACAGGGACCGAGAGTGACACAAGGACCTAGAGAGAGACACAGGGACCGAGAGAGAGACACAAAGACCGAGAGAGACACAGGGACCGAGTGAGACACAGGGGTGAGAGGGAGACACAGGGACCGAGCGAGCCACAGGGACCGAGTGAGACACAGTGTCCGAGAGAGACACAGGGACCGGGGGAGAGAGACACAGGGACCGAGAGAGAGACACAGGGACCGAGTGAGAGACACAGGGACTGAGCGAGTCACAGGGACCGAGAGAGACACAGGGACCGAGAGAGAGACACAGGGACCGAGAGAGAGACACAGGGACCGAGAGAGACACAGGGACTGAGAGAGACACAGGGACCGAAGAGAGACACAGGCACCGAGAGAGAGACACAGGGACTGAGAGAGAGACACAGTGACCGAGAGAGCAACACCGGGACAGAGAGAGAGATACAGGGACTGAGCGAGTCACAGGGACCGAGTGAGAGACACAGGGACCAAGTGAGAGACACAGGGACCGAGAGAGAGAGACAGGGATCGAGAGAGAGACACAGGGACCGATTGAGACAGAGGGACCGAGAGCGTGACAGGGACCGAGAGAGAGAGACACAGGGACCGTGAGAGAGAGACACAGGGACCGAGAGAGAGACACAAGGACCGCGAGAGACACAGGGACCGAGTGAGACACAGGGGTGAGAGGGAGACACAGGGACCGAGCGAGACACAGGGACCGAGTGAGACACAGCGTCCGAGAGAGACACAGGGACCAAGAGAGGGAGACACAGGGACCGAGAGAGAAACAGGGACCGGGGGAGAGAGACACAGGGACCGAGAGAGAGAGACACAGGGACCCAGAGAGAGACACAGGGACCGAGAGAGACAGAAGGATCTAGAGAGAGACACAGGGACCGAGAGAGACACAGGGACCGAGCGAGACACAGGGACCGAGTGAGACACAGCGTCCGAGAGAGACACAGGGACCGGGGGAGAGAGACACAGGGACCGAGAGAGAGACACAGGGACCGAGTGAGAGACACAGGGACTGAGCGAGACACAGGGACCGAGTGAGACACAGGGGTGAGAGGGAGACACTGGGACCGAGTGAGACACAGGGACCGAGAGAGACACAGCGTCCGAGAGCGACACAGGGACCGAGAGAGAGACACAGGGAACAAGAGAGACACAGGTACTGTGTGAGAGACACAGAGACTGAGAGAGAGAGACAGGGACCAAGTGAGACACAGGGACCCAGTGAGACACATGGACCGAGGGAGACAGACGGACCGAGAGAGAGACACAGGGACCGAGAGAGACACAGGGGCAGAGAGAGAGAAACAGGCACCGAGAGAGAGACACAGGGACTGAGAGAAAGACACAGGGACCGAGAGAGACACCAGGACCGAGAGAGTGACAGGGACCGAGTGAGACACAGGGACCCAGAGAGAGACACAGGGACCAAGAGAGACACAAGGACCTAGAGAGTGACACAGGGACCGAGACAGTCACAGGGACCGACAGCGACACTGAAATAGAGAGAGAGACAGGGACCGAGTGAGACACAGGGACCGAGAGAGAGACAGGGACCGAGTGAGAGACACAGGGACCGAGTGAGACACAGGGACCGAGAGAGAGACAAAGGGAACAGGAGAGACAGAAGGACCGAGAGAGAGACAGGGACCGAGAGAGACACAGGGACTGAGAGAGACACAGGGACCGAGAGAGACACAGGGACCGAGAGAGAGACAGTGACCGAGAGAGACACAGGGACTGAGAAAGAGAGACACAGGGACCGAGAGAGAGACACAAGGACCGAGAGAGACACAGGGACCGAGAGAGAGACAGGGACTGAGAGAGACACAGGGACCGAGAGAGACACAGGGACCGAGAGAGAGACAGTGACCGAGAGAGACACAGGGACTGAGAGAGAGAGACACTGGGACCGAGAGAGAGACACAAGGACCGAGAGAGAAACAGTGACCGAGTGAGACACAGGGGTGAGAGTGAGACACAGGGACTGAGCGAGTCACAGGGACCGAGAGAGACACAGGGACTGAGAGAGAGACACAGGGACCGAGTGAGAGACACAGGGACTGAGCGAGTCACAGGGACCGAGAGAGACACAGGGACTGAGAGAGAGAGACACAGGGACCGAGAGAGAGACACAGTGACCGAGTCAGAGACACAGGGACTGAGCGAATCACAGGGACCGAGAGAGACACACGGACTGAGAGAGACAGACACAGGGACCGATAGAGAGACACAGGGACCGCGAGAGACACAGGGACTGAGAGAGACACAGGGACCGAGAGAGAGACACAGGGACTGAGAGAGTGACACAGGAACCAAGAGAGACACCAGGACAGAGAGAGACAAAGGGGTGAGAGAGAGATACAGGGACTGAGAGAGACACAGGGACCGAGTGAGACACAGGGACCGAGAGAGACACCGGGACCGAGAGAGACACAGGGACCGAGGGAGAGAGACACAGGGACCGAGTGAGACACAGGGACCGAGGGAGAGAGACAGGGTCCGAGAGAGTGAGACACAGGGACCGAATGAGACACAGGGACTGAGCGAGTCACAGGGACCGAGAGAGAGACACAGGCACTGAGAGAGAGAGACAGGGACTGAGAGAGAGACACAGGGACCAAGAGAGACACCAGGACCGAGAGAGACACAGGGGTGAGAGAGACACCGGGACCGAGAGAGACACAGGGACCCAGAGTGAGAGACACAGGGACCGAGAGAGAGACACAAGGACCGAGAGAGACACAGGGACCGAATGAGACACAGGGGTGAGAGGGAGACACAGGGACCGAGCGAGACACAGGGACCGAGTGAGACACAGGGACTGAGCGAGTCACAGGGACCGAGAGAGACACAGGGACTGAGAGAGAGACACAGGGACCGAGTGAGAGGCACAGGGACTGAGCGAGTCACAGGGACCGAGAGAGACACAGGGACTGAGAGAGAGAGAGACACAGGGACCGAGAGAGAGACACAGTGCCCGAGTGAGAGACACAGGGACTGAGCGAGTCACAGGGACCGAGAGAGACACAGGGACTGAGAGAGAGAGACACAGGGACCGAGAGAGAGACACAGGGACCGAGCGAGACACAGGGACTGAGAGAGACACAGGGACCGAGAGAGAGACACAGGGACTGAGAGAGTGACACAGGGACCAAGAGAGACACCAGGACCGAGAGAGACAGAGGGGTGGGAGAGAGATACAGGGACCGAGAGAGACACAGGGACCGAGTGAGACACAGGGACCGAGAGAGACACCGGGACCGAGAGAGACACAGGGACCGAGGGAGAGAGACACAGGGACCGAGTGAGACACAGGGACCGAGGGAGAGAGACAGGGTCCGAGAGAGAGAGACACAGGGACCGAATGAGACACAGGGACCGAGAGAGTGACAGGGACCGAGTGAGACACAGCGACCGAGAGAGAGACACTGGGACCCAGAGAGCGACACAGGGACTGAGCGAGTCACAGGGACCGAGAGAGAGACAGGGGTGAGAGGGAGACACAGGGACCCAGCGAGACACAGGGACCGAGTGAGACACAGCGTCCGAGAGAGACACAGGGACCGGGGAAGAGAGACACAGGGACCGAGAGAGAGACACAGGGACCGAGTGAGAGACACAGGGACTGAGCGAGTCACAGGGACCGAGAGAGACACAGGGACCGAGAGAGACACAGGGGTGAGAGAGACACCGGGACCGAGAGAGACACAGGGACCCAGAGTGAGACACAGGGATCGAGAGAGACACAGGGACCCAGAGAGAGACACAGGGACCGAGAGTGACACAAGGATCTAGAGAGAGACACAGGGACCGAGAGAGCCACAGGGACTGAGAGAGACACAGGGACCGAGAGAGAGACAGTGACTGAGAGAGACACCGGGACTGAGAGAGAGAGACACAGGTACCGAGAGAGAGACACAAGGACCGAGAGAGACACAGGGACCGAGTGAGACACAGGGGTGAGAGGGAGACACAGGGACCGAGCGAGCCACAGGGACCGAGTGAGACACAGCGTCCGAGAGAGACACAGGGACCGGGGGAGAGAGACACAGGGACCGAGAGAGAGACACAGGGACCGAGTGAGAGACACATGGACTGAGCGAGTCACAGGGACCGAGAGAGACACAGGGACCGAGAGAGAGACACAGGGACCGAGAGAGAGACACAGGGACCGAAGAGAGACACAGGCACCGAGAGAGAGACACAGGGACTGAGAGAGAGACACAGTGACCGAGAGAGCGACACCGGGACAGAGAGAGAGATACAGGGACCGAGCGAGTCACAGGGACCGAGTGAGAGACACAGGGACCAAGTGAGAGACACAGGGACCGAGAGAGAGAGACAGGGATCGAGAGAGAGACACAGGGACCGATTGAGACAGAGGGACCGAGAGAGTGACAGGGACCGAGAGAGAGAGACACAGGGACCGAGAGAGAGAGACACAGGGACCGAGAGAGAGACACAAGGACCGCGAGAGACACAGGGACCGAGTGAGACACAGGGGTGAGAGGGAGACACAGGGACCGAGCGAGACACAGGGACCAAGAGAGGGAGACACAGGGATCGATAGAGAAACAGGGACCGGGGGAGAGAGACACAGGGACCGAGAGAGAGAGACACAGGGACCGAGATAGAGACACAAAGACCGAAAGAGACACAGGGACCCAGAGTGAGACACAGGGATCGAGAGATACACAGGGACCTAGAGAGAGACTCAGGGACCGAGAGAGACACAGGGACCGAGTGAGACACAGGGGTGAGAGGGAGACACAGGGACCGAGCGAGACACAGGGACCGAGTGAGACACAGCGTCCGAGAGAGACACGGGGACCGGGGGAGAGACACAGGGACCGAGAGAGAGACACAGGGAGTGAGCGAGTCACAGGGACCGAGAGAGACACAGGGACCGAGAGAGACACAGGGGTGAGAGAGACACCGGGACCGAGAGAGACACAGGGACCCAGAGTGAGACACAGGGATCGAGAGAGACACAGGGACCCAGAGAGAGACACAGGGACCGAGAGTGACACAAGGACCTAGAGAGAGACACAGGGACCGAGAGAGTCACAGGGACTGAGAGAGACACAGTGACGGAGAGAGAGACAGTGACCGAGAGAGACACAGGGACTGAGAGAGAGAGACACAGGGACTGAGAGAGAGACACAAAGACCGAGAGAGACACAGGGACCGAGTGAGACACAGGGGTGAGAGGGAGACACAGGGACCGAGCGAGCCACAGGGACCGAGTGAGACACAGCGTCCGAGAGAGACACAGGGACCGGGGGAGAGAGACACAGGGACCGAGAGAGAGACACAGGGACCGAGTGAGAGACACAGGGACTGAGCGAGTCACAGGGACCGAGAGAGACACAGGGACCGAGAGAGAGACACAGGGACCGAGAGAGAGACACAGGGACCGAGAGAGACACAGGGACTGAGAGAGACACAGGGACCGAAGAGAGACACAGGCACCGAGAGAGAGACACAGGGACTGAGAGAGAGACACAGTGACCGAGAGAGCAACACCGGGACAGAGAGAGAGATACAGGGACTGAGCGAGTCACAGGGACCGAGTGAGAGACACAGGGACCAAGTGAGAGACACAGGGACCGAGAGAGAGAGACAGGGATCGAGAGAGAGACACAGGGACCGATTGAGACAGAGGGACCGAGAGCGTGACAGGGACCGAGAGAGAGAGACACAGGGACCGAGAGAGAGAGACACAGGGACCGAGAGAGAGACACAAGGACCGCGAGAGACACAGGGACCGAGTGAGACACAGGGGTGAGAGGGAGACACAGGGACCGAGCGAGACACAGGGACCGAGTGAGACACAGCGTCCGAGAGAGACACAGGGACCAAGAGAGGGAGACACAGGGACCGAGAGAGAAACAGGGACCGGGGGAGAGAGACACAGGGACCGAGAGAGAGAGACACAGGGACCCAGAGAGAGACACAGGGACCGAGAGAGACAGAAGGATCTAGAGAGAGACACAGGGACCGAGAGAGACACAGGGACCGAGCGAGACACAGGGACCGAGTGAGACACAGCGTCCGAGAGAGACACAGGGACCGGGGGAGAGAGACACAGGGACCGAGAGAGAGACACAGGGACCGAGTGAGAGACACAGGGACTGAGCGAGACACAGGGACCGAGTGAGACACAGGGGTGAGAGGGAGACACTGGGACCGAGTGAGACACAGGGACCGAGAGAGACACAGCGTCCGAGAGCGACACAGGGACCGAGAGAGAGACACAGGGAACAAGAGAGACACAGGTACTGTGTGAGAGACACAGAGACTGAGAGAGAGAGACAGGGACCAAGTGAGACACAGGGACCCAGTGAGACACATGGACCGAGGGAGACAGACGGACCGAGAGAGAGACACAGGGACCGAGAGAGACACAGGGGCAGAGAGAGAGAAACAGGCACCGAGAGAGAGACACAGGGACTGAGAGAAAGACACAGGGACCGAGAGAGACACCAGGACCGAGAGAGTGACAGGGACCGAGTGAGACACAGGGACCCAGAGAGAGACACAGGGACCAAGAGAGACACAAGGGACCTAGAGAGTGACACAGGGACCGAGACAGTCACAGGGACCGACAGCGACACTGAAATAGAGAGAGAGACAGGGACCGAGTGAGACACAGGGACCGAGAGAGAGACAGGGACCGAGTGAGAGACACAGGGACCGAGTGAGACACAGGGACCGAGAGAGAGACAAAGGGAACAGGAGAGACAGAAGGACCGAGAGAGAGACAGGGACCGAGAGAGACACAGGGACTGAGAGAGACACAGGGACCGAGAGAGACACAGGGACCGAGAGAGAGACAGTGACCGAGAGAGACACAGGGACTGAGAAAGAGAGACACAGGGACCGAGAGAGAGACACAAGGACCGAGAGAGACACAGGGACCGAGAGAGAGACAGGGACTGAGAGAGACACAGGGACCGAGAGAGACACAGGGACCGAGAGAGAGACAGTGACCGAGAGAGACACAGGGACTGAGAGAGAGAGACACTGGGACCGAGAGAGAGACACAAGGACCGAGAGAGAAACAGTGACCGAGTGAGACACAGGGGTGAGAGTGAGACACAGGGACTGAGCGAGTCACAGGGACCGAGAGAGACACAGGGACTGAGAGAGAGACACAGGGACCGAGTGAGAGACACAGGGACTGAGCGAGTCACAGGGACCGAGAGAGACACAGGGACTGAGAGAGAGAGACACAGGGACCGAGAGAGAGACACAGTGACCGAGTCAGAGACACAGGGACTGAGCGAGTCACAGGGACCGAGAGAGACACACGGACTGAGAGAGACAGACACAGGGACCGATAGAGAGACACAGGGACCGCGAGAGACACAGGGACTGAGAGAGACACAGGGACCGAGAGAGAGACACAGGGACTGAGAGAGTGACACAGGAACCAAGAGAGACACCAGGACCGAGAGAGACAAAGGGGTGAGAGAGAGATACAGGGACTGAGAGAGACACAGGGACCGAGTGAGACACAGGGACCGAGAGAGACACCGGGACCGAGAGAGACACAGGGACCGAGGGAGAGAGACACAGGGACCGAGTGAGACACAGGGACCGAGGGAGAGAGACAGGGTCCGAGAGAGTGAGACACAGGGACCGAATGAGACACAGGGACTGAGCGAGTCACAGGGACCGAGAGAGAGACACAGGCACTGAGAGAGAGAGACAGGGACTGAGAGAGAGACACAGGGACCAAGAGAGACACCAGGACCGAGAGAGACACAGGGGTGAGAGAGACACCGGGACCGAGAGAGACACAGGGACCCAGAGTGAGAGACACAGGGACCGAGAGAGAGACACAAGGACCGAGAGAGACACAGGGACCGAATGAGACACAGGGGTGAGAGGGAGACACAGGGACCGAGCGAGACACAGGGACCGAGTGAGACACAGGGACTGAGCGAGTCACAGGGACCGAGAGAGACACAGGGACTGAGAGAGAGACACAGGGACCGAGTGAGAGACACAGGGACTGAGCGAGTCACAGGGACCGAGAGAGACACAGGGACTGAGAGAGAGAGAGACACAGGGACCGAGAGAGAGACACAGTGCCCGAGTGAGAGACACAGGGACTGAGCGAGTCACAGGGACCGAGAGAGACACAGGGACTGAGAGAGAGAGACACAGGGACCGAGAGAGAGACACAGGGACCGAGCGAGACACAGGGACTGAGAGAGACACAGGGACCGAGAGAGAGACACAGGGACTGAGAGAGTGACACAGGGACCAAGAGAGACACCAGGACCGAGAGAGACACAGGGGTGGGAGAGAGATACAGGGACCGAGAGAGACACAGGGACCGAGTGAGACACAGGGACCGAGAGAGACACCGGGACCGAGAGAGACACAGGGACCGAGGGAGAGAGACACAGGGACCGAGTGAGACACAGGGACCGAGGGAGAGAGACAGGGTCCGAGAGAGAGAGACACAGGGACCGAATGAGACACAGGGACCGAGAGAGTGACAGGGACCGAGTGAGACACAGCGACCGAGAGAGAGACACTGGGACCCAGAGAGCGACACAGGGACTGAGCGAGTCACAGGGACCGAGAGAGAGACAGGGGTGAGAGGGAGACACAGGGACCCAGCGAGACACAGGGACCGAGTGAGACACAGCGTCCGAGAGAGACACAGGGACCGGGGAAGAGAGACACAGGGACCGAGAGAGAGACACAGGGACCGAGTGAGAGACACAGGGACTGAGCGAGTCACAGGGACCGAGAGAGACACAGGGACCGAGAGAGACACAGGGGTGAGAGAGACACCGGGACCGAGAGAGACACAGGGACCCAGAGTGAGACACAGGGATCGAGAGAGACACAGGGACCCAGAGAGAGACACAGGGACCGAGAGTGACACAAGGATCTAGAGAGAGACACAGGGACCGAGAGAGCCACAGGGACTGAGAGAGACACAGGGACCGAGAGAGAGACAGTGACTGAGAGAGACACCGGGACTGAGAGAGAGAGACACAGGTACCGAGAGAGAGACACAAGGACCGAGAGAGACACAGGGACCGAGTGAGACACAGGGGTGAGAGGGAGACACAGGGACCGAGCGAGCCACAGGGACCGAGTGAGACACAGCGTCCGAGAGAGACACAGGGACCGGGGGAGAGAGACACAGGGACCGAGAGAGAGACACAGGGACCGAGTGAGAGACACATGGACTGAGCGAGTCACAGGGACCGAGAGAGACACAGGGACCGAGAGAGAGACACAGGGACCGAGAGAGAGACACAGGGACCGAAGAGAGACACAGGCACCGAGAGAGAGACACAGGGACTGAGAGAGAGACACAGTGACCGAGAGAGCGACACCGGGACAGAGAGAGAGATACAGGGACTGAGCGAGTCACAGGGACCGAGTGAGAGACACAGGGACCAAGTGAGAGACACAGGGACCGAGAGAGAGAGACAGGGATCGAGAGAGAGACACAGGGACCGATTGAGACAGAGGGACCGAGAGAGTGACAGGGACCGAGAGAGAGAGACACAGGGACCGAGAGAGAGAGACACAGGGACCGAGAGAGAGACACAAGGACCGCGAGAGACACAGGGACCGAGTGAGACACAGGGGTGAGAGGGAGACACAGGGACCGAGCGAGACACAGGGACCAAGAGAGGGAGACACAGGGATCGATAGAGAAACAGGGACCGGGGGAGAGAGACACAGGGACCGAGAGAGAGAGACACAGGGACCGAGATAGAGACACAAAGACCGAAAGAGACACAGGGACCCAGAGTGAGACACAGGGATCGAGAGATACACAGGGACCTAGAGAGAGACTCAGGGACCGAGAGAGACACAGGGACCGAGTGAGACACAGGGGTGAGAGGGAGACACAGGGACCGAGCGAGACACAGGGACCGAGTGAGACACAGCGTCCGAGAGAGACACGGGGACCGGGGGAGAGAGACACAGGGACCGAGAGAGAGACACAGTGACCGAGTGAGAGACACAGGGACTGAGCGAGTCACAGAGACCGAGAGAGACACAGGGACTGATAGAGAGAGACACAGGGACCGAGAGAGAGACACAGGGACCGAGAGAGACACAGGGACCAAGAGAGACACCAGGACCGAGAGAGACACAGGGGTGAGAGAGAGATACAGGGACCGAGAGAGACACAGGGACCGAGTGAGACACAGGGACCGAGAGAGAGACACAGGGACCGAGAGAGACACAGGGACTGAGAGAGACACAGGGACCGAGAGAGAGACACAGGGACCGAGAGAGACACCAGGACCGAGAGAGACACAGGGGTGAGAGCGAGATACAGGGACCGAGAGAGACACAGGGACCGAGTGAGACACAGGGACCGAGAGAGACACCGGGACCGAGAGAGACACAGGGACTGAGGGAGAGAGACACAGGGACTGAGTGAGACACAGGGACCGAGGGAGAGAGACAGGGTCCGAGAGAGAGAGACACAGGGACCGAATGAGACACAGGGACCGAGAGAGTGACAGGGACCGAGTGAGACACAGCGACCAAGAGAGAGACATTGGGACCCAGAGAGCGACACAGGGACTGAGCGAGTCACAGGGACCGAGAGAGAGACACAGGCACAGAGAGAGAGAGACAGGGACTGAGAGAGTGACACAGGGACCAAGAGAGACACCAGGACCGAGAGAGACACAGGGGTGAGAGAGACACCGGGACCGAGAGAGACACAGGGACCCAGAGTGAGACACAGGGATCGAGAGAGACACAGGGACCCTGAGAGAGACACAGGGACCGAGAGAGACACAAGGACCTAGATAGAGACACAGGGACCGAGAGAGCCACAGGGACTGAGAGAGACACAGGGACCGAGAGAGAGACAGTGACCGAGAGAGACACAGGGACTGAGAGAGAGAGACACAGGGACTGAGAGAGAGAGACACAGGGACCGAGAGAGAGACACAAGGACCGAGAGAGACACAGGGACCGAATGAGACACAGGGGTGAGAGGGAGACAAAGGGACCGAGCGAGACACAGGGACCGAGTGAGACACAGGGACTGAGCGACTCACAGGGACCGAGAGAGACACAGGGACTGAGAGAGAGACACAGGGACCGAGTGAGAGACACAGGGACTGAGCGAGTCACAGGGACCGAGAGAGACACAGGGACTGAGAGAGAGAGAGACACAGGGACCGAGAGAGAGACACAGGGACCGAGTGAGAGACACAGGGACTGAGCGAGTCACAGGGACCGAGAGAGAGACAGGGACCGAGAGAGAGACACAGGGACCGAGAGAGAGACACAGGGAGCGAGAGAGACACAGGGACTGAGAGAGACACAGGGACCGAAGAGAGACACAGGCACCGAGAGAGAGACACAGGGACTGAGAGAGAGACACAGTGACCGAGAGAGCAACACCGGGACAGAGAGAGAGATACAGGGACTGAGCGAGTCACAGGGACCGAGTGAGAGACACAGGGACCAAGTGAGAGACACAGGGACCGGGAGAGAGAGACAGGGATCGAGAGAGAGACACAGGGACCGAGAGAGTGACAGGGACCGAGAGAGAGAGACACAGGGACCGAGAGGGACACAGGGACCGAGAGAGAGAGACACAGGGACCGAGAGAGAGACACAAGGACCGCGAGAGACACAGGGACCGAGTGAGACACAGGGGTGAGAGGGAGACACAGGGACCGAGCGAGACACAGGGACCGAGTGAGACACAGCGTCCGAGAGAGACACAGGGACCAAGAGAGGGAGACACAGGGACCGAGAGAGAAACAGGGACCGGGGGAGAGAGACACAGGGACCAAGAGAGAGAGACACAGGGACCCAGAGAGAGACACAGGGACCGAGAGAGACACAAGGACCTAGAGAGAGACACAGGGACCGAGAGAGACACAGGGACCGAGTGAGACACAGGGGTGAGAGGGAGACACAGGGACCGAGCGAGACACAGGGACCGAGTGAGACACAGCGTCCAAGAGAGACACAGGGACCGGGGGAGAGAGACACAGGGACCGAGAGAGAGACACAGGGACCGAGTGAGAGACACAGGGACTGAGCGAGACACAGGGACCGAGTGAGACACAGGGGTGAGAGGGAGACACTGGGACCGAGTGAGACACAGGGACCGAGAGAGACACAGCGTCCGAGAGAGACACAGGGACCGAGAGAGAGAGACAGGGACCAAGTGAGACACAGGGACCCAGTGAGACACATGGACCGAGGGAGACAGACGGACCGAGAGAGAGACACAGGGACCGAGAGAGACACAGGGGCAGAGAGAGAGAAACAGGCACCGAGAGAGAGACACAGGGACTGAGAGAAAGACATAGGGACTGAGAGAGACACCAGGACCGAGAGAGTGACAGGGACCGAGTGAGACACAGGGACCCAGAGAGAGACACAGGGACCAAGAGAGACATAAGGACCTAGAGAGAGACACAGGGACCGAGAGAGTCACAGGGACCGACAGCGACACTGAAATAGAGAGAGAGACAGGGACCGAGTGAGACACAGGGACCGAGAGAGAGACAGGGACCGAGTGAGAGACACAGGGACCGAGTGAGACACAGGGACCGAGAGAGAGACAAAGGGAACAGGAGAGACAGAGGGACCGAGAGAGAGACAGGGACCGAGAGAGACACAGGGACCGAGAGAGAGACAGTGACCGAGAGAGACACAGGGACTGAGAGAGACACAGGGACCGAGAGAGACACAGGGACCGAGAGAGAGACAGTGACCGAGAGAGACACAGGGACTGAGAAAGAGAGACACAGGGACCGAGAGAGAGACACAAGGACCGAGAGAGACACAGGGACCGAGAGAGAGAGACAGGGACTGAGAGAGACACAGGGACCGAGAGAGACACAGGGACCGAGAGAGAGACAGTGACCGAGAGAGACACAGGGACTGAGAGAGAGAGACACTGGGACCGAGAGAGAGACACAAGGACCGAGAGAGAAACAGGGACCGAGTGAGACATAGGGGTGAGAGTGAGACACAGGGACTGAGCGAGTCACAGGGACCGAGAGAGACACAGGGACTGAGAGAGAGACACAGGGACCGAGTGAGAGACACAGGGACTGAGCGAGTCACAGGGACCGAGAGAGACACAGGGACTGAGAGAGAGAGACACAGGGACCGAGAGAGAGACACAGTGACCGAGTGAGAGACACAGGAACTGAGCGAGTCACAGGGACCGAGAGAGACACAGGGACTGAGAGAGAGAGACACAGGGACCGAGAGAGAGACACAGGGACCGCGAGAGACACAGGGACTGAGAGAGACACAGGGACCGAGAGAGAGACACAGTGACCGAGTGAGAGACACAGGAACTGAGCGAGTCACAGGGACCGAGAGAGAGATACAGGGACTGAGAGAGACACAGGGACCGAGTGAGACACAGGGACCGAGAGAGACACCGGGACCGAGAGAGACACAGGGGTGAGAGGGAGACACAGGGACCGAGCGAGACACAGGGACCGAGTGAGATACAGCGACCAAGAGAGAGACACTGGGACCCAGAGAGCGACACAGGGACTGAGCGAGTCACAGGGACCGAGAGAGAGACACAGGCACTGAGAGAGAGAGACAGGGACTGAGAGAGAGACACAGGGACCAAGAGAGACACCAGGACCGAGAGAGACACAGGGGTGAGAGAGACACCGGGACCGAGAGAGACACAGGGACCCAGAGTGAGACACAGGGATCGAGAGAGACACAGGGACCCAGAGAGAGACACAGGGACCGAGGGAGACACAAGGACCTAGAGAGAGACACAGGGACCGAGAGAGTCACAGGGACTGAGAGAGACACAGGGACCGAGAGAGAGACAGTGTTCGAGAGAGACACAGGGACTGAGAGAGAGAGACACAGTGACCGAGAGAGAGACACAAGGACCGAGAGAGACACAGGGACCGAGTGAGACACAGGGGTGAGAGGGAGACACAGGGACCGAGCGAGACACAGGGACCGAGTGAGACACAGCGTCCGAGAGAGACACAGGGACCGGGGGAGAGAGACACAGGGACCGAGTGAGAGACACAGGGACTGAGCGAGTCACAGGGACCGAGAGAGACACAGGGACCGAGAGAGAGACACAGGGACCGAGAGAGAGACACAGGGACCGAGAGAGACACAGGGACTGAGAGAGACACAGGGACCGAGAGAGAGACACAGGCACCGAGAGAGAGACACAGGGACTGAGAGAGAGACACAGTGTCCGAGAGAGCGACACCGGGACAGACAGAGAGATACAGGGACTGAGCGAGTCACAGGGACCGAGACAGAGACAGGTACCGAGTGAGAGACACAGGGATCGAGAGAGAGAGACAGGGATCGAGAGAGAGACACAGGGACTGAGAGAGACACAGGGAACGAGAGAGAGAGACAGGGATCGAGAGAGAGACACAGGGACCGATTGAGACAGAGGGACCGAGAGAGTGACAGGGACCGAGAGAGAGAGACACAGGGACCGAGAGAGAGAGACACAGGGACCGAGAGTGAGACACAAGGACCGCGAGAGACACAGGGACCGAGTGACACACAGGGGTGAGAGGGAGACACAGGGACCGAGCGAGACACAGGGACCGAGTGAGACACAGCATCCGAGAGAGACACAGAGACCGAGAGAGAAACAGGGACCGGGGGAGAGAGACACAGGGACCGAGAGAGAGAGAGACACAGGGACCGAGAGAGACACACAAGGACCGAGAGAGACACAGGGACCCAGAGTGAGACACAGGGATCGAGAGAGACACAGGGACCCAGAGAGAGACACAGGGACCGAGAGAGACACAAGGACCTAGAGAGAGACACAGGGACCGAGAGAGTCACAGGGACTGAGAGAGACACAGGGACCGAGAGAGAGACAGTGACCGACAGAGACACAGGGACTGAGAGAGAGAGACACAGGGACCGAGAGAGAGACACAAGGACCGAGAGAGACACAGGGATCGAGTGAGACACAGGGGTGAGAGGGAGACACAGGGACCGAGCGAGACACAGGGACCGAGTGAGACACAGCGTCCGAGAGAGACACAGGGACCAAGAGAGGGAGACACAGGGACCGAGAGAGAAACAGAGACCGGGGGACAGAGACACAGGGACCGAGAGAGAGAGACACAGGGACCGAGAGAGAGACACAAGGACCGAGAGAGACACAGGGACCGAGTGAGACACAGGGGTGAGAGGGAGACACAGGGACCGAGTGAGACACAGGGACCGAGAGAGACACAGCGTCCGAGAGAGACACAGGGACCGAGAGAGAGACACAGGGAACAAGAGAGACACAGGTACTGTGTGAGAGACACAGGGACTGAGAGAGAGAGACAGGGACCGAGTGAGACACAGGGACCGAGTGAGACACATGGACCGAGGGAGACAGACGGTCCGAGAGAGAGACACAGGGACCGAGAGAGACACAGGGGCAGAGAGAGAGAAACAGGCACCGAGAGAGAGACACAGGGACTGAGAGAAAGACACAGGGACTGAGAGAGACACAGGGACCAAGAGAGACACCAGGACCGAGAGAGACACAGGGACCGAGAGAGAGACACAGTGACCGAGAGAGAGACACCGGGACAGAGAGAGAGACACAGGGACCGAGAGAGAGACACAGGGACTGAGAGAGAGAGACAGGGATCGGGAGAGACAGAGGGACCGAGTGAGACACACGGACCAAGGGAGACACAGGGACCGAGAGAGAGACACAGTGACCGAGAGAGAGACACCGGGACAGAGAGAGAGACACAGGGACCGAGAGAGAGACACAGGGACTGAGAGAGAGAGACAGGAACCGGGAGAGACACCGGGACCGAGAGAGACACAGGGACCGAGACAGAGACAGGTACCGAATGAGAGACACAGGGACCGAGTGAGAGACACAGGGACCGAGAGAGAGACACAGGGACCGAGAGAAACACAGTAACCGAGAGAGACACAGGGACCAAGAGGGAAACAGCGACCGAGAGAGAGACACAGGGACCGAGAGAAACACAGTGACCGAGAGAGAGAGACAGGGACCGAGAGAGTGACACAGGTACCGAGTGAGACACAGGGACCGAGTGAGACACAGGGACCGAGAGGGACACCGGGACTGAGAGAGAGACACAGGGGCGGAGAGAAACACAGGGACAGAGGGAGAGAGATACAGTGACCGAGATAGAGACACAGGGACCGAGAGCGACACAGGGACCGAGTGAGACACAGGGACCGAGGGAGAGAGACACAGGGACAGAGAGAGAGACACAAGGACCGAGAGAGACACAACGACCTAGAGAGAGACACAGGAACCGAGAGAGTCACAGGGACCGAGAGAGAGACACAGTGACCGAGAGAGAGACACCGGGACAGAGAGAGAGATACAGGGACTGAGAGAGAGAGAGACAGTCACCGGGGGAGACACAGGGACCGAGAAAGACACAGGGACCGAGAAAGACACAGGGAGCAAGAGACAGACACAGGGACCGAGACAGAGAGACACAGGGACCGAGAAAGAGACACAGGGACCGAGTGAGAGACTCAGGGACCGAGTGAGAGACACAGGGACAGAGAGAGAGACACAGGGACCGAGAAAGAGACACAGGGACCGAGTGAGACACAGGGACCGAGAGAGTGACAGGGACCGAGTGAGACACAGGGGCCCAGAGAGAGACACAGGGACCAAGAGAGACACAAGGACCTAGAGAGAGACACAGGGACCGAGAGAGACACAGGGACTGAGAGCGAGAGACACAGGGACCGAGAGAGAGACACAAGGACCGAGAGAGACACAGGGACCGAGAGAGACACAGGGACCGGGAGTGAGACAGGGACTGAGAGAGACACAGGGACCGAGAGAGACACAGGGACCGAGAGAGAGACAGTGACCGAGAGAGACACAGGGACTGAGAGAGAGAGACACAGGGACCGAGAGAGAGACACAAGGAACGAGAGAGACACAGGGACCGAGTGAGACACAGGGGTGAGAGGGAGACACAGGGACCGAGCGAGACACAGGGACCGAGTGAGACACAGGGACTGAGCGAGTCACAGGGACCGAGAGAGACACAGGGACTGAGAGAGAGACACAAAGACCGAGAGAGACACAGGGACCGAGTGAGACACAGGGGTGAGAGGGAGACACAGGGACCGAGCGAGCCACAGGGACCGAGTGAGACACAGCGTCCGAGAGAGACACAGGGACCGGGGGAGAGAGACACAGGGACCGAGAGAGAGACACAGGGACCGAGTGAGAGACACAGGGACTGAGCGAGTCACAGCGACCGAGAGAGACACAGGGACCGAGAGAGAGACACAGGGACCGAGAGAGAGACACAGGGACCGAGAGAGACACAGGGACTGAGAGAGACACAGGGACCGAAGAGAGACACAGGCACCGAGAGAGAGACACAGGGACTGAGAGAGAGACACAGTGACCGAGAGAGCAACACCGGGACAGAGAGAGAGATACAGGGACTGAGCGAGTCACAGGGACCGAGTGAGAGACACAGGGACCAAGTGAGAGACACAGGGACCGAGAGAGAGAGACAGGGATCGAGAGAGAGACACAGGGACCGATTGAGACAGAGGGACCGAGAGAGTGACTGGGACCGAGAGAGAGAGACACAGGGACCGAGAGAGAGAGACACAGGGACCGAGAGAGAGACACAAGGACCGCGAGAGACACAGGGACCGAGTGAGACACAGGGACCGAGTGAGACACAGGGACCGAGTGAGACACAGCGTCCGAGAGAGACACAGGGACCAAGAGAGAGAGAGACACAGGGACCAAGAGAGGGAGACACAGGGACCGAGAGAGAAACAGGGACCGGGGGAGAGAGACACAGGGACCGAGAGAGAGAGAGACACAGGGACCAAGAGAGGGAGACACAGGGACCGAGAGAGAAACAGGGACCGGGGGAGAGAGACACAGGGACCGAGAGAGAGAGACACAGGGACCCAGAGAGAGACACAGGGACCGAGAGAGACACAAGGATCTAGAGAGAGACACAGGGACCGAGAGAGTCACAGGGACCGAGTGAGACACAGGGGTGAGAGGGAGACACAGGGACCGAGCGAGACACAGGGACCGAGTGAGACACAGCGTCCGAGAGAGACACAGGGACCGGGGGAGAGAGACACAGGGACCGAGAGAGAGACACAGGGACCGAGTGAGAGACACAGGGACTGAGCGAGACACAGGGACCGAGTGAGACACAGGGGTGAGAGGGAGACACTGGGACCGAGTGAGACACAGGGACCGAGAGAGACACAGCATCCGAGTGAGACACAGGGACCGAGAGAGAGACACAGGGAACAAGAGAGACACAGGTACTGTGTGAGAGACACAGAGACTGAGAGAGAGAGACAGGGACCAAGTGAGACACAGGGACCCAGTGAGACACATGGACCGAGGGAGACAGACGGACCGAGAGAGAGACACAGGGACCGAGAGAGACACAGGGGCAGAGAGAGAGAAACAGGCACCGAGAGAGAGACACAGGGACTGAGAGAAAGACACAGGGACCGAGTGAGACACAGCGTCCGAGAGAGACACAGGGACCGAGAGAGACACAGGGACCGAGTGAGACACAGGGGTGAGAGGGAGACACAGGGACCGAGCGAGACACAGGGACCGAGTGAGACACAGCGTCCAAGAGAGACACAGGGACCGGGGGAGAGAGACACAGGGACCGAGAGAGAGACACAGGGACCGAGTGAGAGACACAGGGACTGAGCGAGACACAGGGACCGAGTGAGACACAGGGGTGAGAGGGAGACACTGGGACCGAGTGAGACACAGGGACCGAGAGAGACACAGCGTCCGAGAGAGACACAGGGACCGAGAGAGAGAGACAGGGACCAAGTGAGACACAGGGACCCAGTGAGACACATGGACCGAGGGAGACAGACGGACCGAGAGAGAGACACAGGGACCGAGAGAGACACAGGGGCAGAGAGAGAGAAACAGGCACCGAGAGAGAGACACAGGGACTGAGAGAAAGACATAGGGACTGAGAGAGACACCAGGACCGAGAGAGTGACAGGGACCGAGTGAGACACAGGGACCCAGAGAGAGACACAGGGACCAAGAGAGACATAAGGACCTAGAGAGAGACACAGGGACCGAGAGAGTCACAGGGACCGACAGCGACACTGAAATAGAGAGAGAGACAGGGACCGAGTGAGACACAGGGACCGAGAGAGAGACAGGGACCGAGTGAGAGACACAGGGACCGAGTGAGACACAGGGACCGAGAGAGAGACAAAGGGAACAGGAGAGACAGAGGGACCGAGAGAGAGACAGGGACCGAGAGAGACACAGGGACCGAGAGAGAGACAGTGACCGAGAGAGACACAGGGACTGAGAGAGACACAGGGACCGAGAGAGACACAGGGACCGAGAGAGAGACAGTGACCGAGAGAGACACAGGGACTGAGAAAGAGAGACACAGGGACCGAGAGAGAGACACAAGGACCGAGAGAGACACAGGGACCGAGAGAGAGAGACAGGGACTGAGAGAGACACAGGGACCGAGAGAGACACAGGGACCGAGAGAGAGACAGTGACCGAGAGAGACACAGGGACTGAGAGAGAGAGACACTGGGACCGAGAGAGAGACACAAGGACCGAGAGAGAAACAGGGACCGAGTGAGACATAGGGGTGAGAGTGAGACACAGGGACTGAGCGAGTCACAGGGACCGAGAGAGACACAGGGACTGAGAGAGAGACACAGGGACCGAGTGAGAGACACAGGGACTGAGCGAGTCACAGGGACCGAGAGAGACACAGGGACTGAGAGAGAGAGACACAGGGACCGAGAGAGAGACACAGTGACCGAGTGAGAGACACAGGAACTGAGCGAGTCACAGGGACCGAGAGAGACACAGGGACTGAGAGAGAGAGACACAGGGACCGAGAGAGAGACACAGGGACCGCGAGAGACACAGGGACTGAGAGAGACACAGGGACCGAGAGAGAGACACAGTGACCGAGTGAGAGACACAGGAACTGAGCGAGTCACAGGGACCGAGAGAGAGATACAGGGACTGAGAGAGACACAGGGACCGAGTGAGACACAGGGACCGAGAGAGACACCGGGACCGAGAGAGACACAGGGGTGAGAGGGAGACACAGGGACCGAGCGAGACACAGGGACCGAGTGAGATACAGCGACCAAGAGAGAGACACTGGGACCCAGAGAGCGACACAGGGACTGAGCGAGTCACAGGGACCGAGAGAGAGACACAGGCACTGAGAGAGAGAGACAGGGACTGAGAGAGAGACACAGGGACCAAGAGAGACACCAGGACCGAGAGAGACACAGGGGTGAGAGAGACACCGGGACCGAGAGAGACACAGGGACCCAGAGTGAGACACAGGGATCGAGAGAGACACAGGGACCCAGAGAGAGACACAGGGACCGAGGGAGACACAAGGACCTAGAGAGAGACACAGGGACCGAGAGAGTCACAGGGACTGAGAGAGACACAGGGACCGAGAGAGAGACAGTGTTCGAGAGAGACACAGGGACTGAGAGAGAGAGACACAGTGACCGAGAGAGAGACACAAGGACCGAGAGAGACACAGGGACCGAGTGAGACACAGGGGTGAGAGGGAGACACAGGGACCGAGCGAGACACAGGGACCGAGTGAGACACAGCGTCCGAGAGAGACACAGGGACCGGGGGAGAGAGACACAGGGACCGAGTGAGAGACACAGGGACTGAGCGAGTCACAGGGACCGAGAGAGACACAGGGACCGAGAGAGAGACACAGGGACCGAGAGAGAGACACAGGGACCGAGAGAGACACAGGGACTGAGAGAGACACAGGGACCGAGAGAGAGACACAGGCACCGAGAGAGAGACACAGGGACTGAGAGAGAGACACAGTGTCCGAGAGAGCGACACCGGGACAGACAGAGAGATACAGGGACTGAGCGAGTCACAGGGACCGAGACAGAGACAGGTACCGAGTGAGAGACACAGGGATCGAGAGAGAGAGACAGGGATCGAGAGAGAGACACAGGGACTGAGAGAGACACAGGGAACGAGAGAGAGAGACAGGGATCGAGAGAGAGACACAGGGACCGATTGAGACAGAGGGACCGAGAGAGTGACAGGGACCGAGAGAGAGAGACACAGGGACCGAGAGAGAGAGACACAGGGACCGAGAGTGAGACACAAGGACCGCGAGAGACACAGGGACCGAGTGACACACAGGGGTGAGAGGGAGACACAGGGACCGAGCGAGACACAGGGACCGAGTGAGACACAGCATCCGAGAGAGACACAGAGACCGAGAGAGAAACAGGGACCGGGGGAGAGAGACACAGGGACCGAGAGAGAGAGAGACACAGGGACCGAGAGAGACACACAAGGACCGAGAGAGACACAGGGACCCAGAGTGAGACACAGGGATCGAGAGAGACACAGGGACCCAGAGAGAGACACAGGGACCGAGAGAGACACAAGGACCTAGAGAGAGACACAGGGACCGAGAGAGTCACAGGGACTGAGAGAGACACAGGGACCGAGAGAGAGACAGTGACCGACAGAGACACAGGGACTGAGAGAGAGAGACACAGGGACCGAGAGAGAGACACAAGGACCGAGAGAGACACAGGGATCGAGTGAGACACAGGGGTGAGAGGGAGACACAGGGACCGAGCGAGACACAGGGACCGAGTGAGACACAGCGTCCGAGAGAGACACAGGGACCAAGAGAGGGAGACACAGGGACCGAGAGAGAAACAGGGACCGGGGGAGAGAGACACAGGGACCGAGAGAGAGAGACACAGGGACCGAGAGAGAGACACAAGGACCGAGAGAGACACAGGGACCGAGTGAGACACAGGGGTGAGAGGGAGACACAGGGACCGAGTGAGACACAGGGACCGAGAGAGACACAGCGTCCGAGAGAGACACAGGGACCGAGAGAGAGACACAGGGAACAAGAGAGACACAGGTACTGTGTGAGAGACACAGGGACTGAGAGAGAGAGACAGGGACCGAGTGAGACACAGGGACCGAGTGAGACACATGGACCGAGGGAGACAGACGGTCCGAGAGAGAGACACAGGGACCGAGAGAGACACAGGGGCAGAGAGAGAGAAACAGGCACCGAGAGAGAGACACAGGGACTGAGAGAAAGACACAGGGACTGAGAGAGACACAGGGACCAAGAGAGACACCAGGACCGAGAGAGACACAGGGACCGAGAGAGAGACACAGTGACCGAGAGAGAGACACCGGGACAGAGAGAGAGACACAGGGACCGAGAGAGAGACACAGGGACTGAGAGAGAGAGACAGGGATCGGGAGAGACAGAGGGACCGAGTGAGACACACAGACCAAGGGAGACACAGGGACCGAGAGAGAGACACAGTGACCGAGAGAGAGACACCGGGACAGAGAGAGAGACACAGGGACCGAGAGAGAGACACAGGGACTGAGAGAGAGAGACAGGAACCGGGAGAGACACCGGGACCGAGAGAGACACAGGGACCGAGACAGAGACAGGTACCGAATGAGAGACACAGGGACCGAGTGAGAGACACAGGGACCGAGAGAGAGACACAGGGACCGAGAGAAACACAGTAACCGAGAGAGACACAGGGACCAAGAGGGAAACAGCGACCGAGAGAGAGACACAGGGACCGAGAGAAACACAGTGACCGAGAGAGAGAGACAGGGACCGAGAGAGTGACACAGGTACCGAGTGAGACACAGGGACCGAGTGAGACACAGGGACCGAGAGGGACACCGGGACTGAGAGAGAGACACAGGGGCGGAGAGAAACACAGGGACAGAGGGAGAGAGATACAGTGACCGAGATAGAGACACAGGGACCGAGAGCGACACAGGGACCGAGTGAGACACAGGGACCGAGGGAGAGAGACACAGGGACAGAGAGAGAGACACAAGGACCGAGAGAGACACAACGACCTAGAGAGAGACACAGGAACCGAGAGAGTCACAGGGACCGAGAGAGAGACACAGTGACCGAGAGAGAGACACCGGGACAGAGAGAGAGATACAGGGACTGAGAGAGAGAGAGACAGTCACCGGGGGAGACACAGGGACCGAGAAAGACACAGGGACCGAGAAAGACACAGGGAGCAAGAGACAGACACAGGGACCGAGACAGAGAGACACAGGGACCGAGAAAGAGACACAGGGACCGAGTGAGAGACTCAGGGACCGAGTGAGAGACACAGGGACAGAGAGAGAGACACAGGGACCGAGAAAGAGACACAGGGACCGAGTGAGACACAGGGACCGAGAGAGTGACAGGGACCGAGTGAGACACAGGGGCCCAGAGAGAGACACAGGGACCAAGAGAGACACAAGGACCTAGAGAGAGACACAGGGACCGAGAGAGACACAGGGACTGAGAGCGAGAGACACAGGGACCGAGAGAGAGACACAAGGACCGAGAGAGACACAGGGACCGAGAGAGACACAGGGACCGGGAGTGAGACAGGGACTGAGAGAGACACAGGGACCGAGAGAGACACAGGGACCGAGAGAGAGACAGTGACCGAGAGAGACACAGGGACTGAGAGAGAGAGACACAGGGACCGAGAGAGAGACACAAGGAACGAGAGAGACACAGGGACCGAGTGAGACACAGGGGTGAGAGGGAGACACAGGGACCGAGCGAGACACAGGGACCGAGTGAGACACAGGGACTGAGCGAGTCACAGGGACCGAGAGAGACACAGGGACTGAGAGAGAGACACAAAGACCGAGAGAGACACAGGGACCGAGTGAGACACAGGGGTGAGAGGGAGACACAGGGACCGAGCGAGCCACAGGGACCGAGTGAGACACAGCGTCCGAGAGAGACACAGGGACCGGGGGAGAGAGACACAGGGACCGAGAGAGAGACACAGGGACCGAGTGAGAGACACAGGGACTGAGCGAGTCACAGCGACCGAGAGAGACACAGGGACCGAGAGAGAGACACAGGGACCGAGAGAGAGACACAGGGACCGAGAGAGACACAGGGACTGAGAGAGACACAGGGACCGAAGAGAGACACAGGCACCGAGAGAGAGACACAGGGACTGAGAGAGAGACACAGTGACCGAGAGAGCAACACCGGGACAGAGAGAGAGATACAGGGACTGAGCGAGTCACAGGGACCGAGTGAGAGACACAGGGACCAAGTGAGAGACACAGGGACCGAGAGAGAGAGACAGGGATCGAGAGAGAGACACAGGGACCGATTGAGACAGAGGGACCGAGAGAGTGACTGGGACCGAGAGAGAGAGACACAGGGACCGAGAGAGAGAGACACAGGGACCGAGAGAGAGACACAAGGACCGCGAGAGACACAGGGACCGAGTGAGACACAGGGACCGAGTGAGACACAGGGACCGAGTGAGACACAGCGTCCGAGAGAGACACAGGGACCAAGAGAGAGAGAGACACAGGGACCAAGAGAGGGAGACACAGGGACCGAGAGAGAAACAGGGACCGGGGGAGAGAGACACAGGGACCGAGAGAGAGAGAGACACAGGGACCAAGAGAGGGAGACACAGGGACCGAGAGAGAAACAGGGACCGGGGGAGAGAGACACAGGGACCGAGAGAGAGAGACACAGGGACCCAGAGAGAGACACAGGGACCGAGAGAGACACAAGGATCTAGAGAGAGACACAGGGACCGAGAGAGTCACAGGGACCGAGTGAGACACAGGGGTGAGAGGGAGACACAGGGACCGAGCGAGACACAGGGACCGAGTGAGACACAGCGTCCGAGAGAGACACAGGGACCGGGGGAGAGAGACACAGGGACCGAGAGAGAGACACAGGGACCGAGTGAGAGACACAGGGACTGAGCGAGACACAGGGACCGAGTGAGACACAGGGGTGAGAGGGAGACACTGGGACCGAGTGAGACACAGGGACCGAGAGAGACACAGCATCCGAGTGAGACACAGGGACCGAGAGAGAGACACAGGGAACAAGAGAGACACAGGGACTGAGACAGAGACACAGGGACTGAGAGAGAGACACAGGGAACAAGAGAGACACAGGTACTGTGTGAGAGACACAGAGACTGAGAGAGAGAGACAGGGACCAAGTGAGACACAGGGACCCAGTGAGACACATGGACCGAGGGAGACAGACGGACCGAGAGAGAGACACAGGGACCGAGAGAGACACAGGGGCAGAGAGAGAGAAACAGGCACCGAGAGAGAGACACAGGGACTGAGAGAAAGACACAGGGACCGAGAGAGACACCAGGACCGAGAGAGTGACAGGGACCGAGTGAAACACAGGGACCCAGAGAGAGACACAGGGACCGAGAGAGACACAAGGACCTAGAGAGAGACACAGGGAGCGAGAGAGAGAGACAGGGACCGACAGCGACACTGAAATAGAGAGAGAGACAGGGACCGAGTGAGACACAGGGACCGAGAGAGACACAAGGACCGAGTGAGACAAAGGGACCGAGAGAGACACAGGGACTGTGAGAGAGACAAAGGGAACAGGAGAGACAGAAGGACCGAGAGAGAGACAGGGACCGAGAGAGACACAGGGACTGAGAGAGACACAGGGACCGAGAGAGACACAGGGACCGAGAGAGAGACAGTGACCGAGAGAGACACAGGGACTGAGAAAGAGAGACACAGGGACCGAGAGAGAGACACAAGGACCGAGAGAGACACAGGGACCGAGAGAGAGACAGGGACTGAGAGAGACACAGGGACCGAGAGAGACACAGGGACCGAGAGAGAGACAGTGACCGAGAGAGACACAGGGACTGAGAGAGAGAGACACTGGGACCGAGAGAGAGACACAAGGACCGAGAGAGAAACAGGGACCGAGTGAGACACAGGGGTGAGAGTGAGACACAGGGACTGAGCGAGTCACAGGGACCGAGAGAGACACAGGGACTGAGAGAGAGACACAGGGACCGAGTGAGAGACACAGGGACTGAGCGAGTCACAGGGACCGAGAGAGACACAGGGACTGAGAGAGAGAGACACAGGGACCGAGAGAGAGACACAGTGACCGAGTGAGAGACACAGGGACTGAGCGAGTCACAGGGACCGAGAGAGACACAGGGACTGAGAGAGAGAGACACAGGGACCGAGAGAGAGACACAGGGACCGCGAGAGACACAGGGACTGAGAGAGACACAGGGACCGAGAGAGAGACACAGGGACTGAGAGAGTGACACAGGAACCAAGAGAGACACCAGGACCGAGAGAGACAAAGGGGTGAGAGAGAGATACAGGGACTGAGAGAGACACAGGGACCGAGTGAGACACAGGGACCGAGAGAGACACCGGGACCGAGAGAGACACAGGGACCGAGGGAGAGAGACACAGGGACCGAGTGAGACACAGGGACCGAGGGAGAGAGACAGGTTCCGAGAGAGTGAGACACAGGGACCGAATGAGACACAGGGACCGAGAGAGTGACAGGGACCGAGTGAGATACAGCGACCAAGAGAGAGACACTGGGACCCAGAGAGCGACACAGGGACTGAGCGAGTCACAGGGACCGAGAGAGAGACACAGGCACTGAGAGAGAGAGACAGGGACTGAGAGAGAGACACAGGGACCAAGAGAGACACCAGGACCGAGAGAGACACAGGGGTGAGAGAGACACCGGGACCGAGAGAGACACAGGGACCCAGAGTGAGACACAGGGATCGAGAGAGACACAGGGACCCAGAGAGAGACACAGGGACCGAGAGAGACACAAGGACCTAGAGAGAGACACAGGGACCGAGAGAGTCACAGGGACTGAGAGAGACACAGGGACCGAGAGAGAGACAGTGACCGAGAGAGACACAGGGACTGAGAGAGAGAGACACAGGGACCGAGAGAGAGACACAAGGACCGAGAGAGACACAGGGACCGAGTGAGACACAGGGGTGAGAGGGAGACACAGGGACCGAGCGAGACACAGGGACCGAGTGAGACACAGCGTCCGAGAGAGACACAGGGACCGAGAGAGAGACACAGGGACCGAGTGAGAGACACAGGGACCGAGAGAAACACAGGGACCGAGAGAGAGACACAGGGACCGAGAGAGACACAGGGACCGAGAGAGAGACACAGGGACCGAGAGAGACACAGGGACCGAGAGAGAGACACAGGGACCGAGAGAGAGACACAGGGACCGAGAGAGACACAGGGACCGAGAGAGAGACACAGGGACTGAGAGAGACACAGGGACCGAGAGAGAGACACAGGCACCGAAAGAGAGACACAGGGACTGAGAGAGAGACACAGTGACCGAGAGAGCGACACCGGGACAGACAGAGAGATACAGGGACTGAGCGAGTCACAGGGACCGAGACAGAGACAGGTACCGAGTGAGAGACACAGGGACCGAGAGAGAGAGACAGGGATCGAGAGAGAGACACAGGGACCGAGAGAGTGACAGGGACCGAGAGAGAGAGACACAGGGACCGAGAGAGAGAGACACAGGGACCGAGAGAGAGACACAAGGACCGCGAGAGACACAGGGACCGAGTGACACACAGGGGTGAGAGGGAGACACAGGGACCGAGCGAGACACAGGGACCGAGTGAGACACAGCATCCGAGAGAGACACAGAGACCGAGAGAGAAACAGGGACCGGGGGAGAGAGACACAGGGACCGAGAGAGAGAGACACAGGGACCGAGAGAGACACACAAGGACCGAGAGAGACACAGGGACCCAGAGTGAGACACAGGGATCGAGAGAGACACAGGGACACAGAGAGAGACACAGGGACCGAGAGAGACACAAGGACCTAGAGAGAGACACAGGGACCGAGAGAGTCACAGGGACTGAGAGAGACACAGGGACCGAGAGAGAGACAGTGACCGAGAGAGACACAGGGACTGAGAGAGAGAGACACAGGGACCGAGAGAGAGAGACACAGGGACCGAGAGAGAGACACAAGGACCGAGAGAGACACAGGGATCGAGTGAGACACAGGGGTGAGAGGGAGACACAGGGACCGAGCGAGACACAGGGACCGAGTGAGACACAGCGTCCGAGAGAGACACAGGGACCAAGAGAGGGAGACACAGGGACCGAGAGAGAAACAGGGACCGGGGGAGAGAGACACAGGGACCGAGAGAGAGAGACACAGGGACCGAGAGAGAGACACAAGGACCGAGAGAGACACAGGGACCGAGTGAGACACAGGGGTGAGAGGGAGACACAGGGACCGAGTGAGACACAGGGACCGAGAGAGACACAGCGTCCGAGAGAGACACAGGGACCGAGAGAGAGACACAGGGACCGAGAGAGAGACACAGGGACCGAGTGAGAGACACAGGGAGTGAGCGAGTCACAGGGACCGAGAGAGACACAGGGACCGAGAGAGACACAGGGGTGAGAGAAACACCGGGACCGAGAGAGACTCAGGGACCCAGAGTGAGACACAGGGATCGAGAGAGACACAGGGACCCAGAGAGAGACACAGGGACCGAGAGTGACACAAGGGCCTAGAGAGAGACACAGGGACCGAGAGAGTCACAGGGACTGAGAGAGACACAGTGACCGAGAGAGAGACAGTGACCGAGAGAGACACAGGGACTGAGAGAGAGAGACACAGGGACCGAGAGAGAGACACAAAGACCGAGAGAGACACAGGGACCGAGTGAGACACAGGGGTGAGAGGGAGACACAGGGACCGAGCGAGCCACAGGGACCGAGTGAGACACAGCGTCCGAGAGAGACACAGGGACCGGGGGAGAGAGACACAGGGACCGAGAGAGAGACACAGGGACCGAGTGAGAGACACAGGGACTGAGCGAGTCACAGGGACCGAGAGAGACACAGCGACCGAGAGAGAGACACAGGGACCGAGAGAGAGACACAGGGACCGAGAGAGACACAGGGACTGAGAGAGACACAGGGACCGAAGAGAGACACAGGCACCGAGAGAGAGACACAGGGACTGAGAGAGAGACACAGTGACCGAGAGAGCAACACCGGGACAGAGAGAGAGATACAGGGACTGAGCGAGTCACAGGGACCGAGTGAGAGACACAGGGACCAAGTGAGAGACACAGGGACCGAGAGAGAGAGACAGGGATCGAGAGAGAGACACAGGGACCGATTGAGACAGAGGGACCGAGAGAGTGACAGGGACCGAGAGAGAGAGACACAGGGACCGAGAGAGAGAGACACAGGGACCGAGAGAGAGACACAAGGACCGCGAGAGACACAGGGACCGAGTGAGACACAGGGGTGAGAGGGAGACACAGGGACCGAGCGAGACACAGGGACCGAGTGAGACACAGCGTCCGAGAGAGACACAGGGACCAAGAGAGGGAGACACAGGGACCGAGAGAGAAACAGGGACCGGGGGAGAGAGACACAGGGACCGAGAGAGAGAGACACAGGGACCCAGAGAGAGACACAGGGACCGAGAGAGACACAAGGACCTAGAGAGAGACACAGGGACCGAGAGAGTCACAGGGACTGAGAGAGACACAGGGACCGAGAGAGAGACAGTGACCGAGAGAGACACAGGGACTGAGAGAGAGAGACACAGGTACCGAGAGAGAGACACAAGGACCGAGAGAGACACAGGGATCGAGTGAGACACAGGGGTGAAAGGGAGACACAGGGACCGAGCGAGACACAGGGACCGAGTGAGACACAGCGTCCGAGAGAGACACAGGGACCAAGAGAGGGAGACACAGGGACCGAGAAAGAAACAGGGACCGGGGGAGAGAGACACAGGGACCGAGAGAGAGAGACACAGGGACCGAGAGAGAGACACAAGGACCGAGAGAGACACAGGGACCGAGTGAGACACAGGGGTGAGAGGGAGACACAGGGACCGAGTGAGACACAGGGACCGAGAGAGACACAGCGTCCGAGAGAGACACAGGGACCGAGAGAGAGACACAGGGACCGAGAGAGAGACACAGGGACCGAGTGAGAGACACAGGGAGTGAGCGAGTCACAGGGACCGAGAGAGACACAGGGACCGAGAGAGACACAGGGGTGAGAGAAACACCGGGACCGAGAGAGACTCAGGGACCCAGAGTGAGACACAGGGATCGAGAGAGACACAGGGACCGAGAGTGACACAAGGGCCTAAAGAGAGACACAGGGACTGAGAGAGAGACAGTGACCGAGAGAGACACAGGGACTGAGAGAGAGAGACACAGGGACCGAGAGAGAGACACAAAGACCGAGAGAGACACAGGGACCGAGTGAGACACAGGGGTGAGAGGGAGACACAGGGACCGAGCGAGCCACAGGGACCGAGTGAGACACAGCGTCCGAGAGAGACACAGGGACCGGGGGAGAGAGACACAGGGACCGAGAGAGAGACACAGGGACCGAGTGAGAGACACAGGGACTGAGCGAGTCACAGGGACCGAGAGAGACACAGGGACCGAGAGAGAGACACAGGGACCGAGAGAGAGACACAGGGACCGAGAGAGACACAGGGACTGAGAGAGACACAGGGACCGAAGAGAGACACAGGCACCGAGAGAGAGACACAGGGACTGAGAGAGAGACACAGTGACCGAGAGAGCAACACCGGGACAGAGAGAGAGATACAGGGACTGAGCGAGTCACAGGGACCGAGTGAGAGACACAGGGACCAAGTGAGAGACACAGGGACCGAGAGAGAGAGACAGGGATCGAGAGAGAGACACAGGGACCGATTGAGACAGAGGGACCGAGAGAGTGACAGGGACCGAGAGAGAGAGACACAGGGACCGAGAGAGAGAGACACAGGGACCGAGAGAGAGACACAAGGACCGCGAGAGACAAAGGGACCGAGTGAGACACAGGGGTGAGAGGGAGACACAGGGACCGAGCGAGACACAGGGACCGAGTGAGACACAGCGTCCGAGAGAGACACAGGGACCAAGAGAGGGAGACACAGGGACCGAGAGAGAAACAGGGACCGAGAGAGAGAGACAGGCACCGAGAGAGAGACACAGGGACTGAGAGAGAGACACAGTGACCGAGAGAGCGACACCGGGACAGACAGAGAGATACAGGGACTGAGCGAGTCACAGGGACCGAGACAGAGACAGGTACCGAGTGAGAGACACAGGGACCGAGAGAGAGAGACAGGGATCGAGAGAGAGACACAGGGACCGAGAGAGTGACAGGGACCGAGAGAGAGAGACACAGGGACCGAGAGAGAGAGACACAGGGACCGAGAGAGAGACACAAGGACCGCGAGAGACACAGGGACCGAGTGACACACAGGGGTGAGAGGGAGACACAGGGACCGAGCGAGACACAGGGACCGAGTGAGACACAGCATCCGAGAGAGACACAGAGACCGAGAGAGAAACAGGGACCGGGGGAGAGAGACACAGGGACCCAGAGTGAGACACAGGGATCGAGAGAGACACAGGGACCCAGAGAGAGACACAGGGACCGAGAGAGACACAAGGACCTAGAGAGAGACACAGGGACCGAGAGAGTCACAGGGACTGAGAGAGACACAGGGACCGAGAGAGAGACAGTGACCGAGAGAGACACAGGGACTGAGAGAGAGAGACACAGGGACCGAGAGAGAGACACAAGGACCGAGAGAGACACAGGGATCGAGTGAGACACAGGGGTGAGAGGGAGACACAGGGACCGAGCGAGACACAGGGACCGAGTGAGACACAGCGTCCGAGAGAGACACAGGGACCAAGAGAGGGAGACACAGGGACCGAGAGAGAAACAGGGACCGGGGGAGAGAGACACAGGGACAGAGAGAGAGAGAGACACAGGGACCGAGAGAGAGACACAAGGACCGAGAGAGACACAGGGACCGAGTGAGACACAGGGGTGAGAGGGAGACACAGGGACCGAGTGAGACGCAGGGACCGAGAGAGACACAGCGTCCGAGAGAGACACAGGGACCGAGAGAGAGACACAGGGACCGAGAGAGAGACACAGGGACCGAGTGAGAGACACAGGGAGTGAGCGAGTCACAGGGACCGAGAGAGACACAGGGACCGAGAGAGACACAGGGGTGAGAGAGACACCGGGACCGAGAGAGACACAGGGACCCAGAGTGAGACACAGGGATCGAGAGAGACACAGGGACCCAGAGAGAGACACAGGGACCGAGAGTGACACAAGGACCTAGAGAGAGACACAGGGACCGAGAGAGTCACAGGGACTGAGAGAGACACAGGGACCGAGAGAGAGACAGTGACCGAGAGAGACACAGGGACTGAGAGAGAGAGACACAGGGACCGAGAGAGAGACACAAAGACCGAGAGAGACACAGGGACCGAGTGAGACACAGGGGTGAGAGGGAGACACAGGGACCGAGCGAGCCACAGGGACCGAGTGAGACACAGCGTCCGAGAGAGACACAGGGACCGGGGGAGAGAGACACAGGGACCGAGAGAGAGACACAGGGACCGAGTGAGAGACACAGGGACTGAGCGAGTCACAGGGACCGAGAGAGACACAGGGACCGAGAGAGAGACACAGGGACCGAGAGAGAGACACAGGGACCGAGAGAGACACAGGGACTGAGAGAGACACAGGGACCGAAGAGAGACACAGGCACCGAGAGAGAGACACAGGGACTGAGAGAGAGACACAGTGACCGAGAGAGCAACACCGGGACAGAGAGAGAGATACAGGGACTGAGCGAGTCACAGGGACCGAGTGAGAGACACAGGGACCAAGTGAGAGACACAGGGACCGAGAGAGAGAGACAGGGATCGAGAGAGAGACACAGGGTCCGATTGAGACAGAGGGACCGAGAGAGTGACTGGGACCGAGAGAGAGAGACACAGGGACCGAGAGAGAGACACAAGGACCGCGAGAGACACAGGGACCGAGTAAGACACAGGGGTGAGAGGGAGACACAGGGACCGAGCGAGACACCGGGACCGAGTGAGACACAGCGTCCGAGAGAGACACAGGGACCAAGAGAGGGAGACACAGGGACCGAGAGAGAAACAGGGACCGGGGGAGAGAGACACAGGGACCGAGAGAGAGAGACACAGGGACCCAGAGAGAGACACAGGGACCGAGAGAGACACAAGGATCTAGAGAGAGACACAGGGACCGAGAGAGACACAGGGACCGAGTGAGACACAGGGACCGAGTGAGACACAGGGACCGAGTGAGACACAGCGTCAGAGAGAGACACAGGGACCGGGGGAGAGAGACACAGGGACCGAGAGAGAGACACAGGGACCCAGAGAGAGACACAGGGACTGAGCGAGACACAGGGACCGAGTGAGACACAGCGTCCGAGAGAGACACAGGGACCGGGGGAGAGAGACACAGGGACCGAGAGAGAGACACAGGGACCGAGTGAGAGACACAGGGACTGTGCGAGACACAGGGACCGAGTGAGAGACAGGGGTGAGAGGGAGACACTGGGACCGAGTGAGACACAGGGACCGAGAGAGACACAGCGTCCGAGAGAGACACAGGGACCGAGAGAGAGACACAGGGAACAAGAGAGACACAGGTACTGTGTGAGAGACACAGAGACTGAGAGAGAGAGACAGGGACCAAGTGAGACACAGGGACCCAGTGAGACACATGGACCGAGGGAGACAGACGGACCGAGAGAGAGACACAGGGACCGAGAGAGACACAGGGGCAGAGAGAGAGAAACAGGCACCGAGAGAGAGACACAGGGACTGAGAGAAAGACACAGGGACCGAGAGAGACACCAGGACCGAGAGAGTGACAGGGACCGAGAGAGTCACAGGGACCGACAGCGACACTGAAATAGAGAGAGAGACAGGGACCGAGTGAGACACAGGGACCGAGAGAGAGACAGGGACCGAGTGAGAGACACAGGGACCGAGTGAGACACAGGGACCGAGAGAGAGACAAAGGGAACAGGAGAGACAGAAGGACCGAGAGAGACACAGGGACCGAGAGAGACACAGGGACCGAGAGAGAGACAGTGACCGGGAGAGACACAGGGACTGAGAAAGAGAGACACAGGGACCGAGAGAGAGACACAAGGGCCGAGAGAGACACAGGGACCGAGAGAGAGACAGGGACTGAGAGAGACACAGGGACCGAGAGAGACACAGGGACCGAGAGAGAGACAGTGACCGAGAGAGACACAGGGACTGAGAGAGAGAGACACTGGGACCGAGAGAGAGACACAAGGACCGAGAGAGAAACAGGGACCGAGTGAGACACAGGGGTGAGAGTGAGACACAGGGACTGAGCGAGTCACAGGGACCGAGAGAGACACAGGGACTGAGAGAGAGACACAGGGACCGAGTGAGAGACACAGGGACTGAGCGAGTCACAGGGACCGAGAGAGACACAGGGACTGAGAGAGAGAGACACAGGGACCGAGAGAGAGACACAGTGACCGAGTGAGAGACACAGGGACTGAGCGAGTCACAGGGACCGAGAGAGACACAGGGACTGAGAGAGACAGACACAGGGACCGATAGAGAGACACAGGGACCGCGAGAGACACAGGGACTGAGAGAGACACAGGGACCGAGAGAGAGACACAGGGACTGAGAGAGTGACACAGGAACCAAGAGAGACACCAGGACCGAGAGAGACAAAGGGGTGAGAGAGAGATACAGGGACTGAGAGAGACACAGGGACCGAGTGAGACACAGGGACCGAGAGAGATACCGGGACCGAGAGAGACACAGGGAGCGAGGGAGAGAGACACAGGGACCGAGTGAGACACAGGGACCGAGGGAGAGAGACAGGGTCCGAGAGAGTGAGACACAGGGACCGAATGAGACACAGGGACCGAGAGAGTGACAGGGACCGAGTGAGATACAGCGACCAAGAGAGAGACACTGGGACCCAGAGAGCGACACAGGGACTGAGCGAGTCACAGGGACCGAGAGAGAGACACAGGCACTGAGAGAAAGAGTCAGGGACTGAGAGAGAGACACAGGGACCAAGAGAGACACCAGGACCGAGAGAGACACAGGGGTGAGAGAGACACCGGGACCGAGAGAGACACAGGGACCCAGAGTGAGACACAGGGATCGAGAGAGACACAGGGACCCAGAGAGAGACACAGGGACCGAGAGAGACACAAGGACCTAGAGAGAGACACAGGGACCGAGAGAGTCACAGGGACTGAGAGAGACACAGGGACCGAGAGAGAGACAGTGACCGAGAGAGACACAGGGACTGAGAGAGAGAGACACAGGGACCGAGAGAGAGACACAAGGACCGAGAGAGACACAGGGACCGAGTGAGACACAGGGGTGAGAGGGAGACACAGGGACCGAGCGAGACACAGGGACCGAGACAGAGACAGGTACCGAGTGAGAGACACAGGGACCGAGAGAGAGAGACAGGGATCGAGAGAGAGACACAGGGACCGAGAGAGTGACAGGGACCGAGAGAGAGAGACACAGGGACCGAGAGAGAGAGACACAGGGACCGAGAGAGAGACACAAGGACCGCGAGAGACACAGGGACCGAGTGACACACAGGGGTGAGAGGGAGACACAGGGACCGAGCGAGACACAGGGACCGAGTGAGACACAGCATCCGAGAGAGACACAGAGACCGAGAGAGAAACAGGGACCGGGGGAGAGAGACACAGGGACCGAGAGAGAGAGACACAGGGACCGAGAGAGACACACAAGGACCGAGAGAGACACAGGGACCCAGAGTGAGACACAGGGATCGAGAGAGACACAGGGACCCAGAGAGAGACACAGGGACCGAGAGAGACACAAGGACCTAGAGAGAGACACAGGGACCGAGAGAGTCACAGGGACTGAGAGAGACACAGGGACCGAGAGAGAGACAGTGACCGAGAGAGACACAGGGACTGAGAGAGAGAGACACAGGTACCGAGAGAGAGACACAAGGACCGAGAGAGACACAGGGATCGAGTGAGACACAGGGGTGAAAGGGAGACACAGGGACCGAGCGAGACACAGGGACCGAGTGAGACACAGCGTCCGAGAGAGACACAGGGACCAAGAGAGGGAGACACAGGGACCGAGAGAGAAACAGGGACCGGGGGAGAGAGACACAGGGACCGAGAGAGAGAGACACAGGGACCGAGAGAGAGACACAAGGACCGAGAGAGACACAGGGACCGAGTGAGACACAGGGGTGAGAGGGAGACACAGGGACCGAGTGAGACACAGGGACCGAGAGAGACACAGCGTCCGAGAGAGACACAGGGACCGAGAGAGAGACACAGGGAACAAGAGAGACACAGGTACTGTGTGAGAGACACAGGGACTGAGAGAGAGAGACAGGGACCGAGTGAGACACAGGGACCGAGTGAGACACATGGACCGAGGGAGACAGACGGTCCGAGAGAGAGACACAGGGACCGAGAGAGACACAGGGGCAGAGAGAGAGAAACAGGCACCGAGAGAGAGACACAGGGACTGAGAGAAAGACACAGGGACTGAGAGAGACACAGGGACCAAGAGAGACACCAGGACCGAGAGAGACACAGGGACCGAGAGAGAGACACAGTGACCGAGAGAGAGACACCGGGACAGAGAGAGAGACACAGGGACCGAGAGAGAGACACAGGGACTGAGAGAGAGAGACAGGGACCGGGAGAGACAGAGGGACCGAGTGAGACACACGGACCAAGGGAGACACAGGGACCGAGAGAGAGACACCGGGACAGAGAGAGAGACACAGGGACCGAGAGAGAGACACAGGGACTGAGAGAGAGAGACAGGGACCGGGAGAGACACCGGGACCGAGAGAGACACAGGGACCGAGACAGAGACACAGGGACCGAGTGAGAGACACAGTAACCGAGAGAGAGAGAGAGACAGGGGGTGAGAGAGAGAGACAGGGACCGAGTGAGACACAGGGACCGAGAAAGACACAGGGAGCAAGAGAGAGACACAGGGACCGATAGGGAAACAGGGACCGAGAGAGAGACACAGGGATCGAGAGAAACACAGTGACCGAGAGAGAGAGACAGGGACCGAGAGGGACACCGGGACTGAGAGAGAGACACAGGGGCGGAGAGAAACACAGGGACAGAGGGAGAGAGACACAGGGACAGAGAGAGAGACACAAGGACCGAGAGAGACACAACGACCTAGAGAGAGACACAGGGACCGAGAGAGTCACAGGGACCGAGAGAGAGACACAGTGACCGAGAGAGAGACACCGGGACAGAGAGAGAGATACAGGGACTGAGAGAGAGAGAGACAGTCACCGGGGGAGACACAAGGACCGAGTGAGACACAGGGACCGAGAAAGACACAGGGACCGAGACAGAGAGACACAGGGACCGAGAAAGAGACACAGGGACCGAGTGAGAGACTCAGGGATCGAGTGAGAGACACAGGGACAGAGAGAGAGACACAGGGACCGAGAGCGTGACAGGGACCGAGTGAGACACAGGGACCCAGAGAGAGACACAGGGACCAAGAGAGACACAAGGACCTAGAGAGAGACACAGGGACCGAGAGAGTCACAGGGACCGACAGCGACATTGAAATAGAGAGAGAGACAGGGACCGAGTGAGACACAGGGACCAAGAGAGAGACAAAGGGAACAAGAGAGACACAGGGACCGAAAGAGAGACAGGGACCGAGAGAGAGACAGTGACCGAGAGAGACACAGGGACTGAGAGAGACACAGGGACCGAGAGAGACACAGGGACCGAGAGAGAGACAGTGACCGAGAGAGACACAGGGACTGAGAGCGAGAGACACAGGGACCGAGAGAGAGACACAAGGACCGAGAGAGACACAGGGACCGAGAGAGACACAGGGACCGGGAGTGAGACAGGGACTGAGAGTGACACAGGGACCGAGAGAGACACAGGGACCGAGAGAGAGACAGTGACCGAGAGAGACACAGGGACTGAGAGAGAGAGACACAGGGACCGAGAGAGAGACACAAGGACCGAGAGAGACACAGGGACCGAGTGAGACACAGGGGTGAGAGGGAGATACAGGGACCGAGCGAGACACAGGGACCGAGTGAGACACAGGGACTGAGAGAGAGACACAGTGACCGAGAGAGAGACACCGGGACAGAGAGAGAGATACAGGGACTGAGCGAGTCACAGGGACCGACACAGAGACAGGTACCGAGTGAGAGACACAGGGACCAAGTGAGAGACACCGGGACCGAGAGAGAGACACAGGGATCGAGAGAGAGACACAGGGACTGAGAGAGACACAGGGACCGAGAGAGAGACACAGGGACCGATTGAGACAGAGGGACCGAGAGAGTGACAGGGACCGAGAGAGAGACACAGGGACCAAGTGAGAGACACCGGGACCGAGAGAGAGACACAGGGATCGAGAGAGAGACACAGGGACTGAGAGAGACACAGGGACCGAGAGAGAGACACAGGGACCGATTGAGACAGAGGGACCGAGAGAGTGACAGGGACCGAGAGAGAGACACAGGGACCAAGTGAGAGACACCGGGACCGAGAGAGAGACACAGGGACCGAGAGAGAGACACAGGGACCAAGTGAGAGACACCGGGACCGAGAGAGAGACACAGGGATCGAGAGACAGACACAGGGACTGAGAGAGACACAGGGACCGAGAGAGAGACACAGGGACCGATTGAGACAGAGGGACCGAGAGAGTGACAGGGACCGAGAGAGAGACACAGGGACCGAGAGAGACACAAGGACCGAGTGAGACACAGGGACCGAGAGAGTCACAGGGACCGACAGCGACACTGAAATAGAGAGAGAGACAGGGACCGAGTGAGACACAGGGACCGAGAGAGAGACAAAGGGAACAAGAGAGACAAAGGGACCGAGAGAGAGACAGGGACCGAGATAGAGACAGTGACTGAGAGAGACACAGGGACTGAGAGAGACACAGGGACCGAGAGAGACACAGGGACCGAGAGAGAGACAGTGACCGAGAGAGACACAGGGACTGAGAGAGTGAGACACAGGGACCGAGAGAGAGACACAAGGACCGAGAGAGACACAGGGACCGAGAGAGAGACAGGGACTGAGAGAGACACAGGGACCGAGAGAGACACAGGGACCGAGAGAGAGACAGTGACCGAGAGAGACACAGGGACTGAGAGAGAGAGACACAGGGACCGAGAGAGAGACACAAGGACTGAGAGAGACACAGGGACCGAGTGAGACACAGGGGTGAGAGGGAGACACAGGGACCGAGCGAGACACAGGGACCGAGTGAGACACAGGGACTGAGCGAGTCACAGGGACCGAGAGAGACACAGGGACTGAGAGAGAGACACAGGGACCGAGTGAGAGACACAGGGACTGAGCGAGTCACAGGGACCGAGAGTGACACAGGGACTGAGAGAGAGAGACACAGGGACCGAGAGAGAGACACAGGGACCGAGTGAGAGACACAGGGACTGAGCGAGTCACAGGGACCGAGAGAGACACAGGGACTGAGAGAGAGAGACACAGGGACCGAGAGAGAGACACAGGGACCGAGAGAGACACAGGGACTGAGAGAGACACAGGGACCGAGAGAGACACTGGGACCGAGTGAGACACAGGGACCGAGAGAGACACCGGGACCGAGAGAGACACAGGGACCGAGAGAGACACAGGGACCGAGGGAGAGAGACACAGGGACCGAGGGAGAGAGACACAGGGACCGAGTGAGACACAGGGACCGAGGGAGAGAGACAGGGTCCGAGAGAGAGAGACTCAGGGACCGAATGAGACACAGGGACCGAGAGAGTGACAGGGACCGAGTGAGACACAGCGACCGAGAGAGAGACACTGGGACCCAGAGAGCGACACAGGGACTGAGCGAGTCACAGGGACTGAGAGAGAGACACAGGCACTGAGAGAGAGAGACAGGGACTGAGAGAGAGACACAGGGACCAAGAGAGACACCAGGACCGAGAGAGACACAGGGGTGAGAGAGACATCGGGACCGAGAGAGACACAGGGACCCAGAGTGAGACACAGGGATCGAGGGAGACACAGGGACCCAGAGAGAGACACAGGGACCGAGAGAGACACAAGGACCTAGAGAGACACAGGGACTGAGAGAGAGACACAGGGACCGAGAGAGTCACAGTGACCGAGAGAGAGACACAGGGACCGAGAGAGAGACAGTGACCGAGAGAGACACAGGGACTGAGAGAGAGAGACACAGGGACCGAGTGAGAGACACAGGGACTGAGCGAGTCACAGGGACCGAGAGAGACACAGGGACCGAGAGAGAGACACACAAGGACCGAGAGAGAGATACAGGGACCGAGAGAGACACAGGGACTGAGAGAGACACAGGGACCGAGAGAGAGACACAGGCACCGAGAGAGAGACACAGGGACTGAGAGAGAGACAGTGACCGAGAGAGACACAGCGACTGAAAGAGAGAGACACAGGGACCGAGAGAGAGACACAAGGACCGAGAGAGACACAGGGACCGAGTGAGACACAGGGGTGAGAGGGAGACACAGGGACCGAGCGAGACACAGGGACCGAGTGAGACACAGGGACTGAGCGAGTCACAGGGACCGAGAGAGACACAGGGACTGAGAGAGAGACACAGGGACCGAGTGAGAGACACAGGGACTGAGCGAGTCACAGGGACCGAGAGTGACACAGGGACTGAGAGAGAGAGACACAGGGACCGAGAGAGAGACACCGGTACAGAGAGAGAGATAGGGACCGAGAGAGAGACACAGGGACCGAGAGAGAGACACAGGGACTGAGCGAGTCACAGGGACCGAGAGAGACACAGGGACCGAGAGAGAGACACAAGGACCGAGAGAGAGACACAGGGACTGAGCGAGTCACAGGGACCGAGTGAGACACAGGGACCGAGAGAGAGACACAAGTACCGAGAGAGAGTCACAGGGACTGAGAGAGACACAGGGACCGAGAGAGAGACAGTGTCCGAGAGAGACACAGGGACTGAGAGAGAGAGACACAGGGACCGAGAGAGAGACACAAGGACCGAGAGAGACACAGGGACCGAGTGAGACACAGGGGTGAGAGGGAGACACAGGGACCGAGCGAGACACAGGGACCGATTGAGACACAGCGTCCGAGAGAGACACAGGGACCGGGGGAGAGAGACACAGGGACCGAGAGAGAGACACAGGGACCGAGTGAGAGACACAGGGACTGAGAGAGTCACAGGGACCGAGAGAGACACAGGGACCGAGAGAGAGACACAGGGACCGAGAGAGAGACACAGGGGCCGAGAGAGACACAGGGACTGAGAGAGACACAGGGACCGAGAGAGAGACACAGGCACCGAGAGAGAGACACAGGGACTGAGAGAGAGACACAGTGACCGAGAGAGCGACACCGGGACAGACAGAGAGATACAGGGACTGAGCGAGTCACAGGGACCGAGACAGAGACAGGTACCGAGTGAGAGACACAGGGACCGAGAGAGAGAGACAGGGATCGAGAGAGAGACACAGGGACTGAGAGAGACACAGGGAACGAGAGAGAGAGACAGGGATCGAGAGAGAGACACAGGGACCGATTGAGACAGAGGGACCGAGAGAGTGACAGGGATCGAGAGAGAGAGACACAGGGACCGAGAGAGAGAGAGACACAGGGACCGAGAGAGAGACACAAGGACCGCGAGAGACACAGGGACCGAGTGACACACAGGGGTGAGAGGGAGACACAGGGACCGAGCGAGACACAGGGACCGAGTGAGACACAGCATCCGAGAGAGACACAGAGACCGAGAGATAAAAAGGGACCGGGGGAGAGAGACACAGGGACCGAGAGAGACACACAAGGACCGCGAGAGACACAGGGACCCAGAGTGAGACACAGGGATCGAGAGAGACACAGGGACCCAGAGAGAGACACAGGGACCGAGAGAGACACAAGGACCTAGAGAGAGACACAGGGACCGAGAGAGTCACAGGGACTGAGAGAGACACAGGGACCGAGAGAGAGACAGTGACCGACAGAGACACAGGGACTGAGAGAGAGAGACACAGGGACCGAGAGAGAGACACAAGGACCGAGAGAGACACAGGGATCGAGTGAGACACAGGGGTGAGAGGGAGACACAGGGACCGAGCGAGACACAGGGACCGAGTGAGACACAGCGTCCGAGAGAGACACAGGGACCAAGAGAGGGAGACACAGGGACCGAGAGAGAAACAGGGACCGGGGGAGAGAGACACAGGGACCGAGAGAGAGAGACACAGGGACCGAGAGAGAGACACAAGGACTGAGAGAGACACAGGGACCGAGTGAGACACAGGGGTGAGAGGGAGACACAGGGACCGAGTGAGACACAGGGACCGAGAGAGACACAGCGTCCGAGAGAGACACAGGGACCGAGAGAGAGACACAGGGAACAAGAGAGACACAGGTACTGTGTGAGAGACACAGGGACTGAGAGAGAGAGACAGGGACCGAGTGAGACACAGGGACCGAGTGAGACACATGGACCGAGGGAGACAGACGGTCCGAGAGAGAGACACAGGGACCGAGAGAGACACAGGGGCAGAGAGAGAGAAACAGGCACCGAGAGAGAGACACAGGGACTGAGAGAAAGACACAGGGACTGAGAGAGACACAGGGACCAAGAGAGACACCAGGACCGAGAGAGACACAGGGACCGAGAGAGAGACACAGTGACCGAGAGAGAGACACCGGGACAGAGAGAGAGACACAGGGACCGAGAGAGAGACACAGGGACTGAGAGAGAGAGACAGGGACCGGGAGAGACAGAGGGACCGAGTGAGACACACGGACCAAGGGAGACACAGGGACCGAGAGAGAGACACCGGGACAGAGAGAGAGACACAGGGACCGAGAGAGAGACACAGGGACTGAGAGAGAGAGACAGGGACCGGGAGAGACACGGGAACGAGAGAGACACAGGGACCGAGACAGAGACACAGGGACCGAGTGAGAGACACAGTAACCGAGAGAGAGAGTGAGACAGGGGGTGTGAGAGAGAGACAGGGACCGAGTGAGACACAGGGACCGAGAAAGACACAGGGAGCAAGAGAGAGACACAGGGACCGATAGGGAAACAGGGACCGAGAGAGAGACACAGGGATCGAGAGAAACACAGTGACCGAGAGAGAGAGACAGGGACCGAGAGGGACACCGGGACTGAGAGAGAGACACAGGGGCGGAGAGAAACACAGGGACAGAGGGAGAGAGACACAGGGACAGAGAGAGAGACACAAGGACCGAGAGAGACACAACGACCTAGAGAGAGACACAGGGACCGAGAGAGTCACAGGGACCGAGAGAGAGACACAGTGACCGAGAGGGAGACACCGGGACAGAGAGAGAGATACAGGGACTGAGAGAGAGAGAGACAGTCACCGGAGGAGACACAAGGACCGAGTGAGACACAGGGACCGAGAAAGACACAGGGACCGAGAAAGACACAGGGAGCAAGAGACAGACACAGGGACCGAGAAAGAGACACAGGGACCGAGTGAGACACAGGGACCGAGAGAGTGACAGGGACCGAGTGAGACACAGGGACCCAGAGAGAGACACAGGGACCAAGAGAGACACAAGGACCTAGAGAGAGACACAGGGACCGAGAGAGTCACAGGGACCGACAGCGACATTGAAATAGAGAGAGAGACAGGGACCGAGTGAGACACAGGGACCAAGAGAGAGACAAAGGGAACAAGAGAGACACAGGGACCGAGAGAGAGACAGGGACCGAGAGAGAGACAGTGACCGAGAGAGACACAGGGACTGAGAGAGACACAGGGACCGAGAGAGACACAGGGACCGAGAGAGTGACAGTGACCGAGAGAGACACAGGGACTGAGAGCGAGAGACACAGGGACCGAGAGAGAGACAGAAGGACCGAGAGAGACACAGGAACCGAGAGAGACACAGGGACCGGGAGTGAGACAGGGACTGAGAGAGACACAGGGACCGAGAGAGACACAGGGACCGAGAGAGAGACAGTGACCGAGAGAGACACAGGGACTGAGAGAGAGAGACACAGGGACCGAGAGAGAGACACAAGGACCGAGAGAGACACAGGGACCGAGTGAGACACAGGGGTGAGAGGGAGACACAGGGACCGAGCGAGACACAGGGACCGAGTGAGACACAGCGACCGAGAGAGTCTCAGGGATTGAGAGAGAGACACAGTGACCGAGAGAGAGACACCGGGACAGAGAGAGAGATACAGGGACTGAGCGAGTCACAGGGACCGACACAGAGACAGGTACCGAGTGAGAGACACAGGGACCAAGTGAGAGACACCGGGACCGAGAGAGAGACACAGGGATCGAGAGAGAGACACAGGGACCGATTGAGACAGAGGGACCGAGAGAGTGACAGGGACCGAGAGAGAGACACAGGGACCGAGAGAGACACAAGGACCGAGTGAGACACAGGGACCGAGAGAGTCACAGGGACCGACAGCGACACTGAAATAGAGAGAGAGACAGGGACCGAGTGAGACACAGGGACCGAGAGAGAGACAAAGGGAACAAGAGAGACAAAGGGACCGAGAGAGAGACAGGGACCGAGATAGAGACAGTGACTGAGAGAGACACAGGGACTGAGAGAGACACAGGGACCGAGAGAGACACAGGGACCGAGAGAGAGACAGTGACCGAGAGAGACACAGGGACTGAGAGAGTGAGACACAGGGACCGAGAGAGAGACACAAGGACCGAGAGAGACACAGGGACCGAGAGAGAGACAGGGACTGAGAGAGACACAGGGACCGAGAGAGACACAGGGACCGAGAGAGAGACAGTGACCGAGAGAGACACAGGGACTGAGAGAGAGAGACACAGGGACCGAGAGAGAGACACAAGGACCGAGAGAGACACAGGGACCGAGTGAGACACAGGGGTGAGAGGGAGACACAGGGACCGAGCGAGACACAGGGACCGAGTGAGACACAAGGACTGAGCGAGTCACAGGGACCGAGAGAGACACAGGGACTGAGAGAGAGACACAGGGACCGAGTGAGAGACACAGGGACTGAGCGAGTCACAGGGACCGAGAGTGACACAGGGACTGAGAGAGAGAGACACAGGGACCGAGAGAGAGACACAGGGACCGAGTGAGAGACACAGGGACTGAGCGAGTCACAGGGACCGAGAGAGACACAGGGACTGAGAGAGAGAGACACAGGGACCGAGAGAGAGACACAGGGACCGAGAGAGACACAGGGACTGAGAGAGACACAGGGACCGAGAGAGAGACACAGGGACTGAGAGAGTGACAAAGGGACCAAGAGAGTCACCAGGACCGAGAGAGACACTGGGACCGAGTGAGACACAGGGGTGAGAGAGAGATACAGGGACCGAGAGAGACACAGGGACCGAGTGAGACACAGGGACCGAGAGAGACACCGGGACCGAGAGAGACACAGGGACCGAGGGAGAGAGACACAGGGACCGAGTGAGACACAGGGACCGAGGGAGAGAGACAGGGTCCGAGAGAGAGAGACTCAGGGACCGAATGAGACACAGGGACCGAGAGAGTGACAGGGACCGAGTGAGATACAGCGACCGAGAGAGAGACACTGGGACCCAGAGAGCGACACAGGGACTGAGCGAGTCACAGGGACTGAGAGAGAGACACAGGCACTGAGAGAGAGAGACAGGGACTGAGAGAGAGACACAGGGACCAAGAGAGACACCAGGACCGAGAGAGACACAGGGGTGAGAGAGACATCGGGACCGAGAGAGACACAGGGACCCAGAGTGAGACACAGGGATCGAGAGAGACACAGGGACCCAGAGAGAGACACAGGGACCGAGAGAGACACAAGGACCTAGAGAGAGACACAGGGACCGAGAGAGTCACAGGGACTGAGAGAGACACAGGGACCGAGAGAGAGACAGTGACCGAGAGAGACACAGGGACTGAGAGAGAGAGACACAGGGACCGAGTGAGAGACACAGGGACTGAGCGAGTCACAGGGACCGAGAGAGACACAGGGACCGAGAGAGAGACACAAGGACCGAGAGAGAGACACAGGGACCGAGAGAGACACAGGGACTGAGAGAGACACAGGGACCGAGAGAGAGACACAGGCACCGAGAGAGAGACACAGGGACTGAGAGAGAGACAGTGACCGAGAGAGACACAGGGACTGAGAGAGAGAGACATAGGGACCGAGAGAGAGACACAAGGACCGAGAGAGACACAGGGACCGAGTGAGACACAGGGGTGAGAGGGAGACACAGGGACCGAGCGAGACACAGGGACCGAGTGAGACACAGGGACTGAGCGAGTCACAGGGACCGAGAGAGACACAGGGACTGAGAGTGACACAGGGACTGAGAGAGAGAGACACAGGGACCGAGAGAGAGACACCGGTACAGAGAGAGAGATAGGGACCGAGAGAGAGACACAGGGACCGAGAGAGAGACACAGGGACTGAGCGAGTCACAGGGACCGAGAGAGACACAGGGACCGAGAGAGAGACACAAGGACCGAGAGAGAGACACCGGGACTGAGCGAGTCACAGGGACCGAGTGAGACACAGGGACCGAGAGAGAGACACAAGGACCGAGAGAGAGTCACAGGGACTGAGAGAGACACAGGGACCGAGAGAGAGACAGTGTCCGAGAGAGACACAGGGACTGAGAGAGAGAGACACAGGGACCGAGAGAGAGACACAAGGACCGAGAGAGACACAGGGACCGAGTGAGACACAGGGGTGAGAGGGAGACACAGGGACCGAGCGAGACACAGGGACCGAGTGAGACACAGCGTCCGAGAGAGACACAGGGACCGGGGGAGAGAGACACAGGCACCGAGAGAGAGACACAGGGACTGAGAGAGAGACACAGTGACCGAGAGAGCGACACCGGGACAGACAGAGAGATACAGGGACTGAGCGAGTCACAGGGACCGAGACAGAGACAGGTACCGAGTGAGAGACACAGGGACCGAGAGAGAGAGACAGGGATCGAGAGAGAGACACAGGGACTGAGAGAGACACAGGGAACGAGAGAGAGAGACAGGGATCGAGAGAGAGACACAGGGACCGATTGAGACAGAGGGACCGAGAGAGTGACAGGGACCGAGAGAGAGAGACACAGGGACCGAGAGAGAGAGAGACACAGGGACCGAGAGAGAGAGACACAAGGACCGCGAGAGACACAGGGACCGAGTGACACACAGGGGTGAGAGGGAGACACAGGGACCGAGCGAGACACAGGGACCGAGTGAGACACAGCATCCGAGAGAGACACAGAGACCGAGAGATAAACAGGGACCGGGGGAGAGAGACACAGGGACCGAGAGAGACACACAAGGACCGAGAGAGACACAGGGACCCAGAGTGAGACACAGGGATCGAGAGAGACACAGGGACCCAGAGAGAGAGACAGGGACCGAGAGAGACACAAGGACCTAGAGAGAGACACAGGGACCGAGAGAGTCACAGGGACTGAGAGAGACACAGGGACCGAGTGAGAGACAGTGACCGACAGAGACACAGGGAGTGAGAGAGAGAGACACAGGGACCGAGAGAGAGACACAAGGACCGAGAGAGACACAGGGATCGAGTGAGACACAGGGGTGAGAGGGAGACACAGGGACCGAGCGAGACACAGGGACCGAGTGAGACACAGCGTCCGAGAGATACACAGGGACCAAGAGAGGGAGACACAGGGACCAAGAGAGAAACAGGGACCGGGGGAGAGAGACACAGGGACCGAGAGAGAGAGACACAGGGACCGAGAGAGAGACACAAGGACCGAGAGAGACACAGGGACCGAGTGAGACACAGGGACCAAGAGAGACACCAGGACCGAGAGAGACACAGGGACCGACAGAGAGACACAGTGACCGAGAGAGAGACACCGGGACAGAGAGAGAGACACAGGGACCGAGAGAGAGACACAGGGACTGAGAGAGAGAGACAGGGACCGGGAGAGACAGAGGGACCGAGTGAGACACACGGACCAAGGGAGACACCGGGACAGAGAGAGAGACACAGGGACCGAGAGAGAGACACAGGGACTGAGAGAGAGAGACAGGGACCGGGAGAGACACAGGGACCGAGTGAGAGACACAGGGACCGAGAGAGAGACACAGGGACCGAGAGAAACACAGTAACCGAGAGAGACACAGGGACCGAGAGGGAAACAGGGACCGAGAGAGAGACACAGGGACCGAGAGAAACACAGTGACCGAGAGAGAGAGACAGGGACCGAGAGAGTGACACAGGTACCGAGTGAGACACAGAGACCGAGAGGGACACCGGGACCGAGATAGAGACACAGGGACCGAGAGCGACACAGGGACCGAGGGAGAGAGACACAGGGACCGAGAGAGAGACACAACGACCTAGAGAGAGACACAGGAACCGAGAGAGTCACAGGGACCGAGAGAGAGACACAGGGACCGAGAGAGAGACACCGGGACAGAGAGAGAGATACAGGGACTGAGAGAGAGAGAGACAGTCACCGGGGGAGACACAAGGACCGAGTGAGACACAGGGACCGAGAAAGACACAGGGAGCAAGAGACAGACACAGGGACCGAGACAGAGAGACACAGGGACCGAGAAAGACACAGGGACCGAGAAAGACACAGGGAGCAAGAGACAGACACAGTGACCGAGACAGAGAGACACAGGGACCGAGAAAGAGACACAGGGACTGAGAGAGAGACAGGGACCGAGAGAGACACAGGGACCGAGAGAGAGAGACACAGGGACCGAGAAAGAGACACAGGGACCGAGTGAGAGACTCAGGGACCGAGTGAGAGACACAGGGACAGAGAGAGAGACACAGGGACCGAGAAAGAGACACAGGGACCGAGTGAGACACAGGGACCGAGAGAGTGACAGGGACCGAGTGAGACACAGGGACCCAGAGAGAGACACAGGGACCAAGAGAGACACAAGGACCTAGAGAGAGACACAGGGACCGAGAGAGTCACAGGGACCGACAGCGACATTGAAATAGAGAGAGAGACAGGGACCGAGTGAGACACAGGGACCGAGAGAGAGACAAAGGGAACAAGAGAGACACAGGGACCGAGAGAGAGACAGGGACCGAGAGAGAGACAGTGACCGAGAGAGACACAGGGACTGAGAGAGACACAGGGACCGAGAGAGACACAGGGACCGAGAGAGAGACAGTGACCGAGAGAGACACAGGGACTGAGAGCGAGAGACACAGGGACCGAGAGAGAGACACAAGGACCGAGAGAGACACAGGGACCGAGAGAGACACAGGGACCGGGAGTGAGACAGGGTCTGAGAGAGACACAGGGACCGAGAGAGACACAGGGACCGAGAGAGAGACAGTGACCGAGAGAGACACAGGGACTGAGAGAGAGAGACACAGGGACCGAGAGAGAGACACAAGGACCGAGAGAGACACAGGGACCGAGTGAGACACAGGGGTGAGAGGGAGACACAGGGACCGAGCGAGACACAGGGACCGAGTGAGACACAGGGACTGAGCGAGTCACAGGGACTGAGAGAGACACAGGGACTGAGAGAGAGACACAGGGACCGAGTGAGACACAGGGACTGAGCGAGTCACAGGGACCGAGAGAGACACAGGGACTGAGAGAGAGACACAGGGACCGAGTGAGAGACACAGGGACTGAGCGAGTCACAGGGACCGAGAGAGACACAGGGACTGAGAGAGAGAGACACAGGGACCGAGAGAGAGACACAGGGACCGAGTGAGAGACACAGGGCCGAGCGAGTCACAGGGACCGAGAAAGACACAGGGACTGAGTGAGACAGACACAGGGACCGAGAGAGAGACACAGGGACCGAGCGAGACACAGGGACTGAGAGAGACACAGGGACCGAGAGAGAGACACAAGGACTGAGAGAGTGACACAGGGACCAAGAGAGACACCAGGACCGAGAGAGACACAGGGGTGGGAGAGAGATACAGGGACCGAGAGAGACACAGGGACCGAGTGAGACACAGGGACCGAGAGAGACACCGGGACCGAGAGAGACACAGGGACCGAGGGAGAGAGACACAGGGACCGAGTGAGACACAGGGACCGAGGGAGAGAGACAGGGTCCGAGAGAGAGAGACACAGGGACGAATGAGACACAGGGACCAAGAGAGTGACAGGGACCGAGTGAGGCACAGCGACCAAGAGAGAGACACTGGGACCCAGAGAGCGACACAGGGACTGAGCGAGACACAGGGACCGAGAGAGAGACAGGGGTGAGAGGGAGACACAGGGACCCAGCGAGACACAGGGACCGAGTGAGACACAGCGTCCGAGAGAGACACAGGGACCGGGGGAGAGAGACACAGGGACCGAGAGAGAGACACAGGGACCGAGTGAGAGACACAGGGACTGAGCGAGTCACAGGGACCGAGAGAGACACAGGGGTGAGAGAGACACCGGGACCGAGAGAGACACAGTGACCCAGAGTGAGACACAGGGATCGAGAGAGACACAGGGACCCAGAGAGAGACACAGGGACCGAGAGTGACACAAGGACCTAGATAGAGACACAGGGACCGAGAGAGACACAGGGACTGAGAGAGACACAGGGACCGAGAGAGAGACAGTGACCGAGAGAGACACAGGGACTGAGAGAGAGAGACACAGGGACCGAGAGAGAGACACAAAGACCGAGAGAGACACAGGGACCGAGTGAGACACAGGGGTGAGAGGGAGACACAGGGACCGAGCGAGCCACAGGGACCGAGTGAGACACAGCGTCCGAGAGAGACACAGGGACCGGGGGAGAGAGACACAGGGACCGAGAGAGAGACACAGGGACCGAGTGAGAGACACAGGGACTGAGCGAGTCACAGCGACCGAGAGAGACACAGGGACCGAGAGAGAGACACAGGGACCGAGAGAGAGACACAGGGACCGAGAGAGACACAGGGACTGAGAGAGACACAGGGACCGAAGAGAGACACAGGCACCGAGAGAGAGACACAGGGACTGAGAGAGAGACACAGTGACCGAGAGAGCAACACCGGGACAGAGAGAGAGATACAGGGACTGAGCGAGTCACAGGGACCGAGTGAGAGACACAGGGACCAAGTGAGAGACACAGGGACCGAGAGAGAGACACAGGGACCGATTGAGACAGAGGGACCGAGAGAGTGACAGGGACCGAGAGAGAGAGACACAGGGACCGAAAGAGGGAGACACAGGGACCGAGAGAGAGACACAAGGACCGCGAGAGACACAGGGACCGAGTGAGACACAGGGGTGAGAGGGAGACACAGGGACCGAGCGAGACACAGGGACCGAGTGAGACACAGCGTCCGAGAGAGACACAGGGACAGAGAGAGAGACACAGGGACCAAGAGAGGGAGACACAGGGACCGAGAGAGAAACAGGGACCGGGGGAGAGAGACACAGGGACCGAGAGAGAGAGACACAGGGACCCAGAGAGAGACACAGGGACCGAGAGAGACACAAGGATCTAGAGAGAGACACAGGGACCGAGAGAGACACAGGGACCGAGTGAGACACAGGGGTGAGAGGGAGACACAGGGACCGAGCGAGACACAGGGACCGAGTGAGACACAGCGTCCGAGAGAGACACAGGGACCGGGGGAGAGAGACACAGGGACCGAGAGAGAGACACAGGGACCGAGTGAGAGACACAGGGACTGAGCGAGACACTGGGACCGAGTGAGACACAGGGACCGAGAGAGACACAGCGTCCGAGAGAGACACAGGGACCGAGAGAGAGACACAGGGAACAAGAGAGACACAGGTACTGTGTGAGAGACACAGGGACTGAGAGAGAGAGACAGGGACCAAGTGAGACACAGGGACCCAGTGAGACACATGGACCGAGGGAGACAGACGGACCGAGAGAGAGACACAGGGACCGAGAGAGACACAGGGGCAGAGAGAGAGAAACAGGCACCGAGAGAGAGACACAGGGACTGAGAGAAAGACACAGGGACCGAGAGAGACACCAGGACCGAGAGAGTGACAGGGACCGAGTGAGACACAGGGACCCAGAGAGAGACACAGCGACCAAGAGAGACACAAGGACCTAGAGAGAGACACAGGGACCGAGAGAGTCACAGGGACCGACAGCGACACTGAAATAGAGAGAGAGACAGGGACCGAGTGAGACACAGGGACCGAGAGAGAGACACGGACCGAGTGAGAGACACAGGGACCGAGTGAGACACAGGGACCGAGAGAGAGACAAAGGGAACAGGAGAGACAAAGGGACCGAGAGAGAGACAGGGACCGAGAGAGACACAGGGACCGAGAGAGAGACAGTGACCGAGAGAGACACAGGGACTGAGAGAGACACAGGGACCGAGAGAGACACAGGGACCGAGAGAGAGACAGTGTCCGAGAGATACACAGGGACTGAGAAAGAGAGACACAGGGACCGAGAGAGAGACACAAGGACCGAGAGAGACACAGGGACCGAGAGAGAGACAGGGACCGAGAGAGAGACACAGGGAACAAGAGAGACACAGGTACTGTGTGAGAGACACAGGGACTGAGAGAGAGAGACAGGGACCAAGTGAGACACAGGGACCCAGTGAGACACATGGACCGAGGGAGACAGACGGACCGAGAGAGAGACACAGGGACCGAGAGAGACACAGGGGCAGAGAGAGAGAAACAGGCACCGAGAGAGAGACACAGGGACTGAGAGAAAGACACAGGGACCGAGAGAGACACCAGGACCGAGAGAGTGACAGGGACCGAGTGAGACACAGGGACCCAGAGAGAGACACAGCGACCAAGAGAGACACAAGGACCTAGAGAGAGACACAGGGACCGAGAGAGTCACAGGGACCGACAGCGACACTGAAATAGAGAGAGAGACAGGGACCGAGTGAGACACAGGGACCGAGAGAGAGACAGGGACCGAGTGAGAGACACAGGGACCGAGTGAGACACAGGGACCGAGAGAGAGACAAAGGGAACAGGAGAGACAGAGGGACCGAGAGAGAGACAGGGACCGAGAGAGACACAGGGACCGAGAGAGAGACAGGGACTGAGAGAGACACAGGGACCGAGAGAGACACAGGGACCGAGAGAGAGACAGTGACCGAGAGAGACACAGGGACTGAGAGAGAGAGACACAGGGACCGAGAGAGAGACACAAGGACCGAGAGAGAAACAGGGACCGAGTGATACACAGGGGTGAGAGTGAGACACAGGGACTGAGCGAGTCACAGGGACCGAGAGAGACACAGGGACCGAGTGAGAGACACAGGGACTGAGCGAGTCACAGGGACCGAGAGAGACACAGGGACTGAGAGAGAGAGACACAGGGACCGAGAGAGAGACACAGTGACCGAGTGAGAGACACAGGGACTGAGCGAGTCACAGGGACCGAGAGAGACACAGGGACTGAGAGAGAGAGACACAGGGACCGAGAGAGAGACACAGGGACCGCGAGAGACACAGGGACTGAGAGAGACACAGGGACCGAGAGAGAAACACAGGGACTGAGAGAGACACAGGGACCGAGTGAGACACAGGGACCGAGAGAGACACCGGGACCGAGAGAGACACAGGGACCGAGGGAGAGAGACACAGGGACCGAGTGAGACACAGGGACCGAGGGAGAGAGACAGGGTCCGAGAGAGTGAGACACAGGGACCGAGAGAGACACCGGGACCGAGAGAGACACAGGGACCGAGCGAGAGAGACACAGGGACCGAATGAGACACAGGGACCGAGAGAGTGACAGGGACCGAGTGAGTTACAGCGACCAAGAGAGAGACACTGGGACCCAGAGAGCGACACAGGGACTGAGCGAGACACAGGGACCGAGAGAGAGACACAGGCACTGAGAGAGAGAGACAGGGACTGAGAGAGAGACACAGGAATCAAGAGAGACACCAGGACCGAGAGAGACACAGGGGTGAGAGAGACACCGGGACCGAGAGAGACACAGGGACCCAGAGTGAGACACAGGGATCGAGAGAGACACAGGGACCCAGAGAGAGACACAGGGACCGAGAGAGACACAAGGACCTAGAGAGAGACACAGGGACCGAGAGAGTCACAGGGACTGAGAGAGACACAGGGACCGAGAGAGAGACAGTGACCGAGAGAGACACAGGGACTGAGAGAGAGAGACACAGGGACCGAGAGAGAGACACAAGGACCGAGAGAGACACAGGGACCGAGTGAGACACAGGGGTGAGAGGGAGACACAGGGACCGAGCGAGACACAGGGACCGAGTGAGACACAGCGTCCGAGAGAGACACAGGGACCGGGGGAGAGAGACACAGGGACCGAGAGAGAGACACAGGGACCGAGTGAGAGACACAGGGACTGAGCGAGTCACAGGGACCGAGAGAGACACAGGGACCGAGAGAGAGACACAGGGACCGAGAGAGAGACACAGGGACCGAGAGAGACACAGGGACTGAGAGAGACACAGGGACCGAGAGAGAGACACAGGCACCGAGAGAGAGACACAGGGACTGAGAGAGAGACACAGTGACCGAGAGAGCGACACCGGGACAGACAGAGAGATACAGGGACTGAGCGAGTCACAGGGACCGAGACAGAGACAGGTACCGAGTGAGAGACACAGGGACCGAGAGAGAGAGACAGGGATCGAGAGAGAGACACAGGGACCGAGAGAGTGACAGGGACCGAGAGAGAGAGACACAGGGACCGAGAGAGAGAGAGACACAGGGACCGAGAGAGAGACACAAGGACCGCGAGAGACACAGGGACCGAGTGACACACAGGGGTGAGAGGGAGACACAGGGACCGAGCGAGACACAGGGACCGAGTGAGACACAGCATCCGAGAGAGACACAGAGACCGAGAGAGAAACAGGGACCGGGGGAGAGAGACACAGGGACCGAGAGAGAGAGACACAGGGACCGAGAGAGACACACATGGACCGAGAGAGACACAGGGACCCAGAGTGAGACACAGGGATCGAGAGAGACACAGGGACCCAGAGAGAGACACAGGGACCGAGAGAGACACAAGGACCTAGAGAGAGACACAGGGACCGAGAGAGTCACAGGGACTGAGAGAGACACAGGGACCGAGAGAGAGACAGTGACCGAGAGAGACACAGGGACTGAGAGAGAGAGACAGAGGGACCGAGAGAGAGACACAAGGACCGAGAGAGACACAGGGATCGAGTGAGACACAGGGGTGAGAGAGAGACACAGGGACCGAGCGAGACACAGGGACCGAGTGAGACACAGCGTCCGAGAGAGACACAGGGACCAAGAGAGGGAGACACAGGGAACGAGAGAGAAACAGGGACCGGGGGAGAGAGACACAGGGACCGAGAGAGAGAGACACAGGGACCGAGAGAGAGACACAAGGACCGAGAGAGACACAGGGACCGAGTGAGACACAGGGGTGAGAGGGAGACACAGGGACCGAGTGAGACACAGGGACCGAGAGAGACACAGCGTCCGAGAGAGACACAGGGACCGAGAGAGAGACACAGGGAACAAGAGAGACACAGGTACTGTATGAGAGACACAGGGACTAAGAGAGAGAGACAGGGACCGAGTGAGACACAGGGACCGAGTGAGACACATGGACCGAGGGAGACAGACGGTCCGAGAGAGAGACACAGGGACCGAGAGAGACACAGGGGCAGAGAGAGAGAAACAGGCACCGAGAGAGAGACACAGGGACTGAGAGAAAGACACAGGGACTGAGAGAGACACAGGGACCAAGAGAGACACCAGGACCGAGAGAGACACAGGGACCGAGAGAGAGACACAGTGACCGAGAGAGAGACACCGGGACAGAGAGAGAGACACAGGGACCGAGAGAGAGACACAGGGACTGAGAGAGAGAGACAGGGACCGGGAGAGACAGAGGGACCGAGTGAGACACACGGACCAAGGGAGACACAGGGACCAAGAGAGAGACACCGGGACAGAGAGAGAGACACAGGGACCGAGAGAGAGACACAGGGACTGAGAGAGAGAGACAGGGACCGGGAGAGACACCGGGACCGAGAGAGACACAGGGACCGAGACAGAGACACAGGGACCGAGTGAGAGACACAGTAACCGAGAGAGAGAGAGAGACAGGGGGTGAGAGAGAGAGACAGGGACCGAGTGAGACACAGGGACCGAGAAAGACACAGGGAGCAAGAGAGAGACACAGGGACCGAGAGGGAAACAGGGACCGAGAGAGAGACACAGGGATCGAGAGAAACACAGGGACCGAGAGAGAGAGACAGGGACCGAGAGGGACACCGGGACTGAGAGAGAGACACAGGGGCGGAGAGAAACACAGGGACAGAGGGAGAGAGACTCAGTGACCGAGATAGAGACACAGGGACCGAGAGAGACACAGGGACCGAGTGAGACACAGGGACCGAGGGAGAGACACAGTGACCGAGAGAGAGACACCGGGACAGAGAGAGAGATACAGGGACTGAGAGAGAGAGAGACAGTCACCGGGGGAGACACAAGGACCGAGAGAGACACAGGGACCGAGAAAGACACAGGGACCGAGAAAGACACAGGGAGCAAGAGACAGACACAGGGACCGAGACAGAGAGACACAGGGACCGAGAAAGAGACACAGGGACCGAGTGAGAGACTCAGGGACCGAGTGAGAGACACAGGGACAGAGAGAGAGACACAGGGACCGAGAAAGAGACACAGGGACCGAGAGAGTGACAGGGAGACAGAGAGAGAGACACAGGGACCGAGAAAGAGACACAGGGACCGAGTGAGACACAGGGACCGAGAGAGTGACAGGGACCGAGTGAGACACAGGGACCCAGAGAGAGACACAGGGACCAAGAGAGACACAAGGACCTAGAGAGAGACACAGGGACCGAGAGAGTCACAGGGACCGACAGCGACATTGAAATAGAGAGAGAGACAGGGACCGAGTGAGACACAGGGACCGAGAGAGAGACAAAGGGAACAAGAGAGACACAGGGACCGAGAGAGAGACAGGGACCGAGAGAGAGACAGTGACCGAGAGAGACACAGGGACTGAGAGAGACACAGGGACCGAGAGAGACACAGGGACCGAGAGAGAGACAGTGACCGAGAGAGACACAGGGACTGAGAGCGAGAGACACAGGGACCGAGAGAGAGACACAAGGACCGAGAGAGACACAGGGACCGAGAGAGACACAGGGACCGGGAGTGAGACAGGGACTGAGAGAGACACAGGGACCGAGAGAGACACAGGGACCGAGAGAGAGACAGTGACCGAGAGAGACACAGGGACTGAGAGAGAGAGACACAGGGACCGAGAGAGAGACACAAGGACCGAGAGAGACACAGGGACCGAGTGAGACACAGGGGTGAGAGGGAGACACAGGGACCGAGCGAGACACAGGGACCGAGTGAGACACAGGGACTGAGCGAGTCACAGGGACCGAGAGAGACACAGGGACTGAGAGAGAGACACAGGGACCGAGTGAGACACAGGGACTGAGCGAGTCACAGGGACCGAGAGAGACACAGGGACTGAGAGAGAGACACAGGGACCGAGTGAGAGACACAGGGACTGAGCGAGTCACAGGGACCGAGAGAGACACAGGGACTGAGAGAGAGAGACACAGGGACCGAGAGAGAGACACAGGGACCGAGTGAGAGACACAGGGACCGAGCGAGTCACAGGGACCGAGAAAGACACAGGGACTGAGAGAGAGAGACACAGGGACCGAGAGAGAGACACAGGGACCGAGAGAGACACAGGGACTGAGAGAGACGCAGGGACCGAGAGAGAGACACAGGGACTGAGAGAGTGACACAGGGACCAAGAGAGACACCAGGACCGAGAGAGACACAGGGGTGAGAGAGAGATACAGGGACCGAGAGAGACACAGGGACCGAGAGAGACACCGGGACCGAGAGAGACACAGGGACCGAGGGAGAGAGACACAGGGACCGAGTGAGACACAGGGAGCGAGGGAGAGAGACAGGGTCCGAGAGAGAGAGACACAGGGACCGAATGAGACACAGGGACCGAGAGAGTGACAGGGACCGAGTGAGACAAAGCGACCGAGAGAGAGACACTGGGACCCAGAGAGCGACACAGGGACTGAGCGAGTCACAGGGACCGAGAGAGAACACAGGCACTGAGAGAGAGAGACAGGGACTGAGAGAGAGACACAGGGACCAAGAGAGACACCAGGACCGAGAGAGACACAGGGGTGAGAGAGACACCGGGACCGCGAGAGACACAGGGACCCAGAGTGAGACACAGGGATCGAGAGAGACACAGGGACCCAGAGAGAGTCACAGGGACCGAGAGAGACACAGGGACCGAGAGAGAGACACAGGGACCGAGAGAGAGACACAGGGACCAAGAGAGACACAGGGACTGAGAGAGACACAGGGACCGAGAGAGAGACACAGGCACCGAGAGAGAGACACAGGGACTGAGAGAGAGACACAGTGACCGAGAGAGCGACACCGGGACAGACAGAGAGATACAGGGACTGAGCGAGTCACAGGGACCGAGACAGAGACAGGTACCGAGTGAGAGACACAGGGACCGAGAGAGAGAGACAGGGATCGAGAGAGAGACACAGGGACTGAGAGAGACACAGGGACCGAGAGATTGACAGGGACCGAGAGAGAGAGACACAGGGACCGAGAGAGAGAGACACAGGGACCGAGAGAGAGACACAAGGACCGAGAGAGAAACAGGGACCGAGTGAGACACAGGGGTGAGAGCGAGACACAGGGACCGAGTGAGACACAGCGTCCGAGAGAGACACAGGGACCGAGAGAGGGAGACACAGGGACCGAGAGAGACACAGGGACTGAGAGAGACACAGGGACTGAGAGAGACACAGGGACTGAGCGGGTCACAGGGAGCGAGAGAGACACAGGGACCGAGAGAGAGACACAGGGACCGAGAGCGAGACACAAGGACCGAGAGAGACACAGGGACTGAGAGAGACACAGGGACCGAGAGAGAGACACAGGCACCGAGAGAGAGAGACACAGGGACTGAGAGAGAGACACCCTGACCGAGAGAGAGACACCGGGACAGAGAGAGAGATACAGGGACTGAGCGAGTCACAGGGACCGACACAGAGACAGGTACCGAGTGAGAGACACAGGGACCAAGTGAGAGACACAGGGACCGAGAGAGAGACACAGGGATCGAGAGAGAGACACAGGGACCGATTGAGACAGAGGGACCGAGAGAGTGACAGGGACCGAGAGAGAGACACAGGGACCGAGAGAGACACAGGGACCGAGTGAGACACAGGGACCGAGAGAGTCACAGGGACCGACAGCGACACTGAAATAGAGAGAGAGACAGGGACCGAGTGAGACACAGGGACCGAGAGAGAGACAACGGGAACAAGAGAGACACAGGGACCGAGAGAGAGACAGGGACCGAGAGAGAGACAGTGACCGAGAGAGACACAGGGACTGAGAGAGACACAGGGACCGAGAGAGACACAGGGACCGAGAGAGAGACAGTGACCGAGAGAGACACAGGGACTGAGAGAGTGAGACACAGGGACCGAGAGAGAGACACAGGGACCGAGAGAGAGACAGTGACCGAGAGAGACACAGGGACTGAGAGAGAGAGACACAGGGACCGAGAGAGAGACACAAGGACCGAGAGAGACACAGGGACCGAGTGAGACACAGGGGTGAGAGGGAGACACAGGGACCGAGCGAGACACAGGGACCGAGTGAGACACAGGGACTGAGCGAGTCACAGGGACCGAGAGAGACACAGGGACTGAGAGAGAGACACAGGGACCGAGTGAGAGGCACAGGGACTGAGCGAGTCACAGGGACCGAGAGTGACACAGGGACCGAGTGAGAGACACAGGGACTGAGCGAGTCACAGGGACCGAGAGAGACACAGGGACTGAGAGAGACACAGGGACTGAGAGAGACACAGGGACCGAGAGAGAGACACAGGGACTGAGAGAGTGACACAGGGACCAAGAGAGACACCAGGACCGAGAGAGACACTGGGACCGAGTGAGACACAGGGGTGAGAGAGAGATACAGGGACCGAGAGAGACACAGGGACCGAGTGAGACACAGGGGTGAGAGAGAGATACAGGGACCAAGAGAGACACAGGGACCGAGTGAGACACAGGGACCGAGAGGGACACCGGGACCGAGAGAGACACAGGGACCGAGGGAGAGAGACACAGGGACCGAGTGAGACACAGGGACTGAGAGAGAGACAGGGTCCGAGAGAGAGAGACTCAGGGACCGAATGAGACACAGGGTCCGAGAGAGTGACAGGGACCGAGTGAGACACAGCAACCGAGAGAGAGACACTGGGACCCAGAGAGCGACACAGGGACTGAGCGAGTCACAGGGACTGAGAGAGAGACACAGGCACTGAGAGAGAGAGACAGGGACTGAGAGAGAGACACAGGGACCAAGAGAGACACCAGGACCGAGAGAGACACAGGGGTGAGAGAGACACCGGGACCGAGAGAGACACAGGGACCCAGAGAGAGACACAGGGACCGAGAGAGACACAGGGACCCAGAGAGAGACACAGGGACCGAGAGAGAGAGACAGGGATCGAGAGAGAGACACAGGGACCAATTGAGACAGAGGGAGCGAGAGAGTGACAGGGACCGAGAGAGAGAGACACAAGGACCGAGAGAGACACAGGGACCGAGTGAGACACAGAGGTGAGAGCGAGACACAGGGACCGAGTGAGACACAGCGTCCGAGAGAGACACAGGGACCAAGAGAGGGAGACACAGGGACCGAGAGAGAAACAGGGACCGGGGGAGAGAGACACAGGGACCGAGAGAGAGAGACACAGGGACCGAGAGAGAGACACAAGGACCGAGAGAGACACAGGGACCGAGTGAGACACAGGGGTGAGAGGGAGACACAGGGACCGAGTGAGACACAGGGACCGAGAGAGACACAGCGTCCGAGAGAGACACAGGGACCGAGAGAGGGAGACAGGGACCGAGAGAGACACAGGGACTGAGAGAGGCACAGGGACTGAGAGAGACACAGGGACTGAGAGAGTCACAGGGACCGAGAGAGAGACACAGGGACTGAGAGAGAGACACAGGGACCGAGTGAGAGACACAGGGACCGAGTGAGAGATACAGGGACTGAGCGGGTCACAGGGAGCGAGAGAGACACAGGGACCGAGAGAGAGACACAGGGACCGAGAGCGAGACACAGGGACCGAGAGAGACACAGGGACTGAGAGAGAAACAAGGACCTAGAGAGAGACACAGGGACCGAGAGAGTCACAGGGACCGAGAGAGAGACACAGGGACCGACAGAGACACTGAATCTGACAGAGAGAGACAGGGACCGAGTGAGTCACAGGGACCAAGAGAGAGACAGGGACCGAGTAAGAGACATGGGGACCGAGTGAGACACAGGGACCGAGAGAGACACAGGGACCGAGAGAGAGAGACAGTGACCGAGACAGACACAGGGACTGAGAGAGAGAGACACAGGGACCGAGAGAGACTGAGTGACCGAGTGAGACACAGAGACCGACAGAGACACAGGGACCGAGAGAGAGACAGTGACCGAGAGAGACACAGGGACTGGGAGAGAGAGACAGAGGAACCGAGATAGAGACACAGGCACCGAGAGAGAGACACAGTGACCGAGAGAGACACAGGGACTGGGAGAGAGACACACAGGCACCGAGATAGAGACACAGGCACCGAGAGAGAGACACACGGACCGAGGGAGACACAGGGACCGAGTGAGACACAGGGACCGAGGGAGAGAGACAGGGTCCGAGAGAGAGAGACACAGGGACCGAATGAGACACAGGGACCGAGAGAGAGACACAGGGAACAAGAGAGTCACAGGGACCGAGAGAGAGACACAGAGACCGAGAGAGAGACACAGGGACCGAGAGAGACACAGGGACCGAGAGAGACACAGGGACCGAGTGAGACACAGGGACCGAGAGAGACACAGGGACCGAGTGAGACACAGGGACCGAGGGAGAGAGACAGGGTCCGAGAGAGAGAGACACAGGGACCGAATGAGACACAGGGACCGAGAGAGAGACACAGGGAACAAGAGAGTCACAGGGACCGAGAGAGAGACACAGAGACCGAGAGAGAGACACAGGGACCGAGAGAGACACAGGGACCGAGAGAGACACAGGGACCGAGTGAGACACAGGGACTAAGTGAGTCACAGGGACCGAGAGAGAGACACAGAGACCGAGGGAGAGACACAGGGACCGAGAGAGAGAGACACAGGGAACAAGAGAGACACAGGTACCGTGTGAGAGACACAGGGACTGAGAGAGAGAGACAGGGACCGAGTGAGACACAGGGACCGAGTGAGACACACGGACCGAGGGAGACAGACGGACCGAGAGAGAGACACAGGGACCGAGAGAGACACAGGGGCAGAGAGAGAGACACAGGCACCGAGAGAGAGACACAGGGACTGAGAGAGAGAAACAGGGACTGAGAGAGAGAGAGACACAGGGACCAAGAGAGACACCAGGACCGAGAGAGACACAGGGGTGAGAGAGAGATACAGGGACCGAGAGAGACAGAGGGACCGAGTGAGACACACGGACCGAGGGAGACACAGGGACCGAGAGAGAGACACAGGGACTGAGAGAGAGAGACAGGGACCGGGAGAGACACAGGGACCGAGAAAGACACAGGGAGCAAGAGAGAGACACAGGGACCGAGAGAGACACAGTGACCGAGAGAGAGACATAGGGACCGAGAGAGAGAGACAGGGACCGAGAGAGAGACACAGAGACCGAGAGAGACACAGGGACCGAGAGAGTGACAGGGACCGAGTGAGACACAGGGACCGAGAGAGACACAGGGACCGAGACAGAGACAGGTACCGAGTGAGAGACACAGGGTCCGAGTGAGAGACACAGGGACCGAGAGAGAGAGACAGGGGGTGAGAGAGATACAGGGACCGAGAGAATGACACAAGGACCGGGAGAGACACAGGGACCGAGAAAGACACAGGGAGCAAGAGAGAGACACAGGGACCAAGAGGGAAACAGGGACCGAGAGAGAGACACAGGGACAGAGAGAAACACAGTGACCGAGAGAGAGAGACAGGGACCGAGAGAGAGAGACAGGGACCGAGAGAGTGACACAGGGACCGAGTGAGACACAGGGACCGAGTGAGACACAGGGACCGAGAGAGACACAGGGACTGAGAGAGACACAGGGACCAAGAGAGAGACAGTGACCGAGTGAGACACAGGGACCGAGGGAGAGAGACTCAGGGACCGAGAGAGAGACACAGGGACCGAGAGATTCACAGTGACCGAGAGAGAGACACAGTGACCGAGAGAGAGACACCGGGACAGAGAGAGAGAGAGACAGGCACCGGGGGAGACACAGGGACCGAGTGAGACACAGGGACCGAGAAAGACACAGGGACCGAGAAAGACACAGGGAGCAAGAGACAGACACAGGGACCGAGACAGAGAGACACAGGGACCGAGAAAGAGACACAGGGACCAAGTGAGAGACTCAGGGACCGAGTGAGAAACACAGGGACAGAGAGAGAGACACAGGGACCGAGAAAGAGACACAGGGACCGAGTGAGACACAGGAACCGAGAGAGTGACAGGGACGAGTGAGACACAGGGACCCAGAGAGAGACACAGGGACCGAGAGAGACACAAGGACCTAGAGAGAGACACAGGGACCGAGAGAGTCACAGGGACCGTCAGAGACACTGAAATAGAGAGAGAGACAGGGACCGAGTGAGACACAGGGACCGAGAGAGAGACAGGGACCCAGTGAGAGACACAGGGACCGAGTGAGACCCAGGGACCGAGAGAGAGACTCAGGGACCGAGAGAGACACAGGGACCGAGAGAGATACAGGGACCGAGAGAGAGACAGTGATCGAGAGAGACACAGGGACTGAAAGAGAGAAACACACGGACCGAGAGAGAGACACAAGGACCGAGTGAGACACAGGGACCGAGAGAGACACAGGGACCGAGAGAGACACAGGGACCGAGAGAGAGACAGTGACCGAGAGAGACACAGGGACTGAGAGAGAGAGACACAGGGACCGAGAGAGAGACACAAGGACCGAGAGAGACACAGGGACCGAGTGAGATAGAGGGACTGAGAGAGACACAGGGACCGAGAGAGACACAGAGACAGAGAGAGAGAGACAGTGACCGAGAGAGACACAGGGACTGAGAGACAGAGAGACACAGCAACCGAGAGATAGACACAAGGACCGAGAGAGACACAGGGACCGAGAGGGAGACACAGGGACCGAGAGAGAGACACAGGGACCGAGAGAGAGACACAGGGACCGAGAGAGACACAGGGACTGAGAGAGACACAGGGACCGAGAGAGAGGCACAGGCACCGAGAGAGAGACACAGGGACTGAGAGAGAGACACAGTGACCGAGAGAGAGACACCGGGACAGAGAGAGAGATACGGACCGAGAGAGAGACACAGGGACCGAGAGAGAGACACAGGGACCGAGAGAGACACAGGGACCGAGACAGAGACAGGTACCGAGTGAGAGACACAGGGACCAAGTGAGAGACACAGGGACCGAGAGAGAGAGACAGGGATCGAGAGTGAGACACAGGGACCGATTGAGACAGAGGGACCGAGAGAGTGACAGGGACCAAGAGAGAGAGACACAGGGACCGATTGAGACAGAGGCCGAGAGAGTGACAGGGACCAAGAGAGAGAGACACAGGGACCGAGAGAGAGAGACACAGGGGCCGAGAGAAAGACACAGGGACCGACAGAGACATTGAATCTGAGAGAGAGAGACAGGGACCGAGAGAGACACAGGGACCGAGAGAATGACACAGGGACCGGGAGAGACACAGGGACTGAGAGGGAAACAGGGACCGAGAGAGAGACACAGGGACCGAGAGAGAGAGACAGGGACCGAGAGAGTGACACAGGGACCGAGTGAGACACAGGGACCGAGTGAGACACAGGGACCGAGAGAGACACAAGGACTGCGAGAGACACAGGGACCAAGAGAGAGACAGTGACCGAGAGAGACACAGGGACTGAGAGAGAGAGACACAGGGACCGAGAGAGAGACACAAGGACCGAGAGAGACACAGGGACCGAGTGAGACACAGGGACCGAGGGAGAGAGACTCAGGGACCGAGAGAGAGACACAAGGACCGAGAGAGACACAAGGACCTAGAGAGAGACACAGGGACCGAGAGATTCACAGGGACCGAGAGAGAGACACAGTGACCGAGAGAGAGACACCGGGACAGAGAGAGAGAGAGAGACAGGCACTGGGGGAGACGCAGGGACCGAGTGAGACACAGGGACCGAGAAAGACACAGGGACCGAGAAAGACACAGGGAGCAAGAGACAGACACAGGGACCGAGACAGAGAGACACAGGGACCGAGAAAGAGACACAGGGACCAAGTGAGAGACTCAGGGACCGAGTGAGAAACACAGGAACCGAGGGAGTGACAGGGACCGAGTGAGACACAGGGACCCAGAGAGAGACACAGGGACCGAGAGAGACACAGGGGTGAGAGGGAGACACAGGGACCGAGAGAGACACAGGGACTGAGAGAGAGAGACACAGGGACCGAGAGAGTCACAGGGACCGTCAGAGACACTGAAATAGAGAGAGAGACAGGGACCGAGTGAGACACAGGGACCGAGAGAGAGACAGGGACCGAGTGAGAGACACAGGGACCGAGTGAGACACAGGGACCGAGAGACAGACTCAGGGACCGAGAGAGATACAGGGACCGAGAGAGAGACAGTGATCGAGAGAGACACAGGGACTGAAAGAGAGAGACACACGGACCGAGAGAGAGACACAAGGACCGAGTGAGACACAGGGACCGAGAGAGACACAGGGACCGAGAGAGACACAGGGACCGAGAGAGAGACAGTGACCGAGAGAGACACAGGGACTGAGAGAGAGAGACACAGGGACCGAGAGAGAGACACAAGGACCGAGAGAGACACAGGGACCGAGTGAGACAGAGGGACTGAGAGAGACACAGGGACCGAGAGAGACACAGGGACCGAGAGAGAGAGACAGTGACCGAGAGAGACACAGGGACTGAGAGACAGAGAGACACAGCAACCGAGAGATAGACACAAGGACCGAGAGAGACACAGGGACCGAGAGGGAGACACAGGGACCGAGTGAGAGATACAGGGACTGAGCGAGTCACAGGGACCGAGAGAGACACAGGGACCGAGAGAGAGACACAGGGACCGAGAGAGAGACTCGGGGACGAGAGAGACACAGGGACTGAGAGAGACACAGGGACCGAGAGAGAGACACAGGCACCGAGAGAGAGACACAGGGACTGAGAGAGAGACACAGTGACCAAGAGAGAGACACCGGGACAGAGAGTGAGACTCAGGGACCGAGAAGAGACAGGTACCGAGTGAGAGACACAGGGACCGAGAGAGAGAGACAGGGATCGAGAGTGAGACACAGGGACTGATTGAGACAGAGGGACCGAGAGAGTGACAGGGACCAAGAGAGAGAGACACAGGGACCGAGAGAGAGAGACACAGGGGCCGAGAGAGAAACAAGGACCTAGAGAGAGGCACAGGGATCGAGAGAGTCACAGGGACCGAGAGAAAGACACAGGGACCGACAGAAGCATTGAATCTGAGAGAGAGAGACAGGGACCGAGTGAGACACAGGGACCAAGAGAGAGACAGGGACCGAGGGAGAGACACAGGGACCGAGAGAGAGAGATGGACCGAGAGAGACACAGGGACCGAGAGAGAGAGACAGTGACCGAGACAGACACAGGGACTGAGAGAGAGAGACACAGGGACCGAGAGAGACACAGGGACCGAGAGAGACAGAGTGACCGAATGAGACACAGTGACCGAGAGAGACACAGGGACTGGGAGAGAGAGACAGAGGGACCGAGAGAGAGACACAGGCACCGAGAGAGAGACACAGGGACTGAGAGAGAGATACAGGGACCGAGAGAGACACTGGGGCCGAGTGAGACACACGGACCGAGGGAGACACAGGGACCGAGAGAGACACCGGGACCAAGAGAGACACAGGGACCGAGGGAGAGAGACACAGGGACCGAGTGAGACACAGGGACCGAGGGAGAGAGACAGGGTCCGAGAGAGAGAGACACAGGGACCGAATGAGACACAGGGACCAAGAGAGAGACAGTGACCGAGAGAGACTCACACAGGGACTGAGAGAGAGAGACACAGGGACCGAGAGAGAGACACAAGGACCGAGAGAGACAAAGGGACCGAGTGAGACACAGGGACCGAGGGAGAGAGACTCAGGGACCGAGAGAGAGACACAAGGACCGAGAGAGACACAAGGACCTAGAGAGAGACACAGGGACCGAGAGATTCACAGGGACCGATAGAGAGACACAGGGACCGAGAGAGAGACACCGGGACAGAGAGAGAGAGAGACAGGCACCGGGGGAGACACAGGGACCGAGAAAGACACAGGGACCAAGAAAGACACAGGGAGCAAGAGACAGACACAGGGACCGAGACAGAGAGACAAAGGGACCGAGAAAGAGACACAGGGACCAAGTGAGAGACTCAGGGACCGAGTGAGAAACACAGGGACAGAGAGAGAGACACAGGGACCGAGAAAGAGACACAGGGACCGAGTGAGACACAGGGACCGAGAGAGACACAGGGACCCAGAGAGAGACACAGGGACCGAGAGAGACACAAGGACCTAGAGAGAGACACAGGGACCGAGAGAGACACAAGGACCTAGAGAGAGACACAGGGACCGAGAGAGTCACAGGGACCGTCAGAGACACTGAAATAGAGAGAGAGACACAGAGACCGAGAGAGACACAAGGACCTAGAGAGAGACAGGGACCGAGTGAGACACAGGGACCGAGAGAGAGACAGGGACCGAGTGAGAGACACAGGGACCGAGAGAGACCCAGGGACCGAGAGAGAGACTCAGGGACCGAGAGAGACACAGGGACCGAGAGAGATACAGGGACCGAGAGAGAGACAGTGATCGAGAGAGACACAGGGACTGAAAGAGAGAGACACACGGACCGAGAGAGAGACACAAGGACCGAGTGAGACACAGGGACCGAGAGAGACACAGGGACCGAGAGAGACACAGGGACCGAGAGAGAGACATTGACCGAGAGAGACACAGGGACTGAGAGAGAGAGACACAGGGACCGAGAGAGAGACACAAGGACCGAGAGAGACACAGGGACCGAGTGAGACAGAGGGACTGAGAGAGACACAGTTACCGAGAGAGACACAGGGACCGAGAGAGAGAGACAGTGACCGAGAGAGACACAGGGACTGAGAGACAGAGAGACACAGCAACCGAGAGATAGACACAAGGACCGACAGAGACACAGGGACCGAGAGGGAGACACAGGGACCGAGTGAGAGACACAGGGACTGAGCGAGTCACAGGGACCGAGAGAGACACAGGGACTGAGAGAGAGACACAGGGACCGAGAGAGAGACACAGGGACCGAGAGAGACACAGGGACTGAGAGAGACACAGGGACCGAGAGAGAGACACAGGCACCGAGAGAGAGACACAGGGACTGAGAGAGAGACACAGTGACCGAGAGAGAGACACAGGGACCGAGAGAGACACAGGGACCGAGTGAGAGACACAGGGACCAAGTGAGAGACACAGGGATCGAGAGAGAGAGACAGGGATCGAGAGTGAGACACAGGGACCGATTGAGACAGAGGGACCGAGAGAGTGACAGGGACCAAGAGAGAGAGACACAGGGACCGAGAGAGAGAGACACAGGGGCCGAGAGAGAAACAAGGACCTAGAGAGAGACACAGGGATCGAGAGAGTCACAGGGACCGAGAGAAAGACACAGGGACCGACAGAGACATTGAATCTGAGAGAGAGAGACAGGGACCGAGAGAGACACAGGGACCAAGAGAGAGACAGGGACCGAGTGAGAGACACAGGGACCGAGAGAGAGAGAGGGACCGAGAGAGACACAGGGACCGAGAGAGAGAGACAGTGACCGAGACAGACACAGGGACTGAGAGAGAGAGACACAGGGACCGAGAGAGATACAGGGACCGAGAGAGACACAGGGACCGAGAGAGACAGAGTGACCGAGTGAGACACAGTGACCGAGAGAGACACAGGGACTGGGAGAGAGAGACAGAGGGACCGAGAGAGAGACACAGGGACCGAGTGAGACACAGGAACCGAGAGAGTGACAGGGACCGAGTGAGACACAGGGACCCAGAGAGAGACACAGGGACCGAGAGAGACACAAGGACCTAGAGAGAGACACTGGGGCCGAGTGAGACACACGGACCGAGGGAGACACAGGGACCGAGAGAGACACCGGGACCGAGAGAGACACAGGGACCGAGGGAGAGAGACACAGGGACCGAGTGAGACACAGGGACCGAGGGAGAGAGACAGGGTCCGAGAGAGAGAGACACAGGGACCGAATGAGACACAGGGACCGAGAGAGAGACACAGAGACCGAGAGAGAGACACAGGGACCGAGAGAGACACAGGGACTGAGCGAGTCACAGGGACCGAGAGAGAGACACAGAGACCGAGAGAGAGACACAGGGACCGAGAGAGAGACACAGGGAACAAGAGAGACACAGGGACTGAGCGAGTCACAGGGACCGAGAGAGAGACACAGAGACCGAGAGAGAGACACAGGGACCGAGAGAGACACAGGGACTGAGCGAGTCACAGGGACCGAGAGAGAGACACAGAGACCGAGAGAGAGACACAGGGACCGAGAGAGAGACACAGGGAACAAGAGAGACACAGGTACTGTGTGAGAGACACAGGGACTGAGAGAGAGAGACAGGGACCGAGTGAGACACAGGGACCGAGTGAGACACACGGACCGAGGGAGACAGACGGACCGAGAGAGAGACACAGGGACCGAGAGAGACACAGGGGCAGAGAGAGAGACACAGGCACCGAGAGAGAGAGACACAGGGATTGAGAGAGAGACACAGGGACTGAGAGAGAGAGACACAGGGACCAAGAGAGACACCAGGACCGAGAGAGACACAGGGACCGAGAGAGACAGAGGGACCGAGTGAGACACACGGACCGAGGGAGACACAGGGACCGAGAGAGAGACGCAGTGACCGAGAGAGAGACACCGGGACAGAGAGAGAGACACAGGGACCGAGAGAGACACAGGGACCGAGTGAGAGACACAGGGACCAAGTGAGAGACACAGGGATCGAGAGAGAGAGACAGGGATCGAGAGTGAGACACAGGGACCGATTGAGACAGAGGGACCGAGAGAGTGACAGGGACCAAGAGAGAGAGACACAGGGACCGAGAGAGAGAGACACAGGGGCCGAGAGAGAAACAAGGACCTAGAGAGAGACACAGGGATCGAGAGAGTCACAGGGACCGAGAGAAAGACACAGGGACCGACAGAGACATTGAATCTGAGAGAGAGAGACAGGGACCGAGAGAGACACAGGGACCAAGAGAGAGACAGGGACCGAGTGAGAGACACAGGGACCGAGAGAGAGAGAGGGACCGAGAGAGACACAGGGACCGAGAGAGAGAGACAGTGACCGAGACAGACACAGGGACTGAGAGAGAGAGACACAGGGACCGAGAGAGATACAGGGACCGAGAGAGACACAGGGACCGAGAGAGACAGAGTGACCGAGTGAGACACAGTGACCGAGAGAGACACAGGGACTGGGAGAGAGAGACAGAGGGACCGAGAGAGAGACACAGGGACCGAGTGAGACACAGGAACCGAGAGAGTGACAGGGACCGAGTGAGACACAGGGACCGAGAGAGACACAAGGACCTAGAGAGAGACACTGGGGCCGAGTGAGACACACGGGCCGAGGGAGACACAGGGACCGAGAGAGACACCGGGACCGAGAGAGACACAGGGACCGAGGGAGAGAGACAGGGTCCGAGAGAGAGAGACACAGGGACCGAATGAGACACAGGGACCGAGAGAGAGACACAGGGAACAAGAGAGACACAGGGACTGAGCGAGTCACAGGGACCGAGAGAGAGACACAGAGACCGAGAGAGAGACACAGGGACCGAGAGAGACACAGGGACTGAGCGAGTCACAGGGACCGAGAGAGAGACACAGAGACCGAGAGAGAGACACAGGGACCGAGAGAGAGACACAGGGACCGAGAGAGAGACACAGGGACCGAGAGAGAGACACAGAGACCGAGAGAGAGACACAGGGACCGAGAGAGAGACACAGGGAACAAGAGAGACACAGGTACTGTGTGAGAGACACAGGGACTGAGAGAGAGAGACAGGGACCGAGTGAGACACAGGGACCGAGTGAGACACATGGACCGAGGGAGACAGATGGACCGAGAGAGAGACACAGGGACCGAGAGAGACACAGGGGCAGAGAGAGAGACACAGGCACCGAGAGAGAGAGACACAGGGATTGAGAGAGAGACACAGGGACTGAGAGAGAGAGACACAGGGACCAAGAGAGACACCAGGACCGAGAGAGACACAGGGACCGAGAGAGACAGAGGGACCGAGTGAGACACACGGACCGAGGGAGACACAGGGACCGAGAGAGAGACGCAGTGACCGAGAGAGAGACACCGGGACAGAGAGAGAGACACAGGGACCGAGAGAGAGAGACACCCGGACTGAGAGAGAGAGACAGGGACCGGGAGAGACACAGGGACCGAGAAAGACACAGGGAGCAAGAGAGAGACACAGGGACCGAGAGAGAGACCGGGACCGAGAGAGACACAGGGACCGAGACAGAGACAGGTACCGAGTGAGAGACACAGGGTCCGAGTGAGAGACACAGGGACCGAGAGAGAGACACAGGGACCGAGAGAAACACAGTGACCGAGAGAGAGAGAGACAGGGGGTGAGAGAGAGAGACAGGGACCGAGAGAGTGACACAGGGACCGGGAGAGACACAGGGACCGAGAAAGACACAGGGAGCAAGAGAGAGACACAGGGACCGAGAGGGAAACAGGGACCGAGAGAGAGACACAGGGACCGAGAGAAACACAGTGACCGAGAGAGAGAGACAGGGACCGAGAGAGAGACACAGGGACCGAGTGAGACACAGGGACCGAGGGAGAGTGACACAGGGACCGAGAGAGAGACACAAGGACCGAGAGAGACACAAGGACCTAGAGAGAGACACAGGGACCGAGAGAGTCACAGGGACCGAGAGAGAGACACAGTGACCGAGAGAGAGACACCGGGACAGAGAGAGAGAGACACAGGGACCGAGTGAGACACAGGGACCGAGAGAGTGACAGGGACCGAGAAAGACACAGGGAGCAAGAGACAGACACAGGGACTGAGACAGAGAGACACAGGGACCGAGAAAGAGACACAGGGACCGAGTGAGAGACTCAGGGACCGAGTGAGAGACACAGGGACAGAGAGAGAGAGACACAGGGACCGAGTGAGACACAGGGACCGAGAGAGTGACAGGGACCGAGTGAGACACAGGGACCCAGAGAGAGACACAGGGACCGAGAGAGACACAAGGACCTAGAGAGAGACACAGGGACCGAGAGAGTCACAGGGACCGACAGAGACACTGAAATAGAGAGAGACACAGGGACTGAGAGAGAGACAGGCACCGAGTGAGAGACACAGGGACCGAGTAAGACACAGGGACCGAGAGAGAGAGACTCAGGGACCAAGAGAGAGACAGTGATCGAGAGAGACACAGGGACTGAAAGAGAGAGACACACGGACTGAGAGAGAGACACAAGGACCGAGAGAGACACAGCGACCGAGTGAGACACAGGGACCGAGAGAGACACAGGGACCGAGAGAGACACAGGGACTGAGAGAGAGAGAGACACAGGGACCGAGAGAGAGACACAAGGACCGAGAGAGGCACAGGGACCGAGTGAGACACAGGGACTGAGAGAGACACAGGGACCGAGAGAGACACAGGGACCGAGAGAGAGTGACAGTGACCGAGAGAGACACAGGGACTGAGAGACAGAGAGACACAGCAACCGAGCGAGAGACACAAGGACCGAGAGAGACACAGGGACCGAGAGGGAGACACAGGGACCGAGCAGACACAGGGACCGAGAGAGAGACACAGAGACCGAGAGAGAGACACAGGGACCGAGAGAGAGACACAGGGAACAAGAGAGACACAGATACTGAGTGCGAGACACAGGGACCGAGAGAGAGACACAGGGACCGAGAGAGAGACACAGGGACCGAGAGAGACACAGGGACTGAGCGAGTCACAGGGACTGAGAGAGACACAGGGACCGAGAGAGAGACAGTGACCGAGAGAGAGACACAAGGACCGAGAGAGACACAGGGACCGAGAGGGAGACACAGGGACCGAGCAGACACAGGGACCGAGAGAGAGACACCGAGACCGAGAGAGAGAGACACAGGGACCGAGAGAGAGACACAGGGAACAAGAGAGACACAGGTACTGAGTGAGAGACACAGGGACCGAGAGAGAGACACAGGGACCGAGAGAGAGACACAGGGACTGAGAGAGAGACACCGGGGCCGAGAGAGATACAGGGACCGAGAGAGACACAGGGACCGAGAGAGACACAGGGACCGAGAGAGACACAGCGACCGAGAGAGAGACAGGGATCGAATGAGACACAGGGACCGAGAGAGACACACGGACA